>JARYHS010013630.1:281775311-282148065 GCA_031002005.1 Vandiemenella viatica
TATCCGGTCATCATACAACCCTTGAATAAATACGGCCCTTCCTAGCTTTAAAACTAGAGCTATGCTTCCCATCAGCTCCTCTTTCCGTCATTACATTTTTTATTGCTTCTCTGAATTGATGTTGGAGAGCATCTATACGCGAACCCCATTGCGCAATACTCTCCCACGACTCTTGCCTACTAGCAAACATTTTACATGCATAAAAATCAAGAGTCCTCTTACTGCCATAATTTTCTAACAAGATTGCACGAACTGCCGGCCAGGTGGTAGTCAGATCTCTGACAAGAAGTTTACTCCTAGGTGCCCCTACAATTTTAGCCTTCACAAACTTTAATAAATTTCTTTTTGTTCCGGCACAATTAATTCGAATGCTGAATCTACATTATCCAACCACTCATTTAATCTCGTCCTTTTCTCCGTCAAAAGAATCTGGGATCAATTTTATCACTTCATTCAAACTAATGTACTGCCTGTGGGTTGACGACTGCGTGCCCTGACTGCCTGACACTGCTTCGTTAGGCATGCTTACAATTTTGTTTCTCACCTGCTGAAATCAACTGCTGTGTAGCGATGAGATGTGGCGTTGCTCCCGACGTGGCGTCGTTGTCCGCTCGATGGCGAAGTTCTGCTGTGCTGGTATCGATCGGTTGCCGGCTGCGGCCCTCAGCTGCTCGGTGACGACGGCTACTTGTTGCTTCCGGCCGGTATTGATCCGCTACTGGCGACGGCTCCCCAGCTGTGTCTATCGATCGGCGTCCCGCGTGGTGTCGCGTGTCGCGCCCCGGCTGTTCCTCGTAGACGACCAATGGATCCTCTTCTGATGACGCCTCGTTGCGCAACCTTACTAGTCAGCTTCGTGCTCAAAGCCGTCAGTCTTTTCCTGACTTCGGGCTGAGAATCTCTAAAAACCCTACTCCTATTTCTCGAATTGCGGCCTGTAATCGCTGCAACGTACTGACCTTTGGGCCAAGGTTGGCTAAAACTCTGTCAGTCGTCTCACTGGTTTTGTGGCTTTTCCGGCCAAACACTCGTAGCTCTCCCAGGCCTAACCCCACACCTGACACCAAGAAATGAGGGGTCTCTGTTGCGTCCTGTTGTGCAACAGAGAGCTGAGCTGAAAAGACTCCAAAACTGAAACTAGTGGGTATCGATTTTTTACAATTCGGGAACTCGGATAGGAAGAGTTCAGGAGAAATAAATTGAAGAACACAAGAGGTTATGATGAACACACTTGTGACTCACGAAGCCGACAATCTCCCTATGAAAATAGTCAAAACAGCAGTAGGGATATCCTAATCCTCATCAGAATCATCAGATTCTGGAAACATCATAATCGCCGGTTCTTCGGGATATTCCCCTGTTGCCAGGCTATGCTGGAAACACCAGTTTAAAAGTATGAGAAACCCAAAGGAAAGATACCACCCCTCGGGAGTAACTAGCTTGGGTCCCCTGTGGAGTAACGAGCTCAGGTCCCTCTATCTGCTGGTCCGTCATCTACCAAGAACCATAGACTGAAGACCCTAACAGTAACAACGGCGACCACAGTAGCTGAATACACGTTGTCTTCTCCGCTGCGCTGCTTGCTGGCTCACTCGCTGACTCTCGAAGACCGAAGACCTCTGAGAAGTAGACCCCCTCCCACTGAGGCGGGCTCTTTTATAGCCGCGCGCGTGACGCACTCCGCTGCCCCGCGCGTCCTTCCAGAAGCTTACGCCCGTATTTCGTCACCCACGCGCCACGCAGCCCTCTTTCTGATGCAACCACACGTTCACTGTTGGCTTTCCTTGCTACCCATTGCACCATATTAACACTTGCGCGTTACTAACACTCAGACGTTACTTTTATTACTTCGTAACACCATGACACTTTTGTCTTTGGCAGAAGTATGAAACTGCAACAGGTCGACCACTTTCAACCCCCATTTCTCCCACACCCCCCATAGCTACCGACATCTAACAACCATAGTGCACTACATGTGATACGATTCTACTACCAAACACAAACACCAATGCTCTATGCTATGTAGTTGTGGCAGAAAAGTGACATATGCGGAGACAGTCGAAATATGAAAATATCCTTGGTCGGCCACTTACAACCACCATATCTACCACAGTACCACTGTTTCTGAAATTCGGCCGCTGTTGTGATCGAAAGGTGACTCTGTGCTACTACTACACACAAACGCCAGAGATCTGTGATCTATAGTTTTCGCTGAAAAGTGATACACCATGACACTTTTGTCTTTGGCAGAAGTATGAAATTGCCACAGGTCGACCACTTTCAACCCCCATTTCTCCCACACCCCCATAGCTACCGACATCTAACAACCATAGTGCACTACATGAGATACGATTCTACTACCAAACACAAACACCAATGCTCTATGCTATGTAGTTGTGGCAGAAAAGTGACATATGCGGAGACAGTCGAAATATGAAAATATCCTTGGTCGGCCACTTACAACCACCATATCTACCACAGTACCACAATTTCTGAAATTCGGCCGCTGTTGTGATCGAAAGGTGACTCTGTGCTACTACTACACACAAACGCCAGTTTATCTGTGATCTATAGTTTTCGCTGAAAAGTGATACACCATGACACTTTTGTCTTTGGGAGAAGTATGAAATTGCCCCAGGTCGACCACTTTCAACCCCCCATATCTCCCACACGCCCATAGCTACCGACATCTAACAACCATAGTGCACGACAGGAAAGACGATTCTACTACCACACACAAACACCAGAGGTCTATGTTATGTAGTTGTGGCAGGAAAGAGAATTATATGGAGATACGAATTTTTGGTCGAAATATGAAAACACCCTGCACTGACCAACTTGAATCATTATATCTCCCACATCCCCACATCTATCGGCATTCGGCCAACGTTGTGCATGACAGGAATCTCCATGCTACTTCCACCCACGAACATCAGTGATCTGTGCTAGGTAGTGGTGGCTGAAAAGTGAAATATAGGAAAAAACACGTCTATTTTTATATATATATAAGATTTCGGTGTGGACGGAAGGTCGAAAACCATTTTATAAACACTGTATTGTACATATGTGCAAAAATACGATAAGAAATACACCTGATAAAGTGTATTTTTATGTCCTCTGAGATGCGAATGTAAGAAAAAAGTGGTGTATAGTTATGAGAAGAAGTAAAAAATCTTAAACTAGTTATTTATACGATCGTGAAGACCATAATGTTGTTATGTTCAATTTGTTATGATACATAACAATTCGTTACTTATTCAAACTCTAATCATAACATTACAAAAAATTAATTGATATATTTTTTAAATCATGTTTTAAATCATGTTTTATTCAAGCTTAATCAAAAACAACTACGAACCTTCTAAAGTCCACAAAGAAGTCCATGAGACATTTTAAAAACGTATTTCAATCTCCGGAATATATATTGAAGGGTATATTTTTATCTGAACTTGTTACTAAGAGGCCACATCATGTAATGATTGAACTGGCTGATAGTGATGCGTCATACTACCGTCGTTTCTTCAAATGGATCTTTTTCTGTCGTCAGTCTCTCGACTGGTTTGATGCAATCCTCCATCCGTTCCTATCTTGCACTAGTCATTTCATCTCAGCATACCCCTTACAACCCAAGTCCTCAATTATCTGCTTCATTTATTCTAATCTCTGTCTTCCTCTGCAGTTCTTACCTTCGACTGTTCCATCCACTAACAAGTTAACCAATCCTGCATGTCTCAAAATATGACCTACCATCCTGTCTCTTCTTTCTCTTAGACTCTTCCACAAACTGCTTTCCTCACCAATCATTTCCAAAACCGTATTTTATCCGTCCACTCCATTTTCAGCATCCTTCTATAGCACGACATTTCAAATGCTTTAATTTTTTTTATTTCTGTTATTCCTAAAGTCCATGCTACGCTACCATAAAATACTGTGCTCCACACACAGAGTTTTAAAAAGTTCTTTCTGAGTTCGTGATACTAGTATTGGTATCATTTCTGCTACATTTCATCACTTTTGTCTTGCCTTGGTTTATATTTAGTCCAAAATCTTTCTTCAGTATTTTGTTCATGATATTCAATAATTTTTCAATATCCTCAGCGTGTTCTGCTAACAAGCAAATTGTAGCATATTGATCTTTTCTCCTTGAACATTTATGCCACATTCAAATATTTTTTTCACTTTCTTTATTGCTTCTTCTACATACAAGTTGAATATTAATGGGAATAGACTACAACCTTGCTCGCATCCATTTTAACTGATGCGTGTCTCTCATGATTATCTACTTTTATTATAGCTACTTGGTTCTTATAAATATTATAAAATATTCTTCTATCTCGGTATTTTAGACCAGACTTCTTTAAAATTTTGAATATCTTGTCCCACCTAACATTATCAAAAGCTTTCTCTAAATCAACAAACTCAATGAAATTATTTTTTTTTTCCTTGGTCCGCCCTTCAAGTATTATTCTTATAGCCAGAATCGCTTTTCTTGTACCGCGGTTTTTACTAAACCTAAACTGATCTTCACCTACTATCCCTTCTACTACACTTTCTATTCTTCTCTATATTATTATGGTCAGTAATTTTGAATCATACGATGTTAGACTTATAGTGCGATAATACTCACATCTGTCAGCTTGTGCTTTCTTCGGAAGTGTGAAGATGACACTTTTATTAAAATCAGTGGGAATCTCTCCTGTTTTTTTTAACTTTTTGATATAAGTTTGACTAATCTTGGATTCCTTCGTCTCCTAGGAAGTTGAGAAATTCTGCAGTAATCTCATCAGTTCCAATTGCCTTATTTGATTTAAAATCATTCAAAGCTCTATCTAATTCTGTCCTCAAAAACAGGATCACCTAAGTCATCAATGTCGACATCAACTTCTTTTTCCAGTACACTGTTGTTCAAATCATCTCGATCATACAGTTTCTCTTTCTATTGCTTCCATCGGTTTGCTCTATCTTCTGAACTTGGAAGACATCGGCATTTTTAATGTTTCTACCTGTTTTCTTTATTTCTTCAAAATTATGTTTAATCTTCCTATGTGCCCCCACTCATTTACTTTTTCTACTTCTTCACACTTTTCTTGCAGCCATCTTTCTTTAGCTTCTTTGCATTTCCTTTTTTATTTCTAAATTGTCTGTATTACTACTCTCTTCCTGTTTTATCCTGAGCATTTTGTGCTTCCTCCTCTGATCCATCAACTCCAAAATTTCTTCTATGGTTCAAGATTTTCGGGCTGCTTGTTCCCTAAAGCCTAATGTTTTTTTTACCAGCTTTCATTATCACGATCTTGAACCAAAAAAAAATCTTAATGTCTTATAATTACAAAATTAGGCGTCGTGTAGGCGGTATGGCGTCCGCTCCCTAATTTTCCGACCCGGGTTTAAATGCCCGCATTGTCAGATATCTTTATTTATTTTTATCTGTGGAAATTGCTAAGTATGATTTTTTAAAATTTTATTTACACTTTAAAACAAATCTCATTACTAATAATAGATACAACTACTGCAATTTCAGCCAATATATTACAATGATTTCCTAACATGCCTCGCCAATAGCTACTGAAATTTGGTTAGGAGACGAATCCGTTTTCGTCACATACATAATTTATTTTCAAACTTTCCTGGCGTCTGATTGCCTTATGAATAAACAATCCGGCGGTACACCCGTGAGGACTTCATTTCGAAACAACGATTTTCTGTGAATAAATGCTTTTCCGCTACTTATTATGATACTAGCGGAGTTCCCCGGTATAGTTTGCGTAGATTTATCACCCGTACCCTATTTTTTTCCCCCCGCAATGAGAAACATTTGTACAAAGTTTCATAAAATTCGCGCCAACTTTTTTCTGATTTAAAGCAAACCTAGATTCATCCTTCTCCTACCAAGAAACTGGTTGGTTGAAGTTTATTTGCACGCACACTATTTTCACTCGTCCGAAAAGATTTATGTATATCAAGCTTCATTAATATGGTTAAGAAATTGAATTACTACATTACTGAACAACGCTGGATTATGCTAGAAACTCACATTTGATTCAATTACGAAGTGAATGGATATACTTTTTGCTCGAAACGCCAGATACTTTAACTCCGCAGATTCAGCCTTTTATACAAATATCAAAAGTGAATCCGGATTAAAATTATCGTAAATCGAAGACTAAGATGGCCATTGTCCAGAGATCGTGCTTAAAGAAAATCTCTGTTGTTTTTACGGCTATCAATGGCGTTTAAAAATTAAATATCCCGATTTAAAGGCAAGAATACTTGAAGTTTAGTTTAGTGTGCAAAATAGTTGTTGTTGTAAAGTTATCTTACTGCTTTCATTAAAGGCTATGGTCAGAGACATTGTAGTTGTGTGTTTAGTGCGAAGTATGCAATATCTAATCCTTCCATCTTTGGGATTTGTCATCATAGTTCAGAATTTCATTTAATGCTCCTGCGTTATTTAACGTTGAAACATAAGACATGCCAAACAACTGAATTGAGATTATACACTTTAAAACGGTGAAAACACCATCGAAATCTACTTCGTAGTTTCCGAGTTTTTATAAGACCAATATATCCGGTTTTCGTTTTATAAATATAGAAGACTAGCTTCAAAGCCCGTCGAAAATACTGGTCTGAACGGTATGTTCTGGCAAGGCATTTCATTACAATTGATTAACTTAATAAAATTTTTATAAAACAACGCGCAGTGTAATTCCTTCTGTCTTACGTGTAATGGAAACTATCAGTTCTCACTCTAGTTTGGGATGCATTTAAACTTTACCACAAACTCCGCTAATATACTAGAATTATATTTTCATTACAAGCGTATTTCCCGCTATCAGCAATTTCATTGTCGGTTACTCCGGTCTGTTCCTTCATTAACATTAGATATATCTAATACGTAACTAATGCGCTAAAAGCATAAAACATTTAATAATTCAAATATCTAACACTTAATTACCTTGCAGCTTTTACTCCTCCTACGTCAGCGACTGTAGAATCCGGATTTGATGCAAAATGCGTTGTCATCATGAAAACATCGTTTTTTGGGAGCTTATTTTACAAAACCGCTTCCATTCACTATTTATTGTATGAGTAGTCTCACAAAGATGCAATACTTCACCAGTTATGCAAATAAACTACGATAAAACTTAAACACAATTACAAAAACGCCCAGTAACAACTCCTTCGTTTACACTACGAACGTGTACTTTGACGTCTTGAATCGATTCACCAACAGCGTTGCGTTTCACTTAGTTGCGTTTCACTTAGTTTCGTTTCCGTTGTATTTTTAACACTTTTGACTAATTAAAATCAGTAAATAAAAAGCGAATAAATAGGAAAAAAACGTAATTCTACAGTAATAAAGATTCCAAATAAAAATACTAGACGTATATTTGAATTGCATGCATATTCCTATTTTCTCAGGCGTGGTCTAGTGCTTAGCTCAGGTAAGGTACTAGTGAAAAGTATGAAATGATCCGAAAAGCATTTGGAGATAAATCCCAAGCCGTAAGACTCATCATATTCTGTTTTCATCTAAATTGCGGAACTGTATAACAGCTACTACTTGTATTCAAATAGTTGATTTAGAGTTTTCTGTTGTTGACTCCTTTGAATTGTAATAATTCTCAATATTTGAAAATATAATTTTTATAGCCAACGATTAATGAGTACTATTGAATATTAAAAGGAATATGGTCTATACTTTTTGAGGATGAGGATAGAAATAAATCTTGATTGTCAGACTCGGTGTTTGTTCCTATTATTTTTGAGTTCTGTAATTTCGTTAATCGCGAACTACTTTGAAAGACGCGTCAGTTCTTACGTGGACCACCCCGACTGGAGTGTCGCCTCCGGTGGCTACCCGTGATAAGGATCGGGGTGCACCTGGGAGAAAGGACGAGCTGAAACCCGAGGCGGTACGACCGCCCCACACCCGGCTTCCACTGATTAACACGTCTCTCCTGACGATGTCACTGGCGGCATCACGAACTCTTTGGCAGCTACTTCTCAAATGCACTGTTAAGCAGAACTAATGAATTGCAAGTAAATATTTTTTTTACGCAGGACGTATCAGTCTGTTGTATTATGGTTACTGACCTCTAAATGGTACTGGACAGCTTACTAGATTATTTATTTCCAATATTCATCTGAAATTGCTACTAGTTTAACCGAACAAGTAGTGAAAGGTCATTTTAAAGAAACATTCCGCTTTAATGTAAGAGTGAACATTCACTGTAGTATTTTTTGCAGACGCTGCTTGTACGATGAGTCCATTCGATTGCTCTAGTTATCTTCTATGTACGCACTTGCTTGGTAAACGCTCAACACGCACGTCCTTATTACTCTGACGAAAGAAGCCGGTGAGACATCGTTCATGAAATACGGACCCAACAAAGCGTCATGAAGTAAGAAAAGTGATGAGTTTGCATTAATTAGGCCTGTTTGGGTAACTAAATACCTATGTCCTGAGCAATTGGTCGGATTTAATTTGCATTAATGACAATTTTCTGTTGTGGATGACCGGCAGCCTAATGCTTGCTCATACTTTGTGGAGTCATTGATGAACTGTAGAAATTATGATGGGCATATGTATAACAATTCCATGGAACAACTATTGGTGCGCATTCTGCCTCAGCAAGAACAGCCCCTTTCTGACTACAGTACAAGCGAAAATATGTCACATAAAATTCTGCGAACTCTTTGATGTTCTGCGAATATTTAGCGCCTTATGTTTCAGTTAGGATACTCATTAACACCAAAGCCAGAATTCGCTTCTACCAAGGTAGCCACTGCGTTTAGTAACTGGTTTTCAACTTCTGACATATTCAGAAAAATATCTTTTTATTTTTTAAGGAAGGCGATAGTTCGGAAGGTATTACGGCGCTATCACTGTATTACATTCGGTGTGCATTGGAAGTAGTTAACAGACAAACCGGACTGAAAACAACTATTAGTGTTCAAAACGATTTGATGCCCGTTCTGTGTGCCAGTATTGAAATAGGGGTTTACTGTTAAACTATCGAATAGGAGTGTACTTATAATTCTTACCCTGTTTCCAGTTCTTTTTTCTTACCCATCACAGTTTGCTCTACAAACTTATCGGTCTATTAAGTTTTGGTTTTAATTTCCTGTTTTCAGAATAGAATTTTCTATATTTTATTGACCTTGGAATTGGAGAAGATGCCTTAAATAATCTCAATACGATTAAAACAATACGCGATCTGCAATCCAGTCACTATCCCACGAATGAAGGTTTAATGCAATGAATGAAAAAGTGAAATTGCACTTTAGAAATCTATTTGGTGTTTCTGTGTTTGGTGTTGGTGGTTGTTGCCGCATGGTAATAGCATGTCCTGTTGGTAGGAAGCTGAGTGAAGCGGTTTGTTAAGAGCTATGCGTAGCCGGTGGCTAATACGTTCCACAGCGATCTCGATCGAGGCCGTTGTGCGATGTTTACGCCCCTTGTTCTTGTGGTGTCCTCTTGTGTCATGAAAGCGCAGCGCCTTCGCTCTCCGACCGCTGTATAAATTACTTCGCATCGATATAAAATATTTATACCTTTTAATGAGCTGCAACAGGTTTCTAATATCCAATTATGGGAAGCAAGTTACATAGTTTATTACCGAACAAGAAAATAGCACGAAATTTTACCAATAAATTTATGTAGTTACGATCACCGCCTTGCAACGGAATGTAATGGAAGAAGTGGTCTGACATCAATAACGCGTGCAGTTGGCTTTCTCGAGCCGCTTGTTTTCCACAAGGCTACACCTCTAGCTAACAATTCGACTTATTTGTGTATCGGTGCAGTATAACTCAACGGCCGGCGCCACAGCGTGGGAGGAATCAGCTTTACCAGTCACTATCGATATATACGACAACAAAATGAAAACAAAAATCCGACAACGTCATTATGGAATGACATCTTTCATCGAAGATGATAAATTGAATGAGAGGTTAGGGGGCGTCCATTAATTACGTGAGGTGTTTTTCCGGAATTCCGGACCCCCCCTCCCCCCCCTTCTGGTGAGACTTGGTGAGATTTTGATCGGACCTCCCCTGTAAAATGACGTGAGATTTTGACGGAGACCTCTCCTCTCCCCTACGAATGGACATAGCAACATTTGTAGATTTTTTTTTTTAGCTCTGCCATTCTACAAGAATTTTAAAACCTCACGTGAGATTTCAGTGGACTCCCGCTCCCCCTTGGTGAGATTTCGCTGGACCTCCTCCCCCCTATTTCACCTCACGTAATTAATGGACGCCCCCTTATGGCGTTTTGATCTTACTCAGTTAAGCTAAAGAGAAATATTACTATTATTATTTGCAAATAAGTATCAATTATCGACAAGTAAACCATCATCATCGTTCAATGGATAGTTTGTTCCTAAGGTATAAAGATTTACATTTTCATTTGGATACGCGATTCTTAGAAAATTATTTAAATGCTAAAAAAAAAAAAAAAATTGAACAGATGCAATATTAGTCGAAACATGAAGAAAAATGGATTAACTCCTAGTATTGGGAGTTTGGAAACTTTCATTCAAGGAATCTTCCAAATTAATTTCTGGTAATTGCTATCAATTTAATGAGGACTATTCAAAATTGGCTGCTACTATGTAGCTAAGAGTCGGAAGAGGATTCTGTACAAAGAACATAAAAGGGATTAGCCCATGGCCTCTAAGAATGAGCTATCCGGCATTCACCTGGAAAAGTAAATGAGACCATACACTCCACGATTTTATTGTGTGGAATACTGACTCGCCAGATTCGAAAATTGTGTCGATGAGTGATTCATAGAGACCAGTTGTTCAAACAAAGCTCACACAATGGATGGATAATCAGTTGAGGTAATTAACTACTGTATAAAGTTGCCTGTTTTATCCTGAAACTAAATACGCCGAAAATTTTGAAGTTACTTCATAAACTTCTCAGCACTCCTTCGACAACTCGGAGAATGCTTGCATCTGGTAACTAATGGATCATCATCTCCTTTAATAGAGAGCATTATTCGAGCTGCACTTCCATTGAGTAAACAATTGCTCTAGTTGAAATTGCTCCTTTCACCTTTCTGTGATGGGGCATCTGATACTTTAGGCATTTGTATCTTCGATTTTTAAAAACGTGTATTTTTTTCTCGACGAAAATGACTGTTGTTTGTGGTATAGAACATACTAGTTTCGACACAGAAGTGACTAGTGGATTGCGTGACTGAAGCACAGCATGTACAAAGCTTGAAACTGTGGCTCTGTTTTGTACATTTAATTTCCAAAACGGTATTATTAATGTAGTAGGCTAGAAATTCTGAAATTTTGGAGGAAAACAACTGTAACAGTTTAATTGTTGCCTATTCATGACGTGCAGTACTTCGTCATACAGTTAAATAAATTTAATTTCAAGTTCACTTATAATCACACTGAGCCAGAATACACGCGTGTATAATCACCAAGAAATTTCATCGTTATTGACGATCTATTGCATCTATTCGTTGCATTAAAATTTATACTTCTTTTAGTGATAATTTATCGTACTACATGGATGATCTGCTTCTCCTGGTCCTGAAATCAAATTGAGTTTTGGTGGTTTCTTTCCCTGATATATTCATTAGAGGTTCTCGGATTTGAACTTTTTATTTGCCAACAAAACTGAAAAATAGAAATTTTTTGTATTCTGTTTTTGTATTTGTTGTGTATTTAGAGCGGTGTCATCTGCGCAGTTGAACTAACCGAAACTATTTTTACTGTTTAAGAAACTGAAATCGCTTTAACTGCTTTTGAGTTAGATGCCAAACTGTATCCGAGCATCTCGGCGGAACCGCTGCATTTCGTTGTAACAGGAGACTCTTGTATTCAGTTATACTGTTTATATATACAGGGTGTTACAAAAAGTTACGGTCAAACTTTCAGGAAACATTCCTCACACACAAACAAAGAAAATATGTTATGTGGACATGTGTCCGGAAACGCTTACTTTCCATGTAAGAGGCGCAACGTAGTTTGCAGAATTCAGTGTGGGTCTGGTGTCAGGGCGATATAACATAAATTAAAGCTATGTTGCAGCTTTGTACTTCTTTATGCAACACGGTAGAAACATTTCACCATTATAGTAATACTTGTCATGGATAAAGCAAAAACACATTCTCTGACTTTAAAGATTTACTTTGCATTCTCTGTCGCAGCGTGACAGTGTTTCAAGTCACATGTCAAGGGAGACTTGGAACAGAGTAATACGTGTTTGCTCGTACCAATATTATTTGTGTATAAGCCCATTAGGACTACGCAGAGTACTTGGAAGAGTTTGTTTGCTTTCCTTTGTGCCCGTATTTCCTTCATATGCTTGTGGGCTTCTTTTCTCTCTTCAGACCATGTTGTTCCAGTTCTTTTCTTCAGTCTTTCCTTCCGGTCATCTAGCCACTTGTGAATTTTGTCTCTCTATTTTCTACGTCTTTTGAAGTGATTTCTTCTAATTTGAGGTCTTTCTTGATTTGGCCAAACCATTTAATTGTCTGTAATACTATTTTCTTCGTATTTTCATAGAGTTCATCTATTTGTCTTGTGAGTCTGTCAGTCTGTGAGTCTGTGAGTCTTGTGATATGTCCGTAAAATTTTTGCCTGCATTTGTCACTGTGAATGTCTGTATATTGTAAGATTTCCTGATTACTTCTGATTATGTATTATTATCCTGTGGGTTTTGGACTCAAAATTATCCTTATAACTTTGCGTTGTTTTTTCTCAATGTTTTATTCATCTTTTTTCCTGTCCAAAGCGAGTTTTTCCGAACCATAGAGACATTGTGTTTTAATAACGGTATTGTAATGTCTCAGTTTTGTGTGTTTGGATAGTTTTTTGTATCGGTATTATTCACTTAAAAATTCTCTTAGTCTGCTCTCATCATTCCGTGTGTGTTGAGTTCTTGAGCTGAGGAAGATTGTTCCTTGGACTCAGTTACCTTACCTCTTTATATTTTGCTGAGAAAAGCGCCGCTATTCTAGGCTGAGAGGTGTTTTAGTAAGACATTCACGACATACCGTGATTTCGGCTTGTACATGGTTTCTGCAATCCCAAAGGCAATTGGTAGTTTGATTCGCATTTCTCGCAAAATAATACTTAAGAAAACAAAATTTTATTTGTCCAAATCTTACATTGTTCACAAACTAGTAAGCATATTCACTACCATCCCACAGGTTAAATCATTGGTAATGGTGCCGTTAGGTGATAACCACGGGTTTAGAAAAAAAAAAAAAAAAAAAAATAAATGATGTAATTTATTGCAATGTGACGAGTGCCCGTTGGGTTGGTGGTCGTCGTAAGACTTAATTCATTCTTGCAAAGATCAAGTGATGTAATATTGCATAATGTTTTAAAATTACTAAAGGGATATCCTCGCCTACTCTGGTGGGCCAGCAATAAAGTTTGGACGTGAGGTTCGGAACAACAGAGGTTTGATGCGCGGTTAAGCCATCCAGATTTTCATTTTCCTTGTTTTGCGGAAATCATTCCAAACAAAGGCCGGCATGGTTCCTTGATAAAAGGCCATAGCTAATTTCCTAACCCTTCCTAGTCCACAAACCTCGTCCGCCTCTGACGATGACTTCGTCGATGATCTGAAATGCACAGTTAAACAAAAAGAATGAAGTTTCTCGTCGACTTACCGGAAAAGACATTCCTTGCAGTAATTGGAATTACAAATGAGTACTGTAGCGAGTAAGAAGTGAGAGCTCTTGTAAGGGTTGCCGTTGCCAGCCAGCGTGGGAGAGTCGGGGCGCGAACACGGCCGCAGGAGCGGGCCGCTGAGGTATGGCGCGGGCGCCCCCCGCAGTGCTCGCCGGCCCCAACAAATTTCGGCGGATGAAGAGGAGTGAGAGGGGGTGGCTGGAATTCCTCCCCGCCCTCCCCACAAGAACAATACGAGACGGCGCGGCACGGCGGACCAGGGGGTGTAGTCCCTGCTTTCGTAATGTACAGTCCCTGCTTTGTCGTCGGCCCACTTAAAAGGCCATTCTGCCGATTAATAAGTCGAGTCTCCTCACTGCGCTTACAAGTGTGATTTATTTTCTCCTTTTTACCCAGAATTTCCTCGTCAGAAATAAATATTAGATAACATTAATATTTCGGGACCTAAAAGGGGGCTATATTTTAGTTCTACAAACGTGTAAACCGTCTTTTGTGACTTGACGTCCAGTTTTGGAGGACCATACAATTAGTTAATTTGTGGTAGGACAGCTTGAAATGAAACGTCTAACGAGCTTGCATCGGTGTTTTTACAAATGAAAACCGTGTGGAATGCCAGCATTCCCTCCCCCCAACCCTCCCTGTACTGTACCGATATTTTCTTCTATAATTTCATTTGGTTACTGGGCTCTTCTATTTAAAAAGAATATTGAGGTTGCTACATTTCAGAATAACATCAGTTTTTATTCATAATAGGAAACGGTTAATTACTTCTCATTTATGAACAATGACTAACTGAAAAAGTAATAATTAAGATAAATAGATGAATAATTCTTCAAGGCGATTCTTTGTCTCCAGGGAGGATTTAAAATTATTAAAAGTCTTGCTGATGGTTATTGTTGAGTAACCAAGATGAAATTGGGCTGAGAAAAATGTGAAGAAATTTCTGAAGTTTATTGAGCTATGTTTAAATAATTTGAACCAGGATCATCTTAAAAATACTAGGGCACCAAAGAAAGCAACCTTATATCGCTTCAGAAATAATGCTGTAGGAAAGTAAGATTTGTTTTTTCTTAATGCATCTTCAGTATAATTGATTGGACTTCGATCATTCATATGGATTATAAAATGCGAAAACTGTGAACAGTGCATCAGTCAGTCCACACTTCAGTTGATGTTGCAAAACGATATGTGCTGTATTCAAGAAGGTGTAAGAGGACTGAGACACATCGAAGGCAGTTTGCATAATACTGTTTTTGGATTAGCTACGTACGTGGTATTGGATAAGGAGGATCTAGAAAGAACAAAGCTGGACGAGACTTGTGACGGCAATTTAGATCTGGGAGAAAAATTGTTTAAAAAATTACGTGCGCGCTCAGAGAATTTGGGCTGCATTTCTGAAGCAACTAACCATATGATACTCAAATAATCAAAGGATCCATGGAAATAAAACAGCATTGATGAATGCTAAGATCGGCAGACTGATGTGACTCAGACATAGATATTGCTGAGAAGAGAGAAAACTGGAATCTGAACACAGGGTCAATATCATTTCCAACCCAGGAGCAACCTTGGCAGCCCATTGCCAAGATTGCACTTATGACAACGGGTGGACAGGTGCCGATCTACTCAGGAATAAAGTGTAACAGTTAGCCACATGATGTCTGCGTGTAGTACATTAACAGTAAATGAACTCTTCACTTGGCACAATATCATCAATGGCAAATGTAGAAAGTTGTGAATACCCTTCTATTACTGTTACTGGTACTCCGCGATTCACTGCAATGTGGATGGCGGAAGGTGGGTTGCATTTATTCTAATGTGTAAACGTATCTACATCTGAAGGGATTTTTGGGATATGGCTGGAGGCGCCAATATCTTAAAAAAAAACAACTTCTTGGCATTTGCTGGATTGACCTAGAAAAACCTTGGAAGACCTTTATTAGAATAACCGGAGCGGCTACTTGTCCGATTCGGGTTTAAGCTCTTTGAATCCATCCTATTCCATTCTCTTATTGTTTACAGGAAAAGTAAGTAAATAAGAGAATCGCCTATGTTCTTGATTTCTCTTGTATTATTTTCTAGATGATTCCTGAATATGCATGCTGCTGGTAATAAAATACGAGGGTCGTCCACACAGTAAGTTCCGTTTCTATTTCTATCCGCGGCAGCGCTACGATCACAGTTCCGAGCATGCGCGGCAGTTACTCTCACTCAAGGAGAAGACATGTAGGCTACGCCATTTTCAGATCGCCTAACAATTGTAGATTTTTATATAATAAATATTTTTTCTGTATCTGTACACGTTTGTTTCAAATAACCAAACGGAACTTACTTTGTGGACATACCTCGTATTTAGCTATCATCCTGAAATCAATCTGTCATGTACTTTTCAATGCTTCTCACGTCACCTATTCACACGGCGTTTCAGATTTTCCAAACCAAAATCATACTACGCTTTCGCTCTCGAGTATATCCAGAAAATTGTATGACCGGGTATAAATTTCAGTCAATTGGAATATTTTGTGTACTCTTCTAATCACCTAATTGATATGTCTATTGGTGACTTTGCTAACAAAACTTTCAACATAATTGATGCGCCGTATTTTTTGAGTGATCAAAGGTGCAGAAAAAAAATTATCGAATATGGTTAAACGGAACAGGTCGTGACAAATGAAGAATTAGATTGTCCCGATTATAGTTGGAGTTTTTGTTCTCCGTGTAATAAGCTATTTAAAAAAATATTTGAATGATATTAAGATATCCAAATGAATTATTAATCCATGATATTGTTTGATGTGAATTTCGCAGCTGTTGGGAAACGTAAAAATGCAGTTGCCTATATTTAAGATCCTAGTTGGATCTGGGAGTGATTGTGGATTGGATGCGGCATCCAACATCTTAATAATGTCAAGGAAAAGTATAGAGAAACATAAGAGTAACGATATCAAATTTTATGGGTACAGTGCTGTAGAGCACTGTTGATTATATATCAGGCGAATACTGGATGGAAGTTTTCATAATGTTGCATTTTTAAAATTGTTATTACGCTACTGCATAGAAATGACATCATCACTCACATTGCCGATCAACCTTGTAAGTAATTTGAGCTGTCTGATAAGATAATACCAACTGGAAGTCCTAACATTTACAGAAATTTCCGTTGCACAAATTCCTATTTAGTATACTGTTGCAATATCCATTGGATATCACTTTCCATTTTTGAAAGTTGAAATCAAATGCTTCTGGGTCTGTATCTTGTTGATAAGCAACTGGATTGCTTCCTTGTTAAGTAAAACTTCAAAAGCCGCAGGAATCTAGTGTGTATTTGTCTTCAGAAATGTGCGTCTGGCAGTTTGGTTTGGTAAGTTAATGACTTAAAAGATCTGCAGATGTACAGAAAGCATAAGTACAAATGCTGCCACTAGACTGTTGGAAATTTTTCTCGTGGTGTGTAAGTTTTCTGAATCAATTGGCCATACGTTGGAATGATCTTATTTAAGTGTGTCAGAAATATATATATTTTACTGAATGGAATTAGTACCAAGTGTTAATGCTTTGTGGCCACATTAATGCACCTGTTACTCGCACTCTTATCGTCAACTAGCTTACCCGGTCACGCGATGCTGTGACTCAGTAGTTATAGTACGTTGGTCCATGTTATTCTAAACTTCCTAATGTAGGCAAACTAATATTCACTATCAAGACAAAAACGTTTTAGTCGATTTGAAAATTCAAAAGTAATTGGTAAAGAATTTCGGAGAGTTGAAATTAATGACAAACGAACATATTTTTTTTTAAATTTACAGTTTATTAAAAATTAATTTAATTAATTAATTAATTGAAAATATATAAAATATGATATTTATAAAAAATAAAAAATTTGATGTATCCTTCCTACAGATACAAAGTATTTCCTTGTCAAATTCCATCAATATCGGTATAGCCATTCGGTCGTCAAAACGTAACAAAAAGACAGAGACTTACTTCCGGATTTATAATATTATGAGTGCAGATCACACACACTGACTGGAGGAACAACCCTTCAGGGATCAATATAACGTGAAAAGTGTACACCTACAGTATTGCTAGACTACCTACGATTTGCCTCGCATTGCACCCTTATATTTGTGGTATCTACTGTTTAACATGCAATCTGAGCAACCGACGTTCGAGGCATGTCTCATACAATCACAAACAATTTTTAAACTTTAGCTTTCACCGGGATTTGAACCAGAGAACGTACTCCAAACATCAGTAAGCAACCGCTTTAACCACTGAGCTACCAAGCCGCTATGTGCACAGATAGTACAGAGATTTACACATCCTACGTGTAATTTTTCAAAATTATATGACAACATGTATTATGTATACCGAAAAAAAGTATGCTATGTCCATCCTAATGCCAAATAGCACCTCCTCATCCACGATCGGATTAGCCTTTAAGCCCAAGAAACTTAACAAACAGATAGAGAGACAGTTAGACAGAGTCACTTTCGCGTTTATAATATTAGTATAGATACGAAGCACACTTATAAAAATGATAATACACGAAAAATTCAAGAAATTTGGTTATGTCGTAAACATAAACACATATGGCGTGAAATATACTGTAGCATAAAGAAACCGAAACAACGCCATCTACTGGATGGTTACCCAATCTAGATAAAGTGTTGTGTCCGACATCAAGGACGCCTACAACAATGTCCAAATTAATCTCATTCGGGACATCATGATCAACCATGGCTTCTCCAATAATCTGAGCCGATGTTGCCACAACTATCTGCAGTGCAGGGTGAATCATATCTTCACCAGTGCGGGGGAAAAGATCTGCAGGCCTTGAGCCCATGAGCCTTGCTCTATTCAATTTGTACACAGCAAGAACATGCAAGAATTTAAGTGCCCTGGTCTCCTTTCTACAGTACGCAGATGATTTCGTCGTGCACAGTTCCCACCCTAATAAGGAAAGAGCAAGGAAACTGCTTGAAGAAGAAATCAAGGATTTCAGGAACAGCTATTAGAAAGAGGTCTCGAAATTTCGACCGAAAAAACCAAAATATATGTCTTTACCCAAATACATTACCAGGAAGATGACTTCGCAATAACTTTAAATGGAAACCAGATAAAGGTGGTTATGGAAGTGAAATTTTTGGGCATGTGGTTGGACACCAAACTATCGTGGAAGAAACATATCGAAGAACTTAAGTACTCGTCTTCGAAACGCCTGAACTGCCTAAAAGCACTGGCTGCACCAACGTGGGGTGCGGACCCAAGAATACTTAGAACCGTCTATCAAAATGTACTAAGAAGCAGAATAGAGTTTGGGAGTTTCCTATACCAATCGACATCGAAGTCAAATTTGGTCAAACTGGACCGTATACAAGCTGCAGCCCTACGAATAGTTGGTGGTTTCCTTAAAATTACTCCCGTTGCTGCAATGGAGGTAGAAACAGCAACTCCTCCATTAGACCTACGAAGAAAGAAAGTGGGAATGAATTTTTGGATAAGAGTTTTTTCCACCAAACGCCATCCACTAATAAGAAAAGTGCAGCTTCTTGCTCATGAGCATTCTTGCAACCTATCTAAGTATCGCAAAACACCTTCACTTGTGAATTTCTTTCAACCAACAGCTCAGTGGGCCATCTACAGTTCAGATATCAATGACTTCTACAGTGAGGAAGAACTATGGCAACGGTCAGATCTATCCCCTCTAGTCCACATTTACCTTATGACAGACCGATTAGTGAAAAAAGATCACAGTGAGGAGGAACTGAAGTGCCTCACACTAGAAGCACTGAACTCGAGATGGAAGGCGTGGCACAAAATTTTTACAGACGGCTCAAAGGAAAAAGGAAAGGCTTCCGCTGCTGCATTTGTAGACCCTGGTCGCTGCGTTCACGAAGCCTACAGGTTACCAAGCCAGTTTTCGACGTTCTCATCAGAGCTTTATGCCATTCTAAAAGCGCTGCAATACATTCATTCGACAGCTCAGTCAAATATAGTGATCTGTACAGATTCTAGAAGTGCCCTACAGGCAATAATGGAAGTATCAAAAGGAAGATGCCAGAATTATTTAGTCTATAACATAGCCAGGGAACTTAAGAAGTTCTCGGTAGAAGGAATACAAGAGCAGTTCCAGTGGGTACCGAGCGATTTTGGGGTGTTGGGAAATGAGGCAGCAGACAGAACGGCACGTCGCCACCTTACTGCTGCAGAAACAGAAAAAGTTTCGGTACCCTACATAGACTTCAAGGCCATTGTTACCAACATTGTGAAGACTGAATGGGAGAAGAGATGGCTTGCCGACTGCCAGGGAAAGGGTCTTTGGTATCGAGCCATCTGCAACAACATAGTAAGCAAGCCATGGTACGCTCAACTAGAACTGAACAGGAAAGAAATTACTTTAATGAACAGACTTAGGGCAGGTCACACTTTATTACGTGACAAAAATACGTCATGCAGTTAGTGGATTCGCCGATGTGCCCATCGTGTGATTCTGTCGAGGATATTTATCACTTCATGCTGAGCTGCAGGCAACATCAATCAGCGAGAAAACAACTGCTAGAAGATGGTCTGAATATAACTGATATAACTTCTCTGATGCAGTCTCTCTCAGTTCCGAGCAAGAAATCTGTCAAGATAATTTCCCTGTATGTTAAATGTACTAAAGGTGTAATGTAAAATTCCTTCGAATATATTATATGAGGTTATTGACTGTATTAGCCTTTGGCTAAAGCCATAAAATAATAATAATAAAAGTGTTGTGTCGATAAATTAACACATCGCCATCTGTTAGAAACTTAAGGAATTATAATAATAATTTCGTGTGGTCGTAATGACCTTGTGACATGGTTTCTATTGGCTGCGCATTCCGCCCGTGTCGTAAGCCACCTTAACATAGCCCGCCAATCCTGCCGGGTGCAGGAGCCTACTGTTAACGAGGAATCCTGGCGTCCTTCTCCTCTGACGCACCTTGCTGTGTAATGTGAAGGCCGGGTTAATTTCCTATAAAAATCCCCGCTGATACAGAGATTCGAACCACGAACGATTCGATCTTCAGTCCGACGCCTTAACGACTAAGTCACCGGACCGTTAAATCTTACGGAACTTACAAATAATTACAAACCATTGTCCTATGAAAAACATTTAATTGGCAATAAAAAATATTGAGGTCAATAATCGAGATAAAAACTATCCTATCTTTTAAGTTGTTCCAAATTTCACACAGTAAGCTAAATTTCATCAAAATCGGTTAAGTAGTTTCAGAGTTTATCTCGGACAAACATCGAAACGCGAGATTTTTATATATATAAGATAATCATCTAAGAATGAGTAATTGGCATTATTTCCACTAAACGCATTACTGTGTACACCCAGTTCCACGCAGGCGAAGCTGCGGGAAATTGCTAGTCTTCAAAAAATCGACTTCTGCGAATACTGAGTCTTCCAAAGCTTAGGGATAGATTATTCCGTATTAATGTTGTCACAGGTTTTCTAGTTTGAGAGGGTAGCAACTGAATCAGTTTTTTTCATACCAGTGATCAAGAGTAAAATTTAAACTGACTTGGTGATCTTTCCTACGTGTGGTCCCCTGCGGGTGGTATCCTGGTTGATACATGGCTGTCCTGTTAAAAGGAGAGCGTTCCATTGACGGCGTTATTTGTGCCTCGCGGCGGTAGAAAGGGTGACACGAATGAGGGCCGCCTGGGCGGAGCAGAAACATCCGGGAGGTTCCACATTCATCACATATATTAATTTCATTTCTGTACTCAACTTACGCTGGTGTAAACTATTTTACTTGCGAGATAACTGTATTTAAGATATCCCAAATAATACTTTTGATTAAACATGTAGACAAAATTGGCTATTAATTTAGAAATAATTACTTTAGTGTCATGTTCAATTGGCCTTTCCACCGATTTGATACAACCCTCCAGTCTAATCTCTTTATATCAGCATACCCCTTAAAAATAATTGAGTGTTTGCCTCATGTACTCTAATTATTGTTTTTCAGTACAATTAATACCGTCTCTTGGTCGAAGGAGTAGATAGTGGTCAAAACACACTCTGCTCCTTGGTCTATACATAAGGATGTTTGGAATTAGGCGAAAATGATAAGCTTGGTCGGATGCTGAAGGCAATAGAAATCACATCAACGAGAAAAACGTAATTCCGAGGAGTTCACTTTTTTCCTGGTACAATACTTGGGAGCGATTTGCAGAACTTACAATATGGAGACCACAGGATAATAAATGCTCGAGTTACCGTTGGAGTACTTGTAATGGTGTAATGAATAAGAAGGATGAAAAAGGTAAACATAAAGACACTATTCTTATTGTATTCCTTGTAAAATATAAAATATTTGCAATCGCTGTATAATTAAATTGTACAAAAGAAGATACGAGCAGCAATGGTACAGCTCAGGATTTCTCTACCCTTTTTCAATCCGAGAACCAGAAAAATGTCAGAAATAATTCTGCGGACCACTAATATATATATATATGGGCCTAATTTTTACCAATGTGTATGGTATTAACAAACCATATCAGTTGTTTTACCGCGGTCTCTTAAGATCTACAACAAGAGCCTCATAAAACTGTTATTAATTTAAACCTTAAAGGATCGTTGGAAACATTTTTTATAATAACAATGCAGTAATATCTTGGTAATACCAGGATTTTGTCTGGTCGTTGAAATATTCAGGGCTTAAGAAAGTTTGGTTTATAAGCTCATGTCTTATACTCTCTAATACGAGTACTGTATTATTTTCATGCGAACAATTTTTAAGACTTTATTGTTTGTTATGATACCTTTAATTCATCTCCGCGGACCACGGGTTGGGAATCGCCGGTATAGGTAAAAGAGGTTACCAAACAACTTTAAGGTTGCATAAAGACACAAATCAACATACGATTTCAAAACAGTGGTGACAGTGAAAACGATTTGTTGATTGTTGGATTGAACTCAAGCTTCATACTGAGTAAACAAAGTGAAGGAACACGACAAACTATACCAACATCTTGTGATAAAGTGGTTCATTCAAATTGCGGCCGCTGGATTAAGGAAAAGCAATGAAGGAAAATGGAACGTAATGAGAAGACATCTCACATAAACAATCAGGCGCTGAGAAACAACCTTGAAACCTGCTTTCATTGTGGTAACTCATGGATCGAGGAGGGAGTGCGAAAGTGTTCAGGAGTAAGACCTCGGTTAGGAGTCCTTATCTGTTTATCAATAATTGAGGTTTCCTATTATTCCAGCTATTGATAACTGACTAACATTGAATTTCATACTGCTGTTGTTATTTGCCATTTCCAGAATTGATTGGCGGGGGGAGGGGGAAGTTGCTCGTAGCTCTGTTCGAAGCGGTGATAAGTTTGCTTACGAAGATATTAGGAAAAATAAGATTCGTCTGTGATGACTATGAAATTTTCAGTTTAGATGAAATCAAAAAGAAAACTTGTTTTTGACGGAGTAAATGTGAGCGCTGATGTGCAAAACGTTATGAACCCTTGCTAAATAGTGTGTTGATCCTTTGGAGCGTAGTACGAGAACAACAACGAATGTGCGTGGCATGGATTCGACAAGTCATTGGTAGGTTTCCGGCACCAGATTCGCACAGGTCACGTAATTCCTTTAAATTGTGGGCCGTTGGTTTGTAGGCGAGGAGCTACCTGCCAATAGCATTTCAGATGTGTTCTATCGGATTGAGATCAGGTGAATTTAGTAGCCAAAACATCAACGAGAGTTCACTGACGTGCTCCTCAAACCACAGTACCAAGGTTCTGCCCTTGTGACACGGAGAGTTGCCGCGCTGGAAGATGCCGTCGTGGAAGACAGGAAATATAAAGGGATGCAGGTGGTCCGCAATAATTTTCATATAGTCCTCAGCTGTCATGGTGCTTTCGGTGATTACTGCAGGTCCCATGGATGCTCAGGTGAATGTCCTCCAAAGCACAATACTGTCCCCACCTGTCGCATCCGTAGTGCAGCGCATGTTTGAAGAAGCCTGGAATACGGAGTATCTCAACACGACCATCTACCAGATATAACCAGAAACGTGATTCATCCGACCAGGCGACACGTTTCTATTGATCGACGGTCCAATCTCTATGATCTCATGCCCACTACAATCGTTTGGTCAACATGGGAACACGTAGGGGCCGGAGCCCTATGTTAATAATGTGCGCTGAACTGTGTGCTCCGAAACACTTGTGCCTACATCAGTTTTTTGTACTCTGCCGCTAGATTTTTTATTTATTGTAGAAGCACCCAAAACCCGCTCCTCCAAACATGGCGGTCTACTTGTTAAATACTGCTCGGTTCTGCACATGTATTACGTTAGTATTTCTACAGGTGATCACGGGACCGAGCGTGGTGGTGTAACGGATAGCGTTCTGGCCTCGCATTCGGGAGGACGGCGGTTCGAATCCCCGTCCGGGCATCCAGATTTGGGTTTTCCATGGTTTCCCCAAATCACTCCAGGTGAATGCCGGGATGCTTCCTTCAAAAGGCCATGGCCGAATTCCTTCCCATTCCTTGCCCCCATCCTTTCCCGTCTCTAAAGACCACGTTGTTAAAAAGGGACATTAAACTGTTAAAAAAAAAAAAGGTGATCACGGGAACGGGAGTGTGATTTATTCCATGCGTCCGCCCGTTTACATGGGTCCATCGTTAAGATGGAAGAAATTTAAAAAAAAAAAAAAAAAGACGGGGCAACTGGAAAAAAGTGCCGAGGTTTTACCCCAGGAAAAAAACCCTCTGCAACAGCTAAGGTGAGATATAAAGGGCAGCTGGCTAAGATGCTGCAAGTACCGCAACAGAATCTATACTACCCCCTGAGGATGACGTAGGAGTTTGTTGTTAGTTGGTTAAGTTATCATGCAGTTGCTTACCCTGAGAGTGGCATGCCATCTCCCGGTGTGGATAGCGGTGTTGCGCGTCTTCTGACAGTCGCCAGCGCCAGTATAATCCCTGGAGGCAGCACGAGTTACGGCGTCCAGGCTGCGAAGGTTCACCCGGGCTGCAGACTCCAGGCGGTTTCGCCTTACGAAGTCCTCGCTACCAGCGATCACTAGCCTCTTCGAAACTATTCACTGGCGTCCATGGGCCAAGGCCAGTAGTCGTATTAAGCCGAAGCAAGCCAGAAACCGGGAAAACCCATGACGTCACAAGATGGCGGATTGTTAGTTCCTTGACCGGCCGCCCAGATGGCAGCACCGGGCGGGCTTGCTCTGGACCGTTAGTTCCTCGACTGGCTGCTAGATGGCGGACCGTTAGTTCTTTGACCGACTGCTAGATGGCAGAACCTTGCGCTCGGTGAAAGTATTTCATCAACCCTGTTCTGGAACGCGCGCTCTGCGAAATGTGTACACTGTTTCAACACACCTACAGAAATTTCCACTCGACTGTTATCTCTGTTTGCTATCTATTAGCCATTGCGAAATGTGTGCCGCGCGGGTATTCCTAGCGTCATGTTAAGCGAGCACTTGTTTGCGCTGCGAAACATCTTGGCTACAATCGACACACAGTAAAATATTTTCTTCGGTTCTGTGTCGTGAAAAATACTTAAGCCTGAACCATTACGATTTTTTTACTAAAAACAAAAAAGGCTATATTAGTGGATATTACATAAACCGACATCGGTAGCGTTGGGGCTAGAGTGCCGAAGGTCGCCGGTTCGAGTGCGGCCACGGTGTTTTTATTGAAAAAGCCGTTCCAACTCGTCAATTGAAAATCAAAATTTTAGTTTCCACACCTAGAGAGTATGGCGCCAGCTTGCCTTGTTATAATTGAATAAAAAATAAGTCGAAAAGCATAAATATTTCCTTTTAACGTTCGATATGAAAAAAAACCGTCATAAACTCCAGATATAAAACCGAGGAAGAATTCTATGTGTACCTGTTTTCATGAAATTATTCTGAAGTGAATATATGATGTCAAACCAATCAGCATGTAATTTTTCAAGTCTATTTCTCAAACCTACCATACGTTATTCCTTTCAAAATTCGTAGACTCAAAAACCCATCAATGGTGAAATCCTTTCATTGAAACCGACAGATATTCACCGACGATGGTAGGAATAACCATAAATTCCGTTCATCGAAGCAGGCAGACATTAAAAATTAATTCACCGACGAAGAGACGGGAAACAAACTCACTTTTTCACATCATGTTGGATTCGTTATGAACAATATATTATAGCTCACGAGTGTCACCTACATTCTGTGTATTTTAAAGGATGTATTAAATTATGTGTAATGAAACACAGACACTTTTTGAACTCAAAGAGGCATTGAAGGGGTTTAGTGATGTATGTAAGTATAACCTCCATGAATCTAAAGCAAAGTTGCCGATTTGAAAACCAGTTTCTTTCCCTACAGACATTTCTGAAGTGATTACATGATGTCAAACCAATCAGGCTGTAATTTTTTCAAGCCTATTTCTCAACCCTGACTTTGGACAAGAGGCCACTTGAAAATATTTGTGACAAAGCCTTTCCCACACCAAGGCTAGAAAAATCAAAGTTTCCAGTTTGACCATGGCAAAACTCAAGGAATGGAAGCATCAGTACAATACCTTATTTCTCTAACTTATCTCTGCTGCCATTGGTATAAAATATCTCATTGCACTCGTAATTGTTGCCATCCAGGTCAAACCTTTGTCGTCTGTCTATCCAGACCAATCTATGTATCAATTCTGTTATGCTTTCGTAAGCAATCACAAATTGAGTGTCCTTAGCTGCACTTTGTCTAAAATTCCAATCAATCCCTTGTGACACATCAGTGGTGATTGACACCTTTAACTGTATTTTACAGCACAGCACTTATGTTCCAGGAACAAAATACCGTCTGTTAATCTTACTAATCGAATCGAAGTACGCCAGTCCTATGTGATAAAAATCGAGTCACGCTAAGCACAGAACATGCCTGAGACCATCGCCTGTGACCAAGGTGGAGATATAGAAAATTTACCCACTCCCTTATAGAAGAAATCCAGTGCCAGCTTCTACTGATATTCTATTCCTAATTCTTTCACCAAGATCCACCCCTAGCTTCATCGCCAACGTAGCCACAGCACTTCCTCAAACCACCTTCTGTTTTCCAATGATTCCCAATGCAACCCCTGATCAGTTACAGACAGGGTTACCTTCTGTTCGTGTGTTAAAGTAAACCAAAAATTCAAAATTCGCAAAGTCTTCTCCTAATCAGTAGCCAGGTACCAAAATGTTCACTTAAGGTGGTTCTACTGCAGTTTTCCAGGAAAATTCTCCCTTTTTCCAGGAAATTATTTTTCAATAAATCAGGACCCAGGAGAGTTCTCCATTCGGTTTAAAATGTTCCCATCTAACGCCAACCTTCGGATTCAGGGCCAAGTGTGACATTTGTTTGTAATTGCATGTTTTGTTCAAGTAACCACGATAGAGTTATCATAATGCTCTTAGCTAACTGATAGTTTCTTGGTCATCAAACAGACATCATAACCCACATTTTCATAGAAGATCCCCACACATCGACAAGTATCCATAACGTCACCATAGGTGCAGACACTAGTTCTATTACGCCTAAGATAGTGCTCACACTTGAACTGTCGTAAATTGTTAGGTCAAAGTGGGTGTTTAGATATTTTATCCACTCAGGCCTCATCACCTAAAGTCTAGTGCGAGATTGTGGTCATGGTCAACTTAGGCTCCATACACCACTCAGAATTATTCCACCAATATCCATTCTAACAGCATTTATACGCCACCTACAGCCCCTCAACACTCTTCCTATCTTCCAATGACATCCATACTACACCACACAAGCAATGGTCTGACTGTGGGTTTGTACCCAAGTCCTTCGCTTCTCTGGTACATCACCCCTCTCTGTTAAATGATTTTTATGTAGTGAGAATCAAAATTCACATGCCAACACAAACGGCAGTAAACTGTAAAGAGCACATCAAAATGGGAGATTGCCTAAGCCCTGAAACAATGGTTAGAAGCAACACGTTGATGGTGAGCATAATTCTATAACCATATATTTTAGACTCAAATCCACAGAGGAATGACACACGCACACACTTGTACATGCATACAGCGAGGTCGACAGAACTAACAGCAAGCATCACGGAAACGATGAAGTGGGGGCAGAATTGTCGTTACAACTGATTAACTGGACAGAACTATCGTTACAAAAATCATCAGACAGACGAGTTAAAGTCAGGTATCGCTTACATGCACAAAGAGAGACGCAGATACACATGTCCAAGACTACAGAGAGTTCAGCACAACTACCGGTACCAATCATGGAAACAAAAAAGTGGTGTAGAACTCTCTTGCCTCATGACTGGCTGAAAAACAGAAGTCTCCTTACATATCATCAGCCTGGCGAGATAGAAGGTGTGCAAAAGATGGCATGTTTTCATCCATAAACCTAAGTGTTTATACCATAAATAGTGTTCATCACGCCCCAGTTGATTATATTTACCATCAACACGTCTCTCCCACACCGCAACCCTTTCTACCATTCAGTAAAAAAGTGACGCAGGTACCATGAGTTGCAATAGACACTTGACTATCCGATCTCACCCACAAATCCATACATCTCAATACACTAGCACAAACAAACATAAGTGGAGGGACAGCAAAATCATTCGTCCAGACAGACGTGTTTATAGAAGGTATCACCATATTTACGCATACAGACACAGAGAGAGACTCACAAACACTCACATTTCCATGCCTTCAGCGAGCTAGACACAATAACCAGCCCAATCATGACGACGAAAAAGTGGGGTAGAACCGCCATGGCTCATAACTGACCAAAAAATCATCAGTAACATATATTCCAGGCACCATACTCTTCACATCAACATCATCTCATTTATTTTCACACTACAGACCTCACTACCATCCAGTATCATGTGTGCTAGGTACAAAACTGTTCACATCAGCACCAACACGTCTATCCCACACCTAAGCTTTTTCTGCCATTCAGTAACATGTGCCCCCCATGTACCACGAGTAGCAGTAGACACTTGGTCATCAGACAGATATCATAACTCCCATATTCATACTAGGTCTCACCCACAAATTCATATGTCACCTCACACAAGCATAAGTGCAGGAACAGCACATCATACATCCAGACAAACGAGATAAAGGAAGGTATCTCCACATTTACACAAAAAACACACAGAGATAGAGACGCATACACACGTACATTTCCATGCCTATAGCGATCTGGACTCAACAACTAGCCCAATCATGGCAACGAAAAAGTGGAACAGAACACCCATGACTGGCCAAAAATCATAGAAAGACACACAAACACATACATACACACTCACATGTCAATGCATTCACACAGTTCCATTCATCACCACACATATGCACATAACTGGAGGAAAGAGACTGAACATGCTAGATCCAACTAAAGAGTTACAGGATGTGTGAAGTTTGAAATCACAGCCACGTCTGGTCCACACCGCAACCCTTTCTGTCATTTAGTAACATGTGACCCAGGTACCATGAGTTACAATGGACACTTGTCTATCAGACGGATATCATAACCCCCATATTCATACTAGGTCTCACCCACAAACCCATACGTCTCCACACAAGCACAAACATATGGGAGGAACAGCAATTCATACGTCCAGATAAATGAGTTTAAGGAAGGTATCACCATACTTACGCATACAGACACAGAGAAAGACGCACACAGACACATATATCCATGCCTACAGCGAGCTCAACACAACAACCAGCCCAATCATGACAAAGAAAAAGTGGGACAGAACTCCCATGGCTGAAGACTGACAAAAAAAATCATCATTAACATGTGTTCCAAGTAACAAACTCCTCACATCAAAATCATATCATTTAACTCACACTACAGACCTCTCTGCCATTCAGTATCGTTGGTAATATGTACAGAGCTGTTCACATGATCAGCACCACCTCTATCCCACGCCACAAACCTTTTCTGCTATTCAGTAATATTTGCCCCACGAACCACGAGTAGCAGTAGACACTTGGTCATCAGACAGATATCATAACTCCCATACTCATACTAGGTCTCACACACTAATCCATATGTCACCACACACAAGCACACACAAACAACCATTAGACAGACGTTAGAGTGTGTGCAAAGGATGACATGTTTTTGCCGTACACCTCAGTACTTATCCCATACGGATTATTCATTAAACCCAATTAATTACATGTTCCATCAACACATAGGTAGCCAGTCATTGTGAAATCTCAAAGTCGAGTAGAATCCTATCGTGATAGACACATAACCACATAGAAAGACACACATACACACACTCACATGTCCATGCATACACACAGTTACCATACATCACCACACACATACATGTAACTGGAGGAAAAGGACTGAACACCCTAGGTCGGGACTGAATAGTTACAGGATGTGCGAAATGTTACATTTCTTTGTCACAAACCTCGATGCTCATCACCCCCAACTGATTACATCTATATAGGTGGACACTGAAGCAGAAATCTCAAGTAGACTCCTACCATCATAATTACACACATAACCACGCAGGAACACGTACACGCACATATGTACATGCATATACCACAATTTCATAAGTTACCATTCGCTTGGGTGATTTGGGGAAACCATGGAAAACCCAAGTCTGGATGCCCGGACGAGGATTCGAACCCGCGTCCTCCCGAATGCGAGGCCAGAACGTTAACCGTTCACCCACCACGCTCGGTACTACTTGTTCTCGGATGCCAGCGGCAGAGGTGAAGGTGTAACAGTGTGCTTTTTGCACAACGCAATCGTCCCTTGATAACGAGGATTCCTGTCCTTACTTCGCCATGCTATCCAACATCCTGATACCGAAACACACGAATGCCCCACAATAAGGATATTGCACGATTCAATTAGCCGGCCAAATGAAGACGACCCACAGGGTCTGTCACAAAGGTATTCGACCTTCTATCGTATTTCCCAGCTGGAGTTACTCTGCGCATTCTGGCTGGTGGCAAACTTCGAAGTACTCCCCATTTGATTGAAGAATACGCTCCCAACGGCCTTTCCACTTTTGGAAGCAGTACTGGAACTCGTTTTTTTGGCAAGACTTTAGAGCAGGGGTGGCCAACCCAAATGATCTTGCGGGCCACTTTCGAAATGCATAATAACTCCGCGGGCCGCATATAAAATTATATATCCCCATATTAGAGTTTGAACCACAATAGACATTTTTTTTTGGAGTGAATATAATTTAATTATTCTGCGAACTCATAACTGTAAACTCATAAAACAGGCAATATCTGTCATATATTTGCGTTATAAATATTTCAAAATCAAAACGATTTTTTTCTCATAATTTAGACTTAATTTTTGAATATATGGATGCCCAAATAATGTTTTCTTTTTTAATACATTGGTTTTCACTACTTTGGCCATTAAAAAATAGATATATTTTGTAAAAGTGTGATGAATCTCGCGGGCCGCAAAAATGATCTAGGCGGGCCGCGGGTTGGCCACCCCTGCTTTAGAGCGATCGTCGTATTAGCTTCGAGTGTATCTTTTTCGTCGAATCGGTATCCTTCGAGCAGCATTTTTAATCTTTGGAACAGCCAAAAATGACAAGGAACTACGTCAGGACTGTACAGAGGCTGACGGAGCTGTACGACATTGTGCTTTGTCAAATATTGCTGCACGAGGTTCGATGCATGCGCTGGCGCGTTATCTTGTTGAAGTCACCGCTTGACCAAACCTGATGCAGTTTTCTCCTAATTGCGTTACGAAATCTTTTCATAACTTCAAGATGTTTTTTTTTTTTAAACTCTTTATCAATTTGTGCCAGTTTTTATCTGTTGTAAGTACGTTTCTCTAAACTAATGGTTTTGAAGTTTGTTTCTGTATATTAATGAATGCCTGTCAAGTTTGTGTGATTTTATGGGAATTCCACTTTCGCCAGGTTCTATAGCTTTGTCATAGGTTTCATTCCACCACTTACATTTGCTTTTTCTCGGAGGTGAGCCAATGCTTTGAGCAGCATTGAAAAGTGTGTCTTTAAGTTCTGGCCAGTTGGTAGCATGTTGGCTGGATATATTGGCAAGAAAAGTTTCAGAGTTTTGTTGAAAAAAAATCAGGGTTTATTCGTGCATTTTGATATATTCTGAGTTTGAATCTGGTTGAAACTTTAATTAGAGGCAAATGATGATCAGAGTCAATTACACCTTCTTTAATCTTAACATTCATAATCTCCTTTCTGTTTTTCTTGGAGATGGGTACATGGTCTAGCTAAAATTCTCCTATATGAGAATTTGGAGATCGCCATGTTCCAGAAACTAATTCTGTTCCTATAAAAATACTTATTACAGCATTACTGAAATAATCAACTCATTCCCTCATATAGAGCAGTATGTTTGTTTTCATATGGCAATAAATTTAGAATGGGTCATAAATGTCAGATGATGAAAATTTCTCTTGCTTGAGATTTAAATGATATATTGACACTACTTCCACGGGCGATTATAAGAGAACATGTCATTTTTGCGAACGACGATCGATTATTAGTAGAAAGTTGGATATTTTTGGAAGTGTTGGATCAAAGACGCCGTTTTAACGGAATAAAGGTACGAGTAGGAAATGAGAGGAGCATGAGAGTATTTTGTTTGTGAGCTAGAATCATGCACAAGTAAGGATTTAAATGCAAAATGACATTAAGTTGCCAAAAGAAACAATTAATAGAGGTTTTAAAAATTAATATGCCATACATGTATACAGGTTGTTCATTGTTTTCGGTTAATATGAATGGATTTGTAAAATTGAAGTTGGAAAAAATCGACAAACGATAATTGTTGTTAGCATGAGTTAGCAACGATTATATCACTTGCGTTATGAGAGGATGTGGGTTATGGTAACTAGTAATTTAGTTACTAGGCCCTAAATGTAAAGGTGAATAGAGAATGTTATTGTAAATATTGATGAAAGAAATAATGGTATTGATAAATAACTGGTAATATTAACATTGAATCATTCGCATTGTGCAACGATTTAATTGTAATTTTGAAATGAATACAAGAAATTAAGAAGGTAACACATCCAACAGTGCTTTTACCATTTCAGGGTATTGTTCTATCAAAAGTCGCTTTTAAACGGAAGAAGTAAAAGCATTCATCACTCAGTTGCCTTTGACAATCCCTTAATGATTCACATTTGGCTTTGTATTTTTATCTGCAGAAATGTATTTGCTTAGAGAAAACCTTATGTTCGTGTCATGTTCTGGAAAAACTGACGTGACATCTAAATTACGTCCCGATTTCTGAGTTCGTGCTTACTATGTTTGATGTTATGAAATATGACTTCTGTTGCAGTGTGGTGTAATGCAGCTAATCGCGCTAAATCGAACACGTGTATCTCGTTAGCCGACGAACTGTTACCCTCAAGACCATAGGCAAGCATCCATCATCTTGGTTGGAACGCAGATGCAAATGCTAATGTATTTATTCCGGTCGCACGTGACTGATGCACTCGTGGACCAGGCGAGTGAGAACTGTGCCACGAGGCCATCCATCTTGGTCGGCGCCTGATAGTGCTACCCATCCAATCAGCGCGCCCTTCCAAACAAGTGCAGGTCAGGTAGTGACATCAGTCTGGAGAGCAAGTGTCTAAATAGTTATCAAAGAAATGTCGATTTTATTGATACTATTTTTTACGGTTTTAGAAATGCTGATAAATTTGTAATTACTCGTATTTACTGAAGAAGCTGTTTTCACGCCCCTGTTCACATATCCAATGCATTACTCCATTACTCTTTTTATTTTTTGCAGTTAAGGAATCAATGTGTGGATTTAAACATTGGGTTCAGTGTTCTTTGTGATGAGTTTCCTTGTACAGTTTTTCTAGTCAAAGATTGGTAAGACGTTGTGAGCAGACTGTCACGAAGAAGATACTATCTCAGCCTTTAAACAGAGTAGAAGTGGAGTATTTCTAACAGAAAGTTCCTGTGTATCGATCGTGGTAATCACAGATCTGAACTTTGTGTGTTTTAATACCGACGTGTCTGGAAACTGGAGAAGTATCGCGATGGAAGCCTCAATTCATATTGACTCGTATTTCGATTGTTTTTTTCACTGTCAGAGTTTTCTTTTACGGAAAGGAGTGGTAGGAACAGACAAACGTGTGACAATTTTTGACGTTTAGCGATGTACTGTGTGGATGCAGTGAAGTCGCCATATCCCCGATGCACAGTGATGTTATAATGGGCAGAAAGAATTCCCAGGTGTTTCAAGTTAGCAAATTACTCAAGGAAAGTTTGATATGTTGCAACTAAAACTTTAAAATTTATTTAAATGAGTTATCAAAGATTTCGAAAAGGAAGTTTGGAAAAATGGTATTTCCGGTTGGGGAATAGGTGTATTATACGAAAATTACACGTAGGAAACACGAGATGGGACCTTAAAATAAACAGAAAAAGGAATACATTATAGCTGGGGATAATGATATACACGACTTAGTTTTCTGCAGCAGATAATTTGAGACGTCTGTTTTTAGATTTGGGTGGAGGGAAATGTTTAATTTCAGCTAATGACACCGCGCAGAATATAGACAATCGGGCAAAGAAAACTAACAGTTCGCCAACTCATTCAAATTCTGCGGAGATAAAACTTGGGGACAACTAAGAAAGTTATTACGTATTTATGTATTGTCGTCTGGGCCAACTATGACCACGTTAAGCCTTTATTTAGCTTGAATTTTGCTGTGTATGTGTAAACATCCATGTTACGACTAGGGTTGTTAGCTATAGAGACGATCTATGGTTCAACGTGGAATCCGAACCGGGGAAGCGTTCTGGTGTACTTCACATTACGCAGTAAGATGTGCCAGAGGTGAAGGTCAGGTTAAGAGCTTATGTTCCACGCCGAGACAGGGAATCGAACCGTGGACCTTTCGATCACCAGTCAGATGCTCTTAATTACTGAGCCACTAGGCCGCTTAACTATTTATATATAACTCTTATACAGTTATTGTAGGCAGTATAACTCTGCGATCACAAACGTTTTACAAGTTTGGAATACATTATAAGAATTATCAACCAGCCAATGACACATTTTCCATCGCCCGTACTGTCGAGTGGTTGGCATCTCCACGTATCTTCTGGGGTTTGTCATGTATATGGTATTTCGATTGGTTTCTTGAAAAGTTTATTTCCTACTTCTACAAAAAAAAAAGGTCATTAACTTCCAACAGTCTGAGTCGTTGATCATTTTTATTCCTCCTCGTTCGAAAATTCTGCCGTGATCGCCTACTTTTCCGTCTCTTACTACAACGTTGTAGTTTCCAATGTTCACTACATTTTTCTAATCCTCTACATTCTCTGTCACCTTTCTGGTTTCCTCACTCAGTTCAAATAAACAGCATGTGAAGAGATTTCATTCTTCTTTTGTGAGAAATAATTTCGTATAAGTACGTTGTTTTTGTATGTTTTGTGCATTTCTTTATTATAATAATAAATTGTTATTTTGAAAGGTTTGTAATGTCATTTTTGTTTTTTCGCATGTGTTTATATTAATTAGCCATCTAGAAACGTGTGTACCGTATTGGCATCACAAGACAAACACATTTATTATAAATGCCCTACGCCGGACTCAAATCGAAAACCCTTGCAACCGGGGTTGGTAAATAGACAGTTCTTTGCAGTATCATGGAGTGGCACTCAGGAGACGGGATACTGAAAAATGTTGGACGAAAACTGGTGAAATGTAGGTAGTTGAGAATTTGGAAATTATTAAAAATGTAACAGTTTTCTTTCGAACGGAACGTCTACTTGCTACTGAAATGTTTGGTGTAAGTTCATTTTTTTCTCTTATTTTTTTTAATAATTTAATATCAGTTCTAACGGTTTAGAATTTTCTTGTTTATTTTAAAATTATGCTTCTGTAAATTTGTATTCTGTTTCTTATTATTTTCTTGACCAGAAATCTTCTTTGATCTTCCAAATGATGCCATTGACCCAACTAGTATCTATTATGTCCATATGTGCTCAAAGTTGTCTAAACTACATCTGTGATTGAGAATTTTAAAATTCTGCGGTGCATCTATGAGAACGTTCGAATAAATTATGATGGTGCTGCAAGACTGTTGCTAAAAAAAGTACTGACTTGAGTAGCAGATGACATTTTCGTCTGGTTGTGATGCTGGTGGGAGACGAGGATGTGGTAGGGGCGCGGCGCGGCGCCTCGACTGGCCCGCCCACTCGCGGGGGAAACTGAAATTAACATTTTACGCGCAGTCGGGTGTCTTCAGTCCTTCCCCACAAAACGGTTGTAAATGAAAACGCTGGCCATCGTTCTGTTTGTTTTTGCCCTTTGTTTTTTTCGCCGGTTCTTTCGGTTTTCTTTTTTTACCTTGCAGGTTCAAAAGGACGGCGCGACGGCCGGTATAAAAACCAATTGAGCGGGTGTCAATAGTGTCCAGGTAATTTATAGCGACCCCTCTCGAGATTGAGTTTCGTCTACTCTCTCTACCCGAATTCCTCTGAGCCGGAGCTGTAAAAACTACAAACAAAAGTTACGACGTGCGGGCAAATTCCGTCTGTTCATTATTTTCACCTTGTATTCTAATTCAAGCTATAAACTACCGAATTAATTAGCATCTCTAATGTGCTCGGCTATTTTCTCATCTGTTTTCATTTACGAAAGTGCCATCGTGGATAGGGGAAAAGGTAAATTTCATTTTGTAGAGAAATTTATGTTCCTCCAGTCCGTATATTCTCTTTCGTCAGATCTTAACCTATTGTTTACATCCTACTTTGAATGTCTTTTAAAAGGATACTCCTGTAATCTGAATATTACAACAAGGGATCAGCAGCATTTTTAAGTTAATTAAAACTAAAATTAAAATAATTTATTGGTATTCGGTTCTCAGCTAATTATATCTAATTAGTGGAATTATTCCGACTTAATGAAATTCACTAAATGTTCTTAATGGTGCTTTCAGTTCCTAGGTCTTGCCTCCGTGTTACTTAATTTAATAGAAACAGTAAAACAGCTATGTATAAGAAGGGACAAAAACTTTTTTTAACATCCGATTTGACTGTTGAACGTTTTAGTTTTTCAGTCACATACAACATTATTACCATTTTTGATGTACTGCGACTTTAATCTTGTCAATTATTTCTTATTTAAGTTTGAATAATATGTAATTCTTGGAATTCAGATTTTACTTACAGCGGTCCGGTAGTTCAATTGTAAACTGTCTTATTGTAGATCAAGAGGTCCTCGATTAGACGCCAGGTTCAGGCGGTAATTTTTACTGACACTTAACAAATCACTTAATATGTCTCCTTTCGAAGGATCCAGAATTACTTTGGATTGTTGACTGAGTTAGCTATAAAAACCGATAATTTACCAACGTGTGGTTCCACTGAAGTCTATGCAAGTTTACTGCCGGACTATGCTGTGAAAACACCATATTCGAGGGGTGGCTGTGTGTTGCAGTTCCATCTGTAACGGTTGACGGACCTTAAATTTGACTGATGTATTACCGTTACGATGAAGAAGACTGTAGAGTTAGCTGTCAAAATACCGCATTTTCTCTCCCAATCCGGCAGTTCGCTCGTGTAGACAGCTGGTTAAGTTTGTTGGTTTACTTTTGCCTTATTTTCAATAGCGTGTTGCATTACATCGTGTTAAATTATTATTTTTGTCTCTAAATCACATGATACTCCATTCTCCTTCACCACATTAGTAATAATAAGCGTCTGCCAGTAATTACAACCTTTCTCGGTGTGTTGTGATACAACCCTAGGTTTCAGTACGCATAAAGTGAAATTGAGAAATCTGTCAGTCAAGGAGAGGGAGGAGAGATATAGCCAGAGATACTATTTTCCTTTGCAAAGTCTTTATTTCAGTAGTTATTTAGTTTGATGAGCTGCGTATTATATTCTAGATTGTTTTAAAATGAAAAAAGTACAGTACATGTTTGATTGAAAGTAGTTACAGAGGTACATTTTATAATTAAACTATCAGAAGGGAAGTAAAGTAAGTTTTAGACTGTGATGTGACTTGTGGTAGTGTTTTAAGGACAAAACGCGTCTGAGCTAGGCATTATAACGAAGTGTTTTGCTGCCTGAACAGTATGGGATCAAGCATAAGGTTCAGTATAAATGTGCAACCAATATGATGACTTACGGTTAAATAAGCCACTACGAATGACTTTAGTTTCAGCCGAACGTCCACAACCAGTTTCTGGGAATGATGCTGTACGTACAATGCAGGACAGTTGCCGTCATTATCTTGTTGTACTTTTTGGAAGTTGGCCTAATAATGGAGTGAAAAATACCGCGTAGCTCTTACCTTCTCTCCTTTTTAATTCAGAGGTGCTATTTTCGAAAAAAAAATTGATGAATGGAGTATGAACTATCAAAAAAAGATCGCCTGCAATTTTCTAAATTTTTCGATTGACGACTTTAGTTAAATCAACTACTTGTAACCAAATACTGTTGGAAACTCGATGCCATAGGCATCTCGTTGTTGAGGCATCCGATAGTAGGAAGAAGAAGATCCTTATTTTTAGAATAGATTCCCCTAACGTTAAGTAGTGACGACTCCCTCTCACGTGTATTGGCTGTATGGGCTGCTGTGCATACGATTGTACTCGACGGTAAAGTTTGGTGATGTCGATCGGAATGGCGGGGAATTATGAGTTGGGTGGGCGGAGCGGTCATGGAGCGGCAGGGCAGCCGGCGGGTAAATAAGTCGGCGCTGGAAGACGCCGGCGCCAGCGCAGCGCCCACGCAAAACTAGCAGCGGCTGGCTTGTCATTTATATTACTACTCCTTTATTTTTACTACATTGTCGGCCATACGTAGTAGTAGAAATGGGCCCAACAATAGAATAATGGATTGAAATTAAATTTGTACTGTTGTAACACAACCAATCCTGGATTTACACACTCGCGCAACACAGTAATTTTAATTATTGTCCCGTTTGATCTACATCGCAGACTATTTAAAATCTGAGCTTTCGGCTTTGTGTGTTGTGAAAGATCATGATAAATAGTCTGGGAAAGAAATGTAAGCTTGTTTTGAGTTTTCTGTTTGTGAAAAACATTTATTCAGAAAGCAATTAAGATTCTTTCGCTCTGAAGTACGTGAGAAAACTGTTAAATATGACACCCGCGATTAAGTGCATCTACCATTTGATCCCACCACGGTTGTAGTGTACTTTCTCTTTTGCGGGACATGGACTTTACAGTTCTCTTAAATATTCAGCAGAACTAGAAGTAAACTGCAAGGGAAGTCACTCGGCGAAGTATAGATTTTCAGCATGCTAGGACACTGGTGTAGGCTGGCAGTAAGTGTCCTGCACTGTTTTTCAATTGTGGAGCTCAAGCATTTTTCCTCGGTTAATTTGAAAAACTTTAGTTTCCAAAACCAGACATTTCAGTTGGGATTTTTTTAAACGGATTTACATAAATTGTATTTTTTGTTGTTTTTTCGTTGCTTGTTGTCATCTTTAGAATATATTGCAATGATCCAGTTGGTGCTGCTGCCGGGCAGGCCTTGCAAGAACAGCCCCGGACACACCTGGCGGGGTGCGGGCATGCAGGTGCTGACGGCGGGGATTCGCACGCAGGACAGTGCGTAGGGAAGAGCTCGGGACGCCGAGCAGTGTGAAAGAAACAATTTTATATTGATCGCCTTACATGAGAGGCGGGTCGTGACTACCATTTGATCATTGACATATAAACGGTCTGCAAACGACAAAAGCTTCCACCGTGATTTTGAACATGGATAATTAGCAAGACTTTGTTCAGTTCCGCAAAGGTCAGTTTCCAAAGGTACAAGTGATGACCGCCGAATAAATTGCTGTATGAACTGTTCCACATAACAGAACCCGTAAACGCCGTGAGTTTAAGAAAAGTTTCATGTCGTTTGCAAAATCACTTCATCTTTAGTTCGTGATAAGTTTAGTTTTGCTAGCCTTGCACCAGATACTAATAAATTCATGTTCCAGTCTATCTTGATTATGTGATGTAAATGTTTTAAATTAAGTTCACGATTCCTTTTCATACTTTTGATAAAAAATAAAATTAATTGATATGTGAAAAATCTTTTATTTCTGGGAGTACCTTAAAATAAAATATTTGATTTAATTAAAGCGTTGCAGCCATGAGGGGTATTACAATATCTACCCAAATTTTAATAACCATGACAAAACTGAGTAGTAATACTTATTGAGATTTTCAGTGATCCAGTTGAATCGAAAGTTATTTCCAGTACCACTCTTCAGGTAAAATATTTGGAAATATGGATATACTAGGAGAGTGGGCGAACCTTTATCATTCCCTCTGACTATATTGGGATGGTATCGGACCCAAGTTACGGGTATCAGATACACGAAGTGGAGTTGATATAAACTAGGGCAGGTAGATTTTTTGTGGAATATACTGAAGACCACTTTCAATAAATGTTTATGATAAAACTGCTTACTTGGTAGCCATATGAAGTCAACGAACGCTAGAGTATTTGGTGTTTATAATGCACTCTGATAATTAAACCTGTATAAACGCTAAGCTCACGATTATGACTACTGTGCTGAAGGGGAGACCGTGACCATGAATTAGTTCTTAATTCTGACAAAAGACATTGTTTTTCCTTTGTATCCAAAGGAGGCAGTGACTAGATTAAGTTTCAGATAACTAACGAAATGCACTGAAATACACTATCGAACAGTGTCCACACGAGATGACCGAAGTAAACGTTATGAACTCGCCCCTTAACGGCACTCCTTTCGCGTTATCGCCAGAATGGGTTGCTGTCAGAACGAATTATTAAAACTTACTTCGTGTTGATGATAAGAAGAACAAGTGCTATCACCAGTTGTATCGGTAATGCAATACTGTTGGCTCTAAGTTTCATATGAGTATATACACTGATGAGCCGGAACATTATGACTACCTAACTACTATTGATTTAAACCCTTCCAGGCGATAGCCACCTGAAGATGAATTACTGCTAGTCAGACACGCGCACGGTAAATATAGTATCAGTGAGCGTGCTATCCGTGTTTAGAATGGGGAAGGCGCGCGATCTATCCGAGTATCAACGAGGGCAGATTGTGATGGCCCGGAGGCTCGGCACTAGCATTTCGGAAACTGCACGACTTGTCGGGTCTTCGAGGAGTGCTGTGGTGAGTGTCTTCAACAAGTGGCGAAACCAAAGTGAAACTACGTCCAAACTTGGGCGGCCACCCATCAGATGTCGGACGTCGTAGGCTGGGCAGATTGGTAAAACAGGACAGGCGGCGAACTGTGGCGGAACTAATCTTGTGTAGTTCGCGAACGAACTAGTTCCCAGGTCTCCCGCTCCTTAGTTCCCTTTCGGAAGACCGACTTTGCAATAGCGCGATGTTGCCCTAGCTAGTCACATCACCACTCACCCTATATGCGCTCCTCATCGTTCAGTTCAGTTAGTTGAGTGTATTATCCATTGTTAGTGGCAAGATTGTCAAGTTCTGGTGCGAAGTGGCGAATGTTAGTTTTCATGGTTTGTACCATATATGGGCAACCCCCGGCCCTCCACCAGCTTCAATCCGGCCCGCGAGAGGTTCAGAAATTTCAGATACAGAACATACCTTTCCGAAGAAAAATATCCAAAGCTGAGAGTTTTCGTACGAAAAATAATTTGGAAGCACGTATAACTATGAGCAGCTTTTTTCAATCATGAAAATTAGTAAAAATAAGCATCGTACTCGGTTTAGAGCATGGTTGGCCAACCCGCGGCTGCCTTGAAGATTTTTTCGCCCCGCGTGATTCATCACACTTTTTCAAATTATATTTAGTTTATAATTCCCGATGTAGTGAAAACCAATGTATTTTAAAAAAAATACATTATTTGTGCATCCATATATTTCAAAATTAACTGTCGAAATTATGAGAAAAAAATTTTTTTTTTTTTTAAAATATGTTTTTGCGAATATATGACAGATATTGCCTGTTTTATTTATGAGTTTACAGTTATCAGTTCGCCGAATAATTATGTTATATTCTGCGAACTCATAATACGCACGCATCTCGGAACATAAATAATTTTATATGCGGCCCGCGGAGTTATGACGCATTTCCAAAGTGGCCCGCACGATCATTTGGGTTGCCCACCCCTGGTTTATACAGTACCTAATAATAATAAACTGCTAACAGGTAACTACCTTATATTTGTAATACAAAATGACTATCAAAATTTTATGTGACTTATACAATGCGATGATGTGAAGTAGTGTAAATGTATATCAGTTTGATTATCGGATTAATACGTTTTGTTTTAGGTTATATATTACGATGTCATCAAAAAGGAAACATACAGTGGTCTGCCAAATTATTATACTGAGCACAAGAATTTGCTTGTTTGAAAGACAACATTATTATATTTTCCATCATTGGCATTTTAGCTTTCCCATTCTTGAATTATTTATTCTTAGAACTGTGAACTATGCTTTAATATTTGGATGTTGTGGATCATTTTCCTCAATTGCGTAATTTATTTATTAATATGCTGTAATAGATTGAGAAACCCTGAAATTCTGCTATGTCGATGTTGGTCAGCCTGAAACTTGAATAGTTTTGGCGCACAAATTTTGTATTACTTTTATTCATGGATAATTTACAGTTATTCTGTTTTTTTTTTAAATTAAATTACAGGATTAGTTAGATCAATGTATTATAATAATTCTCTATTACTTGGTAGTAATCAAAAACTTTCCATAAAGGATTAAACTCATTATTACTATCCTTATACAGATTATAACCTAACAGTTGTGAAGGAAGTTGACACAACCCCCACAAAGAAAGCTAGAATTTCTACATTATTTAACCACTGTCAGTTCAGCCAGTGTGAAATTGCATCAACTGTTGGTGTTTCACAATCATCATTAAGAGATATCAGAAACAAAATGAAAGCAAACACATCTCTCGAGTCACACCGCAAAGGACGATGTGGACGTAAACGCTTAACTTCACCCAGAGCTGACAGAATAATAATGAATTATGCTGCCAGAAACAGTGAAAAACTGTCAAAGATGGTAACTGAAATGCTTCAAAATGCTGGGATTGCGTTATCCCAAAGAACTATTGAGTGATGTTTCAAGAAAATGATGTTGAACGAAGTCGTTCTTAAAAGTGAAAGCTGACAGCTGCAATGAGACAAAAGACTTCATTGAGCAAAGAAGAACAAAAATTAGTCAGAGGAAGATTGGAATAGGGTTTATAAAACTTAGTACAGAGTTTCAAGTGTTCTGATGCTACCAAGTAGAATTTCTTGTGATTTTTTTTACTGTGGTACTGTGTTTTACAGATTTTCTTCTTATTAGATGAGTCAACAATACAAATCCTTCATGATAAAACCGCCTTTTTTTCCTATGCCGGATCAATGTGAAATTCAGTGAAGAATGTATTGTGAAAGGGGTGAAACATCTTCAGGCAGTAATGATATGGTCAGTAATCAGCAGCAAGGGAGCATCCATAAACCACGTAGTTCCATTTTGGCCTTCTGTGAACTCCCCCCACCCCCAACGTAGCACGTGGCTTTTTTCCTTTAATTCAAGAAGATATTGTGTACTGTTTTCTCTTGTCACACGCACGGAGATAATTAAATGAAGGAAATAAATATTCACATGCTGTTGTGTGTTCTGTAACTCATTTTAACTGTGAAATATGATATGAATGAAAAGCTACGTGGCCTGACTCAGAAACCCCCCTTCCCTCCGCGTAGCGCTGCGTAGCCTTCCAGCCAACCCCTCCCACCCATAGACCGAGCCACGCAGTTTGTGGACACTCCCCGAGGGGAATGGTCTCTGTATGCTGTTAATGGCGCGATAAGGAGGGACCAATATGAATTGGTTTTAAGGAATGAACTTCATCCTCAGGCAACAAAATGGTTTTAAAACATAGATATCACCTTCAGCACCATGCCTCAAGGCAAAATCAGTGACAGGCTTCTTGGAGAGTCAAGAAATAAATGTCTTGTACTGGCCCGGGAAATCTCCAAATATGAATCCGATAGAAAACATTTAGGAGTCACTAAAGAAAGAAATCGGCTAATGGAGGAATGATTTCCAACGAGAATATTCTTTAGAAAGAGTAAATGAGGGTTAGAATACTCCATACTTGGAAGAACTAACGAGAAAGTGCATTTCAAGTATGCTAAGAAGGGACCAGACATTGATTGTAGCTAAAGGGAGTTTCACAAAATATTGATACTGTGACCAGTGTCAAGAAAATCGCTGATTTATCAAATTGTTTTTGTGTAGATATTCGTAAGCTATTATGTTAAATATTAATACAGCAAAGGAAATGTACATATTTCTAATATAAATAAAATCAGTAGTAAAAAAAAATAATAATAAATAAAAATCAGAAAATATCTTATTTTCCTGTGTTGAGTATAATAATTTCTTGCTCCCTCTGGACTCATTTCACTGAAGACGCAGTTAAAAAATCAAAATGTAACCACTGATCACCATTAAAAAGTATTGCAGTAGACTCAAACGGAAATTTAGCCCGGAATATGAAAACAAAACACGCTTTGATCTCATTAACACTTAAAAGACAACTACTGATAACAACAACTACCATAAAAAACAAAAGGGCGCGTTCAGTAGCGGTAGCGAAAAGAGCGAACGCTTTCTGGAATTCGAAATGGGAGCTAACCAACTAAAAGAGCGACCTAGTTCGCTAAAGAACTGCGAACTAAACCGAACGCTCCCAGTCGTGAACTATTATACGCAAGTCTAAGGCTATCGAGATGGGCGAAAGCCATTAAATAATAATAAAAAGGCTATGGAGTGAGTTTTGTTGTACACGGTAAAAAGTGAAACACAGAAAGCGCTGGTCACGTGATCGACCGGGACCCGGTGAGTCGACAGATAAACGTTTTTTAACATCAATTTTATTGTTCTACAGATGATTTTTTTTAAACTGGGATATACGCCTTGTCGACGTCGAGGTCATTAGAGGCAGGTCGGCAGAAGAGAAGATATGTTTTAAAAGTTATGAAGATACATATTTCAGTTTATCCTCCCAATATTATAGGAGAAACATTAGCGAGGTTGTTAAATAATCGTCTATTTTCAAAGAATAACTAGCTAAGAGCCTAAAAACTGTAGCGTTTCAAAAACGTCGTTTTAGATGAAAATATTTTATCACAATATTTGTCCGACTGCAATTGACCAATTAATATAAAAATTATTCGTGGCCCATTGTGCTTAATAACCCAGGCATTGGCGACACTCATCATTATATAAAAAAGGTACCATAACAAACAAAAGAGCGCGTGCAGTAGCGGTAGCAAAGCGAGCGAACGATCTGTTTCTCTGGAATTCGAGACGGGAACTAACGAACTAAAAAAGCGACCTAGTTCACTAAGGGGCTACGAACTGAGCGCTCCCAGTCGCTAACTATTATGCGCAAGTCTAGGCGGAACTTACATCAGACTTTAATGCTGAGCAGAGTGCAAGTGTGTCTGAACACACGGTGCACCCACCAATCCTAACGATGGACCTCCGCAGCTGACGACTCATGCATGTGCCGTGTTAACACCACGGCTCCTCAACTACGACTGAAATGGGCACGTGACCATCGCCACTGGACGTTGGCGCAGTGGCAGAGCGTTGCATGGTCTGATGAATCCCGATACCTTCTTCATCATACCAATGGGAGGGTGCGAATCCGTCGTTTTCCAGGGGAACAGCTTCTTGACACCTGTACTGCGGAACGGAGACAAGCTGGCGGCGGCTCAATTATGCTCTGGGGAACATTCATGTGGACATCCATGGATCCAGTGGAGCTCGTGCAAGGCACCATGACGGCCAATAAGTATCGTACACTGGTTGCAGACCATGGACACCCCTTCAGGTGACCATGTTTCCCAACGGCAGTGCATTTTTCATCAAGAATGTGCGCCATGTCACAAGGCCAGGAGTTTGATAGAGTGGTTCGAGGAATACAGTGCAATTTAATGTGCTGGCTCCCTAACTCGCCAGATTTGAACCCGATCGAACACATCTGGGATATGATTGAACGTGGAGTCAGAGCTCATCGCCCCCTTCCCCGGATTTTACGGGAATTAGGTGACTAATGTGTGTAGATGTGGTGCCAACTCCCTCCAGCGAACTACCAAGGCCTTAATGCTTTCATGCCAAGACGCGTCGCCGTTGTTATCCGTGCCAAAGGCGGACATACCAGCTATTAGGTAGGTGGTCATAATGTTCTGGCTGGTCAGTGTATATATATTATGCAGATCGACTTTAGAGATAAGTACCGTCAGAGCAGTTGGCATGTTGTGCGAAAGATGATCGTTTAGTCGGAGACGTTATAAATACACAGGCCACATTGACAAGCCGGGAATACTTACGACGTATTATTTTAAGGAACATACTGTGTTTCGCAATTTTCGTTTGCTTTGCTATTGTTAAAGAATAGTCTGCTTCCGAAATTTATACAAACCCCTTCGTCGGTTATTAATGTTTGTTGCATCATTTTTGGTAGTAGAGAGGTGTAATGCAATTCACAAGTGACTTCTTACTGGAAATAAATTAGTAAATAGCGTATATTTGACTGGGGGCAGAATATTGAGATGGGTGCCGTTCGGGTCTGCGCGATTGCCGTGAAAACGTCTGTCAGAAAATCATAACACGTGGTTGTTATTAATATATAATTTAATTATCATTCTCTCCAATACTGTACAATGCTTGCACAGAACATTGCATATCCAACATTACAATTCTATCCCATGCAGCAAGGACCTAAAGTAGCACCCCTTACATTATATTAAATTCGAGTGTCTAGCCAATGACGTATCGCTTTAGTGTTGCCTAGAGTAGGAGGATGAATAGCCACGGGCATCATACCGAACTGCGCGAACATGAAGCATTGGAGCATTTTTTTCCTCGATGTCGGCGTTAACATTAAAGTCTCCTGTGGTAATGATGGGCATATGCGTCAAGTCTACAAGAAGTCTATAAGAAATTACGAATGCCGGCCGAGTACCTAGCCAGCAACGAGTGTATCAGCACCCATATATCCTGTATGCGCATGCAATACGATTTTTTTTTCCTCCCAATTTCAATTTTACCATGCAGATATTACCAACGTGTGACTCGATCAGTCGATTCTTTACGGTCGCCGATCCTTCGCATCCATAGATAACTTGGCTGTTGGTCCCGGATTCTATATCTCTATAGATGGCAGCGCCACCCGGATATCGATTGCAGCCACCGTTCTGATTAATCGATGTGCTGTTTCTGGCAGCGAACTGGAAGCCCAAAATCGGAACAACACCGTAGTTGTCATCCATATAGGTCTCAGAGAGCGCGAGATAGTTCGATTCGGTGCAATATTTGGTCCGCGACTAAACTGGAAAAAACACTGCATTCGCTCACGCTGACGGCTTTGGTGAAGTGAGCACGAGTCGCCCCCCGCGATTCTCTACCCGTGGATCTCTCGTCACATCTGGTAGCGATACATGCCCGGCTGACTATACTGCCGTCCTCGTTGACATTGTCACTGTATCCTCCATCACTTTCCAGCTACGTTTGCATATGACCTGTAGACGATTGGCAAGTTGTCAACCGCTGCACACTCGTCTAGCGCAGTTTTTGCGTTTTCTTTTCAAAGATATTGTAGCTCTCGCTATCGCTCAGCACAGGTCTTTTTCAGCTTAACGGGTTCCTTTGATGCCGTGCTACCTTGCTATTGCCGATTTATGAAATTCCGAGCATATTTTTCGAGTCAAATGAGACGGCACGTGGGATTTGCAACTTCATACAAATTATCATTTTTATTCTTGTGATTATTCTTAATTCTTTAAATTAGATCTTAGTAGTACTCCGCGAACTCTTCACAATGACATTAGAATACACACCTTTACCGAAGTGCACTAGTTTCAATTTTTACACCGCTTGCGCTTACGTGCGCGTATCGGTGTAGCCAGCGAACCACATTCCACGCGATAAACACATAAAGAAATAAGTTATTTGTGGTTTGCTGATTCATTACTCGCATACTCGTTAGTTACGGAATTATTGCAGGTATTTTAATGCAATTAGAGTTCCTGAGGCGGTGAAAAGCCGCTGGTCGCTATGATACATCAGTAATAACATTTTCAGAGTATGTGATGGAAATCAAACCATTTCTTCTGATATATACTGTAATACCTTAGAAGAGAAAAAAGTGTCTTCCGATTGGAAAATCGTGGAAATAATACCCATTTTCAACAAAAAAAAGGGAGGTCGAAAAGATCCTAGGAATTACCGACCCATATATCTAACAAATGTTTTAAGTTGCGGTGTGGAGTGTATTATATGCTCGACCGTTATGGGGATAACATTACAAAGCAGGATAAAATGGAATCAACATATAACTTTCGTCGTATGTAGAGTTAATTTCAGACTGCGATTCATGCGTCGAAATTTGAAACATTGTAACTCGCAGACATAGGAGATGGCCTACAGAACTCTCGTGCGTCCCGATTTGAATTAATGTTATGCCATATGGGATCCGTATCATAAAGGATTGATTGGCATTATAGAGAAAAACCGCTAAATTTGTGACTACTTGCAACGGTCCTTACAAAAGCTTTACAGATTGATACATAGATTGGGCTGGGATTGTCTGGCAGTCAGGCGACGAAGTTTTATTTAAATTTATTGGCTAACATGTGAACATCACTTTTATATACTAGTGCAATGGAACACTTCGTCTACCGACCTATTTGGGTCGCAATGACAGGAGAGATAAATAAAAGAAATAAGGTGCCGTTCTTCTTTCTTTCTTTCTTACCCCGTGCTATTCAAGATTGGAATGCATAGACTCGAGATTGGTTTTGGTGAATTATGTGAATTTTGGAGTAAATACGTAGATTAAGTAAAGCGATTCAAATCTGACGGTGTTTCGTCACGCGAGCACTGTGACGAATGAATAGAAATTTTCATGTCATTTTCGTAACATGGCAGAAATTTATGTCATTTAATTCTAATATAAACTTGCTACAAATAAAAGGATGAAAAATGACGCTTTATTTTCGGAAGCATTGCAACTACCTTACACTTGGTCAGTAACGACAGAATCTGATATTTTTGAATTGGTACTACGGATTAATTCAGATTACAATTTTTTGTTTCGCTTTCAGCACCATATGGAAACTGAAAGTGGACTATTGGAATTAAAAAAAAATACATTTCCTGGGGTGTAACGTTTCCGAATTGTTATAACTTCATTCCAAATTTCTTTAATGATGTTATCGACGGGGATTCGAACAAAGAGATTATTGTAGCAAACAACATCCTGTGTCGTCACCTTGCGAAAACCCGTTAAAAATCTATATTTTCTGCGTGATGCCGGGACAAACAGATATATTCCAGATAAAGATTTATGAATGTAGCATGTATTAATGCCCGGATGTTACATGTTTCGATTATCGAGCAGCAGCTTTAATACATGTTGTGATTAGGTTGAAACATAGCCTAGATCAAAATGTAAACTGACATTGTTTATCTCATCATCCAATTCACCCCGTTCTGGAAATTAATCGGGTATATCGAACGATAATTTTTTTGAAAGCGAGCGCTTTAATCATTGAGCTACCAGGAAGTTCGCGAAATGAGAATTGCTGCAGCATATTTAAAATACATAACAATCTATATTACCAATAAAAATTTAATGATAAAATAATTGTCTTAAGAAATAAAAACCTCATTCAAAAAAATCACTAAAAATTTTAAAATAACTTTATACTTTGCTTAGACGAAAATAAATCTAATAATTACTATTATTGAAATTTTTACATTATTCAGTTATTTTTTGAGTCGATGCCAGCCAAAACAAAATTTAAAACAATGACGAATGACAAAAATACAAAGAAAAATCGTGTTAATACTTACCTATGATTAATGCTAGAAATATGTTTCAATATAACTGTAACATACAGATGATACACCTATATTATACTAACTTTAAAGCGTTTACCGCATGATGCAGCCTTCTAACAGACAGTGTAGCGTTAGATATATGTCTCGACTACAAACGAGGCGAGTCGCAGATTAAAATACCGTCTAATTTGTTCCCCTAAACTGTCTCTTGCAAACACAATATCTGCCTCACTACATGCTGTAAAATATTCCGAGTTTTCGTCCGTACTCCCCGTGTGGCCTCAAATACGAAATAAAGTTCAGTAATTCGTTCATCGCGATGTGACAGCTGACGCCGACTTCAAAAATAACTGATTAATGTAAAAATTTCAATAATAGTAATTTAAAATAGTGTCCACTTAGATTTATTTTCTTCTAAGAAGGTATAAAGTTATTTTACACATACCGGTATTAGAAGTAGTAGTATTTTGGATGAAAACACCCTCTGGGCACGAAGTGTTGAAGCGTGATCGCATAAAGTCCCAATAGTTCGTTTTTCGATCTCTCGAATTTCACCAGAATATATAAGTAGGCCTACACTCTTTATTTACAAAAATGATTAGTAAGAGTAGGCATCAGGTGGTAAAATGGCCACATCATTTTAGTTCGATTTAAATTACGATCTTGGCATCCACTTTGCAGTTTTCTGTTCTGTTCTGTTCTGAAATCAACCTAAAGGGAAAAATTGTATGCTTGCTGCAGACATACTACGGTACTCGTTTTCGAATAAATCGCAGTACTATTTATATTACTATGATAAACAACTACTGTCAAACTTAATTCATGTCTAACGTCAGCTGACATCACGCTGTCAGTAGTCAGACCGACGGGACCCCAAAGCCGACAAATTCATTGAAATTTGGAAATCAGTTTTTTTTTGGCATGTTCATTAATAGTTTTGCATACTATCTTTTGAACAGCGTCAACAGTCACTTAATTACCGAGCGTGGTGGGTGAGCTGTTAACGCTCTGGCCTCCCATTCGGGAGGACGCCGGTTCGAATCCCCGTCCGGGCATCCAGATTTGGGTTTTCCATGGTTTCCCCAAATCACGCCAGGCGAATGCTAGGATGCTTCCTTCAGAAAGACTTGGCCAGATTCCTTTCCGTTCCTTGTGCCCAGTGCCATCCCGCTTCTAATGACCTCGACGTCGACGGTGCGTAAAGAGACAAGTTAAAAAAAATCAATTAAGTAATTTAAATTAATCACGCAAGAATTCTTGTACATTTGTACAGTTTAAAAAATTCCCGTTTAATCCTAATTTGCTTACACCTTTCTGATTTCTTCCTTGACCATACTCCGTTTCCATCAGTTCTCATTTTTCTTTTTTGTCCATTTTGTTTCATTTCTTCACTGCTCACATCGCCCAAGATTAACGACTTTTCAGAATTCTGATACATATATCTCTTAGCACAGGATGGATGACAGACAATTACGAGCATTGCTTGACGAGATGCGACTTGAGTATACAAGGAGCGTGCTCACTTAATTAGAAACGCAAAACCGTTCTAGCTGGGAGGAACGGGTATATCGCTGCAGAATGTTACATCTTCAAATCTATTTCAGGAAACGCCCATTTGGCTTAAAAGTTTCGAATGGAGCATTCATTGTTAGATGGCAACATGGATAGCTCGAGAGAGGTTTATTCACCACCGTGCACCGTATTGTGAGAATATTCATAATAGGGGTTTAAGAAAGCACAAAATTGCAAGGTAATAAATAAACATGGGGAAGAATTTCCATACGCTTATTTTTTTTTTTCTTTTATTAACCACCTTGTCCAGACATGCGCTCACGAAACATGCCTTTTGCTGTGGTTGTGCAGTAAAATAACATTAAATATGTTTGCTGGGCTCATTGAAAAAATAAAATAAAAAAAAATAAAAGGAATTTTGGAGCGAAGAACTTGGAATATTGCGTATGTGATGATTGTAACAAATGTGGGGGTTATTGGCTTGAAGGTTGCGAAATTTAGTAATGCCTTGCTTCAAGGGGACGTCTGGTGCAGCCATGCCTCCCACCCTGTGCCACGTCACTCACTGGGTGGATTGAATTGTAGAGCCTGCTGGGCCACGCCTGCTCCGTCCGTCCTGTCTCGGCTGAACCAGTTACATTACCATAAACAAAGGAGATGAAATATATAATTTGTAGCTGTCGCGCCGCAGACCACCCAGACGCCCGGTAGCGTGGGACAATCGATGCCTACTGGAAGTTACAGCAGCGTACACTGCCTCCACGTTGGTTAGGTCAAACAGCTGCTACCAAGAATGGTTTCTAATCACATGTCTAATAGAAACCTTTCATAACTAGTAAACTTTTCTGTTCTACTTTAGTGACTGCGGCAGCAGCTCGCAGTAGTCACACTCACTTCTGTTGTTTCCTTGGCAGGTCTCTAAGCTTTGTCATGATTCGCAGGGGATATGACTTGTGCATTGTCTGAAAATAACTGAAGAGATTACCCAAATGGCAGGTTGCTCTGGTGTGTTTCCTGCTCATTTATTTTGCTGTTGTCTTACTTTGCTGTCACTTTAAATTTGTCTCCTCTGTACATCTTACCCTGTCTCTCCCCAAATGCCCACATCATCTCAAAAGAAAGCATTAAGATCCCCATTTTAGAGTGCCTTAATTTCCTTTGAGCGGTCTGGTGGCTCAGTGGTTAAGGCGCTTGCTTTCAAAACGTTCGCTGCTCCGGTCCCGGGTTCGAATCCCGGCAGGCGCAGGAATTTTGAGAGTTGTGTTTGATCATATGAGCTACGCCGCTCCGTGGTTCGGATTCCACGTTAAACTCTAGGTCTCAGAGGAAAGGAACTGGCCGTCCTACCTCTGACACAATGGCTTAGTATGCCTCCTTCGGGAGGATCCAACCAACCTTCGGGTTGTGGACTAAGTTAAGTTTTAATTTCCTTTATCAGCACACCAACAGCATATATCTACGATCTTTTACCATCTCCCAAGCATCCGTTTTTCACACCATCAATATCGTTCCATGTGTCTCCATAGTCCAAGCCTCAAGACCCTAACCGATTCGCACTACTTCCTGATCATTTCACCGAGCGTGGCGAGTGAGCGCTAACGCTTTTGTCGTTGAAATTTGCATGTTTTTTTAGTATATTTTGACCTTAAACTTGAGTTTTGTTAGGGATTTTGCTCACAATGCATATATTAGACTTTACTGACTGTAAATTTTGTGTCATTAAATTTGGTATTTGGAATTTGCCGATAAATATACTGTATTTTTCTACATAAAAAATGGGTTGAGTAAATGTTACCACAATAAATCACTCTGATACCATTGTGCATTCTTTTAGGAAACCATTGAGTAGAGCTTTTGCAAGTTAAGAATTATTCTTATTCTTATGTTTATAAATGACAAGAAAATGAAGTCATCCATGATAGAAATGTAGATAATCGGAAAAAAATGGAGACATTTTCGTCTCAAAACACAAATAAATATCCATATTACAAGCACTGGAGGTTTTCTTGGCGTCTCTCGGGTAACTAGCCTATTGATTCAGTTTGTGAAACACGACAATTGGGCGATCATACACTCTGCCGTCTTGTCAAGTCACTTCTACACTGCATCCATACTCTGCAATTCACAAATATTGTGGTTGGCAGAGGGTGCTTTGCACCAAAACTAACTCTGGGCATTCCAATCTCGAATAGCCCCACGAAAGAAAGAATACATGCAAACATCAGTACGGCATCTTATTTCTCTAATCTTATCCCTCCTGTCATAACTACCTAGATTGGTGGTGAAGTATTTCACTGCACTCTTGAATGAAAAAAGAATTTCGCATATTCGCCAACGAATTGTGTGTCAATCTATGTGTCAATTCTGTGACGCTTTCGTAAGGGCTGTCGCAAGCAGTTACAAATCGAGCAGCTCTCCTCTGTACTTTCTCTAACGCTTCAATCAATCCCTTGCGATAAGGATCCCAAAATCCACAACAGTAATCCAAATGTGGGCGCACAAGAGTATAATAAGCTATTTCCTTTGTATTAACGTTGCAATTCTTCAAAATACGATCTATGAATCTTAACCTAGAATTAGCTTTACCCAGAACGGAAGTGATGTGCAAGTGCTGTTTAGTTTAAGTTACCATTTATACCACCATTTAGAAATGACCCAGATTGCGCTGAATTTCTAAGCAATCGTCAGTGCACATTACTTCCAATAGCTAACGGCATCATCGGCAAACAATCGCAACCTATTAACGTTGTCACCGTAATCGTTTATAACAATTAAGAAAAGATTTGGTCCTGTTACATTGTACGCCCGATGTAACATCTAGCTTAGAAGTGGCTTCCCCATCAACATGGAAATATTGTGATCGACCAGTTAGAAAATCTCACATCCAGTCACAAATCTGATCCGATATAACGTTGGCTCGAATTTTCGCTAAAAGTCGCTTGTGTGGTACGGGGTTAAAAGCTTTCTGAAAATAAAAAATAAAATAAAAAAAAAGCTTCAACTTGTGAACCTGCATCAATAACTTTCATTATGTCATGAGAGAAAAGCACGAAATGTGTTTCACACGACCTGTTCTTCAGAAATCTGTGTTGGTTCGTTACAAATAACCGGTTTTCATCTAGAAAAGTTATACTGTTAGAGCATATAACATGCTCCAGAATCCCACTGCAAACAGATGTTAATGACGGTGGAGTGTGACCGCCGAAATGTCGTGTTTCACAAACTGACTCACTCGACCAGTTGACCTAAAGAATATTATCTACTTCGTATATATGTTTTCAGAATCATTGCTTGACTACAATAATTTATTTTTATTATTTTATTTGAAGACTGCAATATTACATCCTCTGATGTTCACCAATTCCAAAGTGATATTTGTATTTCCTGTTAGTATATAATTGAAAGCTGTTGTTTAAACGGAAGTGTAAGCAAGTATGTAGAGACCGGTTGGTGAACTAGTTTTGGAAACAGTCAGTACTTACTAGCTCAAAGTCAGAATAAAAAATGGGCAAAAAAAAAAAATGGTGTTTAAATCTAAGATAATGTCAGAGATCAAATTACTCCAACAAAGGTACACATAAAATTATATTAACATGTAGCAGAGACCTTAGCATTATATAGTTTGGAAACATTGCAATAAAACAGTTTTGTTTCAATGTCCAACGTTGGACGTTACTAATTAGTTACGTGGATTATATGCAAAGAAGAGAGTTTCATTATAAACAAGTGAAAAAGAGGCACTGGACTCATCGAATTGTTGTGAAGACAGATTTTCGAAAGATCTGAGTTTGGTAGAAAGTAAGCAAGCGGCGCGTCGAGAGACGGAAGGGATTGAGCCGTCCGGCGTGCCAGCAGTTCTCACGGAGCCAGCGCCGGCGGCCGCTGTGTTTTTGGTCATCTTTGGGCGGGCGCCCTCTAATTGCCTGTTATTAATTACGGAGCAAGCCGGAGCCGTGGGAGATGAAGACATTACCGGTGGGCAGCGTCGAAATGGCTAATGGTGTGCCGAGCCCCTTGCTCTGCTCGTGATGTATCGCCAACCACCATCCCTTCGTCGCCCCGCGCCCACGAACATTCAAACGAAATCAGCTTATGGATCGCTGCATGTACACAGTCAGATGACCTTCTGTTAAATACTGAATATTTCATGTATTGTACCTTTGATAACAATTCCTTGTGCCTTAAAATGTTTTGATGTCGGAATCGTAAACTAGGAAACGACAACAGCGTTCAACCTACACGACATATCTGGCTATTCCACAATACTAAGAGATTTTTCTGAATTTCATTCCACTGCTGCGGCCTATTCTGTTCTTTAATGCCGCTTTCTGTTTCAGCAATCAATTGCCCACATTCATATGAATATAGTAACAATAATACAGAAATCTTAACTTTAGATAATATCACACTTATTTTTCTTTTACCTGTTTTACGGAAACAAAATCAAGGTGGTACTTTGATCGTATTATGCTTCTACTATCATACTGTCCGTATATTAGAAAGAACTGTGTAATTCGTTTAAATTTTTCTTTAGGTCCGAGACCATTTGTAATGAATTACCTTATACACAGTTTCGACGTGCAAATTTAATTCGTAGGAGATTAGGCAATTCTATTTAGGAGTTGTTTTCATTACATAATACGCTTGAAAATGTGACTAACACCTTCGAGTATTCTGCACTTGTATAATGATAGTTCTGAATAAGAAGTTATTATTTTTATTAAGTTTATACATACGTCGAAAAATATTGAAATTGCTACTTTGCTATACACATTTGATGCTTTAGATATTTTATTTCGCATGTATCCGCAAATACGATTACAAGATTCTGCAACTGATAAACGTATACAGAATGATTCGATGATGAACGTTAGTAAATGCTACACGCCATACTACAAGTTTTGTTTTTAGTTTTCCTTTGAAGAAGGCGGTAACTGGTCAGGACAAACTCGGTTTTACTATCCATCTGGAGCCATTAGTTCTTGTTGAGGAGTGTTTTATCAGCAGGCACGATGACAGTAATGAGAGTAATAAAATTTTCAGTATAGTATATTGTTAATTGCGTTACAGTGTTCTTTCCGTACTTAGCATTTATCAGCAAAACTTGATGCCACCTTATTTCGACAGCCGAGTGGTAATAAAGTCCATTGTAATGTTTCCTTTGGTCATTTCTAAATAATTTATCCCTACAGCAGAAGCCTGTTGTTTTAGAGTAATTTAATGACATCGTAAAGCAAGACTTAGTGGAGAATTAAAAGCTTTAATTGCATTGTACGTCTTGTGGAGCTGGTGGGGAGCAAATTCCTCTAATTGAGGGTCGCTTTATCATGTGGACCGCAGTTGCTTCCTCCCTGAGCTGGCTAAAAGCCGAACAATGTTGTGGGTCACCGGATTAACGTCTCGCAGCCACTGCTCAGCTTAAACTTCGGCCTATTTTCGCGTCACATTTTCAATCAACTGAAGATTCATACGCGTATCTCGCACTCGATGTATTTCTTTCTACAAACCAGTGTATTAGATAGTTTGTTTTCTTGATTGTGGATATTTTGCAGGTAGGATTTTCAGCTAATTACAGACACGTGCATTTTTGTCATTACCTTTTTGGTAATATTTATGTAGAGGTGTCGCTACTGTTGATAGATTTGTAATATAAATTTTCTAGAGAAGCAAACCATTTCTCTGCAGTTTTAAAAAAGCTTGGCTTGGTGATTTGGTTAGAGACGTTTGAGATTTACTGTCAAGAAACCCAGAAAAAAATATCATAGCGAAATTTGGCTTCATGTTGTTCGAAATATTTGGCTATGGATTTATTTTCTTTTTTCTTTTTTAACAGTTCCGCGTAACAGTTTTTTAGTTCCTAGTACAATTTAAAACTGCAGCTCATTCCACGTATATTGCGATGTAACCTCATCCAGTGATCCTACCAAACATTGGATATCTGCAACATCAGGAAGATTCGAAACAATATTCTTGTTTAAACCTAATGTCGTCCTCAGCTCGAATGTTGGTTGGACCCTCTAGATGAAGACATGAAGGCATACTAAGCATGCTATCAAAGGTAGGACGGACAGTTCTTTTTCTCCTTACCTAAACTAAACCGGTAATCCTGTCGGGAAAAAAGGACCTACAGTGTAACGAGAAATTTTAACCACCGAAGCGTTCTGGTGCACTTCACATTACGCAGCAAGCTGAGCCAGTGATGAAGGTTGGTTAAAGGCATTTGAAACTTCCCGCCGAGACAGGGATTCGAACCGGAAACCTTTATCGCCAGTCAGACGTCTTAGCAACTGAACCACCAGACCGCTCCATATTCTTGGTTTACTTCATAAATGTAAATCATTGCTTGCCTGCGGTGAACATTAAAGCACTTATTGCAGACTGCGTAGCTTAATCGGTAGATCGTCTGACTACGCCCTGATCTACCAGGTTCGGTTTCCGATGAAGCCGAGGATTTTTTTTTTTCCGAACTAGATTCTCCGGAACTGCTTCCCAGGCTCTCTTAGACCCAAAATAAACAGAGTGGTTTTTCGTCAATTTCAAGATCGAAACGACAACCGCCCCAATTCTTCACAAGGCGCGACATGGACGCGGCGGCCGCCGCTGCAACCGCCACCTTTCTACGTATAATTTACTGGATCTTGATGTCGAATATGTGATACTGCTTTGGTTACTTTACCAGAAGAATGGTGTCGTGGCTAAGTTAAGGCGCTTGACTGGGGAACGGTAGGTCCACGGTCCGTATACCAGTTTCAGCTAGAATTATTATAGGCTTAAAACTGCTCTGGCAAAGCTTTGCTTTGTTCGCGTGAAGTACGCTATGACGCTCCATGGTTCGGATTCCATTTAAAACTGTAGGTCCCTTTTACCCGGTGGGATAACCGGGTTAGGGCAGCCTAGTGTTTTTGACTTGAAAAAAAAAACTGTGAAAAAAAAACATGTTTTTTCTGGGACATATTTTTTTTCATAACTACTAAATTTCATATTTGTAAGGCATTTATCGTTTAATATGACTGTTTAAGAGTTTATACCAAGTACTTATCTTAATTTTTAAATCTACTATATTTTTATGGTTCAGTAGAAAAAAAAATACAAAAATATTGGCAACATTGGCTGAAGTATTCTTTTACGAACGGGGATTTCCCGAATAGGCTAGGTTGCACGAGAAGGAATCCCCGTTGTTTGGATTGATACTCACTATTTGAACTAGTGCTGCCAGCCCTACAAATTTATCTGTAGACCTACAGATCTTTTCAAAAAATTAGGAATTTTAAATTTATCAACGGCTTTTTGCCTCTTTTTATTACTTATGGTGCTTTCCTTATATTCGTATACTTGTTAAACTCGCAGCATAAAGTGATACTGAGTCATTAAATTGTCAGTTATTATTAATCATTTCCTTGCAACTGTTGGCATAAACCAACGATTGAAAAGAAATAAAGCTCATATATTGTATGATAATAGATAGGCGCAGGAATTTTGAGAGTTGTCTTTGATCATATGAGCTATGCCAGGACTCTCCGTGGTTCGGATTCCACGTTAAACTGTAGGTCCCAGAGGAAAGGAACTGGCCGTCCTACCTCTGACACAATGGCTTAGAATGCCTCCCTCGGGAGGATCCAACCAACCTTTGGGTTGTGGACTACGTTAAGTTTTAGATTTAAATTCAAACTTAAAAGACCGTAATATGGAACTATTGGCGCAGTCTTTATGCTCAGTGCGTACTTTGCTCACAATTTAAAATTGCAATCTCAAAATCTTTTGTGTACAATACAACCAGTAAAAGAAAATGTAACTACTTCTGAAGTTATGGATCTAGAGGAGACAAAGAAGAAACAGAAAATTCCGACTCCGACCACACTAGTGTTTGTATTACTGATACTAATGAATGCTGTACTGACCAAGAGGATGGATAAAAAATTGTGTTACCTATATAGATACATTTATGAATCATTATGTAAGACATTATATGATTTAGTAAGATTTAAAACACACATGTAAAATGTAAGTTCCGTAAATAAAACTATAATTTATCAAATATATTGTTTTCTGGAAAAAAAAAACAAATTTAGAAAAAAAACCAGGGTGCTAGGTTTTTTCATGTTTTTTTCACAAATCTGTTGTTTTTTTTTTCAATTTGCTTTTTTTTTCTTTCCAATTTGCAACACTAGGGCAGCCAAGACAGATGCGTATGCGGGGCTAATCGAAACTTTGTCATGCGCCGGTCGAACAATCATACGGGATCTGCCGGCCAGCAGTGCCATACTTTACGGTAGGCGGAACATGAGAAGAAAAAATACGCGGTACTAGAAATATTCTCCTGAACGTAAGGAAAAGGTTTTTTTTAATACACTCTATGGCCTCAGTTGAAAATAGACGATAAAAGGTTTTTAATTTCACAAGGATGTTGCTGTACTGTTTTAAGAAAATTTTAGCGCTGTGAAACAAAAAATAATTAAAGAAACCATCATGATGAGAAACAGCATATCTTCAAAAAAAAAAATGTTGATACCATCTCAACATGGTCCTGGAACCAAACAGTCTCACAAACTGTATTTTACGGTTTAAAAGCACATAATAAAGGGATTAAGATAAAATTGCGGTCCTGGATCGGCAGAAAAATATTAAATTTCAAGAGAGTGAAATTGTACTGTTAACATGAAATCAGGGAATAAATCCGAGTAAATATAAATAAATACATTTTGAAAAATCATTATTTCTTTAATATAATTGCGTAACTGCTATAGAGTTGAACAATATACTAACTTAACTTAGTCGACAACCCGAAGGTTGGTTGGATCCTCCCGAAGGAGGCATACTAAGCCATTGTGTCAGAGGTAGGACGGCCAGTTCCTTTCCCTGGGACCTACAGTTTAACGTGGAATCCGAACCACGGAGCGGCCTGGCGTAGATCATATGATCAAACACAACTCTCAAAATTCCTGCGTCTGCCGGGATTCGAATCCGGGACCGGAGCAGCGAACATTTTTAAAGCAAGCGCCTTAACCACTGAGCTACCAGACCGCTCTGTAACAATATTCTGAGTAAGCTTTAATTCACAAAACGTAAAAAAATCCCAATTTCTGATTCATTTTTCTACAGTCGATGATCGTCTCACCGCGTGGCACGTAGCTTCTTTCCTTATTGATTCCAGAAGGCACACCTTATTTTAACTGTCACAAATAATATGAATGAAAAACTACGTGGCTTGGCTCGGAACCTCCCCCACGTAGCCCAGCGTAGCTTTCCAGCCAACCCTCCCTTCCTATACCTAGCACATAGTTTACGAACGCTCCCAAACAGATAGAGCAGTTCGCCGCACTGGCTGCAAGTTGCGAGGAAATCATGCATCGACTCGACCGCCGCGAGCCGTGTGTTGAATTACATTGGATGATGCGTCGACTCGACAGAAACCGCTCCGGCTGTGTTAGGTCTTTGCCTGCTATCCAATAAGTATCGCGGAGGAAACTCCAGGTGTAGGTGAAGTCGCCGAGACGAGGCGCTTACCCAGTCACCATCCCCCTCATTACCATAGCTCTAGGAGCTCCTACCGACCGTGGTGGCAGAGAAGTAACGTTCTGGCCTCACATTCGAGAGGACGTGGGTTCAAATCTCCGGCCGGCCAAACAAATTTGGGTTTTCTATGGTTTTCCCAAATCATTCCAGGTGAATGTCAGGATGGTTCATTCAGAAAAGGCCATGGCCAAATTCCTTCCCGTTCCTAGTCCCATTGTCCAGTGGATAAAGGATGCCATGCAGTCCATCTAGCTTGCCATTCAGTCAATCATTCGACTGACATTCAATCTTTTATTTGACGATAGTCGGAGATAGCGTTGCAGTAGCGCACTGTCGCTTGTATCATGTGCATTTATCAGTGTTACAGTAAATAGCTTTTTCACTGGCTAGATATTGTCGTAATTCGTGTTAGGGTAGTCTTTCAACTTGTTACTTACCAAATACTAACCGAAACTGGTAGCGGTGTGGCAAGACAGAAAGCCTTCTAGAAGTAAGAAGATAATCATTCGAGTTCCCAAAAGTCCCGAAGGTTAGTCTCTCTTCCACCCTGAGTCCTACCACACCAAACGCTCAGTTATGATTCAAGTAATCTCTTGGCACCTTACAAAGTCATATGTCAGGATTGGGGTATGAATATTCCGCCATCTTACAGCACTTCAATAATAGAATGGCTTTTTTATTGTGTAGAATGGGATATAAAAATATTTACTTTTGGACATCCATTCCTCGTTGAACTATTTCGTGTTCACTGAATGTAAACATAACTGATTTTAGGAAATTTAACTGTGATACCTCACTGGTTTATTTCACTAACAGTCATGGATTTACTTCGTACACGTTATATTTCAGTTCTTGCAGTACTTGTGATGCACTTTATTTATTTATTAATAAAAAAATTCTTATTTCCAGGCAATATGCAAGAATCTGAGTTCTGAGGAACGGTGAGTAACTTTTTATTCTATTCTTTTTCCAATAGAGTTACAGCATTACTGTTTTGCGATTTGTCAAAATAAAAAGAAGTCTTTCTTCTTCATTTCGGTTTTGGTCTACATTCTGTTGAACAGAACTGTTTCAGGTGATGAACTCCGCAGAGAAATTCTGGTAATTTATTTTCATATGGTCGGTAGGAAATCATCATTGTCGTTGTTATCGCTTTGATCTGTCTCTCATTTTCGATAATTATTGACTATTTATGTAATTGTTTTCGATGTCTTCGTTTGGTTGCATTTTGTGTAAGTTGCAAACGAGCAGTTAACGTTCTAGTTGTCTATCGAGAGAACGTTTGTTTGTTACCCGGTTCGGCTATCCAGATAGCAGTTTTCCATCATTCATCGAAAAAATTCCAGACGTTTACCGGGATTGTTACTTTAAAATAACATGGGCAAATTCCTTCCCTCTCTCTGTCCTAATTCATGCTCTAATGATCTCGACGTCGATGAATTGCCTTAGTTAAAAAAGAAGTTACAACTTCTTATTTTTCGAATTCCCTTATTTCTTTAGTTGCCTCAATCTACTTGTTTACCCCTGATCATCTTTATTTTGCAAACTTGGCATGTTACAGATTTCTATGTACTTCAACCACAAAATGGCTTTTGGTTATATTGTAACTTGTTTTATGATTTTATTACTAGGCAGCGTGCACAAACTACGTGGCTCAGCCCGGGGGGGGGGTTAGTTGGAAGGCTACGTGGGGGGGAGGGGGAGGGTTCCGAGCCAGGCTACGTAGCTTTCCTTTCATAACATTTTTCACAGTTAAAATGAGGAACAGAGCTCACAACAGCATGTGAATATTTATTTTCCTCAGTTAATTATCTCCGTATGTAATTTACAATAGACAGACAAGAGAAATCGGTACAAAATGTCTTCAGGAATCAAAAGGGGAAAAAGAAGCTACGTGTAGGGGGGGGGGGGATGGAGGCAAAAGCCACGTAGCGCTACGTGGAAGGGGGGTTTCACAGGAGGCCAAAATGGAGCTACGTGGTTTATGCACGCTCCCTTATTGAAAGATTTTTTTCATTCTTTTTAGTGGAAATATTACTTAATTTTTAGTCAAAGTTTATCCATTTACTCCTTGTTAATCATGGCAAGTAACTTTCGTTCTTTATAAAAAGTGGTCCGTGTAGTTACCACCTTAGTTTAAGAAACAGTTCAAAATAACGTTATGGAGAATATATTGTCACTCCGCCTGTCATTGGCAGTTCTTATCGTTAGTTGTTTGCCCCATTAGTCTAACATCACATGCTTCAAAATTACTGACCAGAATAATATACAGAAGGATGGAAAGGGTAGTAGAAGAGATAGTAGGTGAAGATCTGTTTGGGTTTAGGAAAAATCGCGGTACAAGGGAAGCAATTCTGTCTTTAAGATTAATACTTGAAGGGCGGATCAAGAAAAACAAAGATACTTTTATGGCATTTGTTGTTTTAGAAAAAACTTTTGATAATGTTAGGTGGGACAAGATGTTCAAAATTTTAAAGCAGTCAGGTCTAAAGTGTCGAGATAGAAGAATACTCTATAAATTATATAAGAATCAAGTGACTAATAAAAGTAGAGAATCATGAGAGACATGCATCTGTTAAAAAGGGTGTGAGACAAGGTTGTAGTCTATCCCCGTTAATATTCAACTTGTATGTGGAAGAAGCAATGAAGAAAGTCAATGAAAAATTTCCATGTGGCATAAGTTTTCAGGGAGAAAAAATCAGTATGCTACGATTTGCTGATGACATTGTCTTGTTAGCAGAGACGGCTGAGCATATTGAGAAGTTACTGAATGGCATGAAAAAAATACTGAAGGAAGATTTTGGACCGAATATAAATCAAAGCAAGACAAAAGTGATGAAATGTAGCAGAAATGATATCAGTACTAATAGATTAAATATAAAAATAGGATCGGTTACAATAGAAGAAGTAAGTGAATTCTGTTACTTTGGAAGCAAAATTACAACCGATGGCCGAAGCAGGAATGATGTTAAAAACAGAATAGCACTAGCAAAAAGATCCTTCATGAGAAAGAGAAACCTTTTAGTTTCAAATATTGATCTAGGAATTATAAAAACTTTTTAAAACTCTTTGTGTGGAGCACAGCACTTTACGGTAGCGAAACATGGACTTTAGGAACACCGGAAATAAAGAAAATTGAAGCATTCGAAATGTGATGCTACAGAAGAATGCTGAAAATTAAGTGGACAGACAAAGTAAGAAATGAACGAGTTTTGGAAATGATGGGTAAGAAAAGAAGTTTGTGGAACAAGCTTACGGAAAGAAGAGACAGGCTGGTTGGTAAAGACTGACGACGGCAAAAAAAAAAAAAAAAAAAAAAAATTAACTTCAACTGTATAATCTCTGACAGAAAAATAGTTGTCGTTCCATTTGGTAGGGCACAGCTCCAACAAATGTACCTCAGACTTTGAGAACTATTGTATATCTAATAATAAATATAATAATAATAATAATATAAAAAGTCGGTTCTAGTGAGCAAACAATAACAGCAAAACTTGGAGGTTGCAAATTACAGGGAGATGCAGAGTTTACTTAGAATTAAATTACACTGCCTGACAAAGCTGAATTATCCAGAAGGGGAGGAGATAACGAAATGAAACTTCTCACGTTGCGAGGGTACGTGATGTTATTTCGGTGATTACAAAGTCAAAACAATTTTACAAAGAACTTGGCGGTATTAACTCACTTACGAGGGTTGCTATTTATATTTCTGACCTAATAATGCAAAAACGATCGAAATTGGTTTTATTGTTTTTCAAAATATTTTCTGTGAAGCTCAATACACTTTTTCATGCGTTCGAACCAGTTTTGGAAGCACTTTTTTCACTCCGATGGAGGTAGCCCCAGAACATGCGTCTTGAAAGCATCAACCGCTTCTTCGACTGTCGAAAATCGTTGACCACGTAATTTGTTTTTGATGTAATGGAATAAAAAGAAGTCATTGGATGCTAAATCAGGGCTGTACGGCGGATGACCCATCACTTCGATGTTTTGACTGGTCAAAAATTCCTTTGTTTGAGCCGATGTGTGACAGCTCGCATTGTCGCCTCTTCTTCTGCTTATTCCGTATTTCTCAGAATTGACCGTTGCTCTAATGCCACTGCTGCCACTAATGCCGAAGAAACAGGCAACCATTTGCTTCTATCTACTTCTTCCGCGATCAACTTTTGTCGGATTTGGCTCGTCTTGGAAGACCCATACAGTCGATTGCTGTTTTAGTTTCGGGCTCATATGCATATATCCATGATTCGTCACCTGTGTAGATGTTATACACATCCTTTGACGCATTTTGAACGTATTTTTTTTTTTTTTTTTTTTTTTTTTTGACATTTCCTTGAACCAATCGACACGAGCTTCCTTTTGATTGTTTGTCTGATTATGCGAGATCAAACGCGAACAAATCTTTTTTTACGGCCAAATGACCATGCAATATTTTATTGATGCTTGTCGTACTAATGCCCAAAGATGTCGCAGTCTCACGCTATGTCGCATGACGATTTTGCTTTATCAGTTCACGCACAACATCGATGTTTTCTGGCACAACAACCGATTTTGAACGACCTTGACGAAATTCTTTCTGGAGCGAACTTCGGTCACTATTGAATTCGTTACACCAGTTTTCTACAGTGCTATATGATGGTGCTTTATAGCTGTATAAAGATTTAAGTTCATCGATGCACTCTTGTCTTGATAATCCACGTCGAAAGCTGTGAAAAATAATCGCACGAAAATGTTCACGAGTTAATTCCATTTTTCGCCCGAAATGAATTTTCAAAGTTACTGTGAACAACAAATCGCGCTCAAATGACACATTGTTAAGAATAAGGCTATGCTCAACAATGTCAATGTTTCCAATGGAAACGTCAGATGGCGCCTGGCAACACTTATTGTTGGCAAGGCCAGAAATATAAATAGAATAACATTGCACTCCGTCGAGCCTTGTTGCATGCACTGATTCGGTTAGGAATGGTATCATAAAGTGGTTGCCTCCTCCTGAGGTTAACTAGCCCTCAACTGTTGTAACTGGTCCTTCCTGGAACTGGGGCGGATTTGTCTTCCGAGTTAGTGCCACACATGTTCTGTCGGGGACAGATCTGGAGATCTTTCTGGCCACGGGGATATCTCAGCATCACGCAGATAGCTCATAGACACACGTGCTGTATCTGTACGAACTCTGTCTAGTTTAAAAATCGCAGCACTATACTGTCGCTTGACTGGTAGCAGACAAGGACGAAAGGTGTTCGTGACGTACCGTTGGGCCATCAGAGTTCCCTTGATCACTACCAGCCGTAACCTGAGGTCATACCTGATGTCTCCCCGCACCATAACGCCAGGAATAACATCGCTGTGCTTCTGCATATCATTGGGAGTATAGGACGTCTTCAACCGCCATACTCATCCGGCGATGGTAATCCGATGTAGTGCAGCACCGCGAACACAATGTAACGCCATTCATCAGCAAGCAGTCCATGTGTCCCGATTTCGGTACCAATCCAAACGCGGCCGTGTGTCTTAAGGAGTTAAAGGCAGCCTACTAATGGGTGGTAACTCCCTAGTCTAGTTGCTGCTACTTTTCGACCAATGATGTAGCATGACAAAAAATGTTGCAAGTTCTATTACTTGTTCTCGGATGGTAGGCGCAGGTGTGAAGTGGTTACAATGTGCTCGATGCACAATACGGCGATCCTCCCTTATGGAGACGTTGTCAGTCGGAACCTTGACAACTTTGCCTGGCCTCACATTCCCATGCAATCCAACATCGGACCACGGTTACACCCGAATGCACGTTTCGACCAGCCGGCCGTACGGAGATCCACAGTGAGGTTTCTTTCGAACTCTTTCAGGTGCTAATAACGCTGTCTCACACGGTATGTCCGTCTGCTCACAGTGGCCACTCCTTATGTACTCCACCCGATGTGGCTACAATACTAAACACGAACACTTTGGTTAACGTTCTACCTGTCGCAGAGAATTGTAACTCTAATCATTTACATATCTGCAGATAGTATGTATGTGTACGAAATTGCATTGCCATCCGGCCGTGTCTTCTGTGAGCTTTTTATTTATTTATTTTTTTACGGCACTTGTATATAACAATATTTTAGGAAGTTCACAATTCGATGGAATTATGCAACAAAATTTTAACCAGATTCTAAAAAATTAACACGAGAAAAATTATGTTACGCTTGGAACCAGTGTTTTGATGAATACAATACATGATTATCAAGGTAAAAATATGGAAAGGTACTCTTCTTTTTACTGAAAAATACAAGTTACAAAAGCAGAATAATGCAACAAACACGGTCTGCCTCAGAATATCGTCTACACACTATTTGATTGTAGTCGAGACTTCAGTTCCCAATAAAAATTATTATGATTTATAGGCCAACTTGTTAAACTATTGTGAATTAGATGCTGTACCCCCAGTCCCCGTTCATTGCAACATTTTCTTTTCCCGTCTTGGTTTTCGCCATCCTTCTATAGCAGTGGTTCTCAACGGGGCGGTACGTTCCCCTGATGGGCCCTGAAGAGATTAGGGGACATCCATAAACTACGTGAGGTGTTTTTCCGGATTTTCGGAACCCCTCCCCCCTCTGGTTAGATCTGGTCCGTGAGAACCCCCCCTCCCCCCCCAGTAATCGCCCACGAAACTTTTGGAGACTTTTTTTTTAGATGACAACCCCACTTTTATACGAAATACCCCCTAAAATCGACTATCGCGCAATTTGTACACCTTTTTTTAGCTCTACAGAACAAACTATTTTTCGCAAAACCTCACGTGAGATTTCCGTAGACATCCCCCCCCCCCCTTGGTGAGATTTCGCCGGACCCCCTCCCCCTATTTCACCTCACGTAATTTATGGATGCCTCCTTATAAGAGGCGCTCCTAGTCCAAAACAAATTTAGAAGCCGTTGAGTACCTACCGCCGCGCCGCCTCCCTGCTTTACAGTATTATACCCGGCTTTAACGGTTGAATAAAAAAAAAAAAATAATGATCAAAGAGGATTTAGCGTAGCCAGTAATTTATTAGCTAAAAAGGATTCAGATTGTCTATAGCGGAAAGCGGCAATTTAAGGTTTCTGATGACAAATTAGGCACCAAATATCGAAAAGTTAGTGTCATTACATTTATATCAGCTCTCTAATAATATTTTCCATAATATGTTTCTGATAATCAAACTAAACAACACAATACTAATATTACTAATTTTTAATTTTAGAAGTCTGTCCTTATTTTTGTTGATATGATATTATACACTTCACCTAAAAGGGGTGCGATCGAATCAGTTTCAAAAACTGAGTTACTAGCCGAAACAGTTGGAGCCCAAGTTTTTACAGTATTTATTACAAGAAGAAGAGTGGCCGACCTCGGTAGCGTAGGGGCTAGAGCACTAGCTCCGCGTGCCGAAGGTCGCCGGTTCGAATCCGGCCGCGGGCATGGATGTTTAAGTGTTGTGTGTCTGTGTGAATGTCCTGTCCGTCCTGTGGTGTCTATACTTAGGAATCATAAGGTACTGGAGAAACTAATTCACTGGATGAGATATCATAAACACGTTGAGCTGGTTGAATGGCTAAGTTGCCGAAAGCCATTATAAAAAAAAAAAGAAGAAGAAGAGGTGTTTTCGTGAAAAAGGGGCCGTGAATAAATTTTTTCGTGAAAAAGGGGCCGTGAATAAATTTTTTCGTGAAGGGGCCAAAAAAAGCATGTCGTTTTGAATGCTTCACTTTTCACCTTTTTGATCAGCCTAAATTTCAATGATGCTGTGTAGTTATAAATCGTATGGTCCTTACAGTTTCTGCATCGAAGAGCAATGCTTCGTACTAAAAGGGTAATCGTTTTGAAGAAGGCGCTTTCTGTTAGTGTTAGCTTCCTTCCGCCATTTTTTGTTTCTATTATAGTCTCTTCATTCTTCTGCCGTAAGGATGGTAGAGCTAAAAAAAAAACAAAAAGTCTAAAAACATCCTTTCCGCTACCAAATTGTTACATACTTTTCGATATTGCCTAACATTTGAAGGTATCATTGCTTTTTCTCACTAATCTGCCCTAGTATTAATCTATCAGCAGAATTTCCTAAGCACAAGCTTAATCTGAACTTTTCACCTGTACGTTATCTGAATCAGCATTTTGAATCATTTATGTTACGGTTGTGCTCGCGTTGTCTTCGTTGTGAAGATAATGCTCTTACAGAAATGTGTTCACCGAGCGTGGTGGATGAGCGGTTAATGTTCTGGCCTCGCATTCGGGAGGACGCCGTTTGGTACCTCGTCCGGGCATCCAGATTTGGGTTTTCCATGGTTTCCCCAAATCCCTCCAGGCTAATGCTGGGTTGCCTCCTTCAAAAGACCATGGCCGAATTCCTTCCCATTCCTTGACCCCAGTCCCATCCCGCCTCTAATGACCTCGACGTCGACGAGGCGTAAAGCCATAAAAAAAGAGTTGCTTGCTGTATCCAAAGAGAAACTTAACTAACAACAGTAGTCTTACAGATACCTTAAACTTCTACGAGATGGCGCTAAAGCCGTTTCTGAATGACCATATGCAATAATTTCTGGGTTTTTTGTTTTAAATCGCAGTTTTATGGGGAAGATATCTATTTATATAAACGTGACAATCTAAACTTTATCTAAATATGAAATTTCTTCCAAATCGTTATAGCCGTTTACGAGATACCAAATATATGTATACAAGATATAAAATGCTAGGACCTTTGACCCTAAAAACGGGAACTGTTCTAGACCCGTGACCATACGCAAAAAAGACTAATAATTTACATTGACTCGAGTATCGATTTGTGTGGTAGTTTATAGTCCTTCGGAGAAAAAATACAACTTACCATTTGAGCTAGAGATACCCAATGCCAAAAAGTGATTAATGTAAAATATTGAGATTTAATTTTTTCTAAGCAAGGTATAAAGTTATTTCAAAATTTTTACTTTGTTTTTAAGGCAGTTTTTTATCTTTTAAAAAACAATTACTTTTTGCTCTAAATTTCCACCTAGTAAGTAGATTGTCTTCTTCACCGCCATCGTCAGAGGATAATAATTTGTGTAGCGTTGAACTGCGTACATCTTGTCTGTGCTAACATATGCTCTCCTGTATTTGAGAAATTGAAGTTTCCATTTATGTTTGTAGGACAAGAAGCGTTTACTTCAGGCTGATTTGAAATTGGAGTCAAACCCAATTTATAGATACGCAAAACACAATGTTAAAATAGAACGAAATATGCGTAAGAATAATTGATGAGAAATTGATGACGAGGATAATACACACCCCCCATATCAGTACTCAATTTTCAAAAGTGGTCATTTACAGCTGTTCTTTCCTCCGCAGAGAGTATACTTGGATGTCGAAACATCGCCACGAAAACGTTAAAATCCAGTGCAATCCGTCGATTTTTACCTTTACATTAACATAGAGTAGTGCCCAGTTTTCAAGTATCCGCATGTTCCAGAAGTATAGGCCCTACATACAATATTATAAAATGAGACAGCAGCATGTAGAAAACAACAAGATGACACATACTCTTCAATGTTTAATTTTTCAGTCATTTCATTCTTCGATAACACCAGTTCTTTAGATATTTTAAGATTGTAATGCTACTCTGAAAGCTGGCAAAGAAACATTAGGCTTTAGGGAACAAGACGCCTGAAAATCTTGGATCACACGAGAAATTTTGGAGCTGATGGATCAGAGGAGAAGGCATAAAAATGATCGGGATGAAACTGGAAGAGAGCAATAGAGGCAATTTAGAATTCAGATAAACAGGAAATGCAAAAGAAAAATGGCTACAAGAAAAGTGTGAAGAAGTAGAAAATGAAATGGCCATAGGTAAAGTAGATGTTACATTTTTATATATAGGAAGATCAAACAAAATTTTGGAGAAATAAAGAAAAGAGGTGGAAATATTAGAGCTGCCGATGGTAAACCTCTTTTTAAGCTCAGATGATAGAGCTAACCGATGGAAGGAATATACTGAGAAACTGTGTGATGGGGGACGACTTAAACAATAACGTAATGGAAAAGAAAGGTGACATTGATGACTTAAGAGATCCTGTTTTGAGGTCAGAATTTGATATGAATGACTTGAAAACAAATAAGACAGTTTGAATTAATGAGATCCTTGCAGAACTTCTTAAATCCTCAGGAGAAAAAGGAATCGAAAGATTATTCAAGCTGATGTCTAAAAGTTATGAAACAGGAGAAATTCCAACTAATTTTAATAAAAATATCTTCTTGACACTTCCAAAGAAAGCACAAGCCAACAAATTTCAGTATGATCGCACCATTAGTCTAACATCACATGCTTCAAAATTACTAACCAGAATAATATACAGAAGGATGGAAAGGGTAGTAGAAGAGATAGTAGGTGAAGATCAGTTTGGGTTTAGAAAAACGGCAGTACAAGAGAAGCAATTCTGGCGTTAAGATTAATATTTGAAGGGCGGACAACGATACTTTTATGGCGTTTGTTGGTTTAGAAAAAGCTTTTGATAATGTTGGGGGGGACAAGATGTTCAAAATTTAAAAAATGTCTAAAATATCGAGATAGAAGAATACTTGATGAACTTTATAAGAACCAAGTGGCTATAATAAAAGTAGAGTACAACGAGACACATGCATCAGTTAAAAAGGGTGTAAGACTAGGTCGTATTCTATCCACGTTAATATGCAACTTGTATGTAGAAGAAAGGAAGTGAAAGAAAGATTTGAATGTGACATAAGTGTTCAAGCATAAAAAAATTAGTATGCTACGATTTGCAGACGACATTGTCTTGTTAGCAGAACAGGTTGATAATATTGAGAAGTTATTGAATATCATGAACAAAATGCTGAAGGAAGATTTTGGACTAAATATAAACCAAGGCAAGAAAAAAGTGATGAAATGTAGCAGAAATGATACCAATACTAGTAGATTAAATATAAAAATAGGGTCAGATGCGATGGCAGAAGTTAGTGAATTTTGCTACTTATGAAGTAAAATTACAGCTGATGGCCGAAGCAGGAATGATGTTAAAAGCTGAATAGCAGTAGCGAAAAGCGCCTTCATGAAAAAGAGAAATCTTTTAGTTTCAAAAATTGATCTAGGACTCAGGAAGAACATTCTTAAAACTCTGTGTATGGAGCACCGCGCTTTATGGCAGCGAAGCATGAACTTCAGGAATACCAGACAGAAAGAAAATTGAAGCTTTTTAAATATGGTGCTATAGAAGGATGCTAAAAATGAAGTGGACGGATAAGGTGCCAAACAAAGGAGTTTTTGAAATGATGAGTGAGGAGACATTTTGAGACAGGCAGGAATGGTTAATTTCTTAATGGAGGGTATAATCGCAGATAGAACTGCAGAGGAAGACAGAGATTAGAATATGAAGCAGATAATTGAAGACGTGGATTGTAAGGGGTATATTGAGATGAAAAGGCAAGCGCGAGGTAGGAATAGATGGAGGATTGCATCAAACCAGTCGGGAGACTGATAACAGCAAAACAAAACAAAACAAAATTACAAGTAACTACTTACCTCGTCCTTCATAACGCCGACAGATTTCTCGCTTTTGCTTACGCTACCGGAACGACTGTCAGCCATATAGCTGGACATGTCAAGTACTTCGTTTTTACGTTTAATTTCTTCCTGTGATTCATAGACATCCACCAAATAAATGAAACTGACTGTATCCATATAAAGCAGTTTGGGAAACCGCGGACTAGGGAATTAGTAATGGAACCGGTAAATCCACAGTTTAGACAGATAGAGAATGCACATACTGACATAGATATTGTTTAGTAGTGGGGGAAGGAGAGAACTGGCTCTATAAGATCTTGGGACAAGCCGCAGAGATATTGCACTTGGCGGCGTGACGTCACAGTTTTAAGTTCGTAGCATGGCGGGTGAATCGAAGAGACCAACGGCGGGCAAGGTCGAATTACGTTACAGCGCGGGCGATTCGTGTGGACCAATTGGGGAAATTGGCGCCAGTGGCAGTCCAGGTAGAGGGGCTATTTTCTATCTCTCTCCAACACGTAGCCCGAGGCATATCTCAGATTTCTAAACGCCTGACTCGCGTGACGTCATATCCCTGGGCGCCTCAGCCAAGTTTCTATAAAATCATGGTGTGACCAAAAAATCTTTGGTTATGTATAAATGCCATCACACCAGCCAGCTCTCCCTTAGTTCCCGGCCGACGCTCGTCTAGTGCAGTTTGTTGAAGAAAAAATGTCTATTGAGGTGCTCCTGTTTTAAACACGTTACAAGTTAAACAGCAGTGACATCAACCTGCTCACTAAAGGTTTTTAACCTAAACTGGAAAGTAATCCAGTTGTTGTACTCGAAAAAGTTGGGTACAATAAAGTCACGCTCACACATGAAGTATGGGTGTTCTGAGGCAGCTGGTCCACCCTTTTTTTCCGAACAATAGCTGGAGTTTTTCAACAAAGTCGTTCCTGCCTATGGTGTGTTTCTCGTCGAATCAACATGGGACAACATGGTCGACACCCTGTCAGTAGTACCAGCACCGTGAACACCATGAAGCCCTGAAATTATCAAGTTACCAAGTACTACAACGAGTTTGTGAATACATTATCAGTGAATGTGATTCGTGACTACCCCCGTTGTTCGATGCAAGGGATAATAGATTTTCAATTTGATAATGTACATGACAATGAAGTGTCATACAACCCCAGTTCAACACTAGTCTATGAATGTTTAAAGCTAGAAATTGAAGCATATAAAACAATGTACGGTTTTTTTTCGTATTGCGTTACGCTTCGTCGATGACTAAGGTCATTAGAGGCGGGATGGGACTGGGGACAAGAACGGTAAGGAATTCGGCCATGGCCTTTTTAAAGGAAGCATCCTGGCATTCGCCTGGAGTGATTTGAGGAAACCAAGGAAAACCCAAATCTGGATGCCCGAACAGGGATTCGAACTCGTGTCCTCCAGAATGCGAAGCCAGAACGTTAACCGTTCACCCACCACTCTCAGTCAGTGTATGTTGACGTTAATCTCGAAATTAAACAATGATGTATGCGGTAATATGTAATGTAATGCAAATAAATTAATTTTTAACCAATTTTTTTTTCACCTAGCCTAATTAAATAATGAGATAGTGTGTATTTTTTAAACATTCTTTAGTTCACCTCCAAATTGGCGTTTAAAAATACATTTTCAACGGCACACATATCATTACAAAGTTTTGAAAAATTATTTTTTTTAGTTCTCGTAGTGGTGGACATCCTGAATCTTCTACGTTGTGGCATACTTTTTCCTGGTAATTTTCTGGGACCATAGAGCCTTCTCTCGTCCTTTAAAGTAAATAATTGAATCATTTTCATTAGTCATTGCATTCAGAATAGAACACACTGTGCTGAAGCATTCGCTATAAGCGTTCCAAGGTATTCCATGGTTATGTGTCAGCCATCTAACTACTGGGTCATTACCCCAACGTGTGTAGCGATAATGTTGTCTGAGCGCACTACGCATATAACAACATCTTAGAAAATAAACATGCCATCATTCTTTTTGAATCACTGTGCGTCCAGGAAGATTGGCGTCGTTATAATGAGTGGTAATAATGTGTTAGATTACGCACGACAATTGTTAGCGGTAGGTATTCTACAACCCGATTGTGCAATATCAGGCAGTATGCTGCGGTGTAGGCAGAAAAATTCTCATTGCTATCAAACTCCATACGAATATCTAGGTCCAGTTGTAACCACCTCAGTTTGGTGTGAACAGTCAATTACGGTGATAGGTGCAGTTGCGATAAAATCTTTACGGTTTAGTAGCGGTGAAGGTTGCTCTCGTTAATAGTAGGACTGTTGGAATCATGCATACGTGTCATATAACGCTGTGGCTCGGTTTTTCTTAAATTCTAAATTCATGTTCTCGTAGGGATATACCACATCATTTAGGAACAGTTTGACATTGGCGAGATTGCAGTGGTCAAAAAGGGCCGCACTTAACCCCTTATTACGTTTCCTTTTTGTTTGAAATCCCAGAACCACAAACCATGGTTTCTCCAGTTGCGTTGATGTTTTCGAAAACCAAATTTGAGTCTTAGGGACCGTGCACAAACTACGTGGCTCGGTCCATGGAGGGAGGGGTTGGCTGGAAGGCTACGCTAGGCTACGTGGGGGGAGGGAGGGGGGTTCCGAGCCAGGCCACGTAGCTTTCCTTTCATAACATTTTTCACAGTTAAAATGAGGAATAGAACTCACAAAAGCATGTGAATAGTTATTTCCCTCAGTTAATTATCTCCGTATGTAATTTACAATTGTCTGACAAGAGAAAACAGTACAAAATTTCTTCTGGAATCAAAATGGAAAAAAGCTACGTTCTACGTTGGGGGGGGGGAGGGGGGGGGTAGAGGCTAAAGCCACGCAGGGCTACGTGGGGGAAGGGGAGGTTCACAGGAGGCCAAAATGGAGCTACGTGGTTTATGCACGTTCCCTTATAGGAAGCAACGCGTACTCCAACATATCCCAACTTCTGAAATTAATTCGAAATGGCTTCCTACTGTTTACAGTCTTAAGCATTGCTAGTTTCTCTCTCTCGCCTACTAGCGAATGAGGCCTTCCCATTCGAGTTTCTGATGGTAAATTTACTTTTCTGAGGATGTGGATTAGCTGCTACTTATGATTGTGTATCGTACCTAGATCGAATCATTTTACATTTGCAAGTATCCTTTAAAGTCTTTGGAAAAACTCAAGAGCATACTCAGAGGTATACATACATCAAAGTAACCATTTTTACTCATCCTGCGTTGTTTAACGCACCAGTTTGTTGAGCATCATCATAAATAAGCGTTTTTAATATACTTGTAATACCAACGTTTCTATTTCGGTCAATTTCGGCTCCATTAAGTTCGTACCAAATTTCCTCAAACAGAACCGCGAATGCATTGGATGTGACAGTTGAATTTGTAGCTCCTGGCTCATCTGATTTGAGGAATTGTCCTTCAAAATGCAAGTAACTTTCACACGGCAGTTCTGAATAGGTATCCGAATTTCATTATTGTTCTTAAATGTGGCTAGCATATGCTGCTAATGGCTCTAATATTGTTTATGGTTCACCGACTCGTCAAATGCCACACTGGAAGTTATGTCAAGCGCCCCATCAATACTTTTTAACGGTATAGCCTAACGACTGTAGGAAGAGCACGTTCTCAGGTGTTAATCGTTTCACGGTTGACGCTTCTCGTTCAAACGAGTGCCCATTCTTTATACGTAGTCTCAGAATAATAGTTTCACATCTAAAATCCACCGTCCTGGTCGACAACTCTAATGTTGATGTTGCTGAGTGTTTTCAATGTGATGGGCAGGTAGATGACATTAGCGAGTACTTCTAAAATATTGTATCCTGGTGGCACTGTTGGAAAAAACTCGTGTAATGTATGTCCCAGCTTATCGTTGACGTAATTTCCTGTACATACGCTGCACTCTATTCGTATCGCGGTAACTTTAAATAACAGCACAGTGTAGTCTGAGATATGAAATCCAGGTTTTAATACACGTTTAGAAAATCCAGGCAGAGATCCAATTGAATTTTGTTTACCGAAGTCTATTTGCACAGGCGTTTGTATCTCACACATGAGTGAATTGTTGTTTGCTCTACTTACTAGCTTGTCGTTTTTAGTGTGCCAAACCAAATAATTTAACAAATCGTCAATATCATAAGATCCTGTGGGTATGTCAATTACCTTCGAGTAATGGAATTTAAAATTTTACTAGCTAGTGCCCACGACTTTGTTCTTGTTTGTAAAGAATTTTGATTCACAGCAACTGACATGTAACCACCATAGTACATGATGGGAGACTCGAGGCTAATACCACACACATTAGTGATCTGCGGATTCAAAGTGAAGTATAGGGTCACCCAAGACTTTGGTTGAAATATGAAAACGCCCTCCATCGACTAATTTCAACCATCATATCTCCCACACCCCATAGCTATCAATATGACACCACCATGGTGCACGTTGGGAGATTTGAGGTTAATGCCACACACAATCACCAGTGGGCTACGCTAGGTAGTTTTGGCTGTGGACTGAAATAAATAAACGCATGTCTATTTTTATATCAGGTCAACCACCATAGTGCTCAATGGGATACTCCATGCTACTACTTCATACAAACACCAATGGTCGAAACATGGAAAAGTCCTACATCGACCACTTTTAACCGCCATATCCCCCACAGCTAATGGCATTTGGCCAACGTTGTGCACGATAGGAAACTCTATGCTATTACCACATACAAACAACAGTGACCTGTGCTAGGTAATGGCCGCTGAAACGTGAAATATTGGGAAACACGTCTATTTTGTATATATACACTGAAGAGCCAAAGAAACTGGTACACCTGCCTAATATCGTGTAGGGCCCCCGCGAGCACGCAGAAGTGCCGCAACACAACGTGGCATGGACTCTACTAATGTCTGAAGTGGTGCTGGAGGGAATGCATGGCTGTCCATAAATTCGTAAGAGAACGAGGGGATGGAGATCTATTCTGAACGGCACGTTGCTAGGCATCCCATATATGCTCAATAATGTTCATGTCTGGGGAGTTTGGTGGCCAGCGGAGGTGTTTAAACTCAAAAGAGTGTTCCTGGAGACACTCTGTAGCAATACTGGACATGTGGGGTGTCGCATTGTCCTGCTGGAATTGCCCAAGTCAGTCGGAATGCACAATGGACATGAATGGGTGCAGGTGATCAGCCAGGATGCGTACGTACATGTCACCTCTCAGAGTCATATTTAGACGTATCAGGGGTCCCATGTCACTCCAGCTGCACACGCCCCACACCATTACAGAGCCTCCACCAGCTTGAACAGTCCCCTGCTGACATGCATCCCCTCGATATAATTGGAAACGAGACTTGTCAGACCAGGTAACATGTTTCCAATCAACAGTCCAATGTCGGTGTTGACGGGCTCAGGCGAGACGTAAAGCTTTGTGTCATGTACTCAGCAAGGGTACACGTGTGGGCCTTCGGCTCCGAAAGCCCATTTCGATGATGTTTCGTTGAATGTTTCGCATGCTGACACTTGTTGACGGCGCACCATTGAAATCCACAGCAATCTGCGGAAGGGTTTTACTTCTGCCACGTTGAACGATTCTCTTCAGTCGTCGTTGGTTCCGTTCTTTCAGGTAGTTTTTCCAGCCGCAGCGATGTCGGAGATTTGATGTTTTACCGGATTCCTGATATTCACGGTGCACTCGTGAAATGGTCGTACGGGAAAATCCCTACCTCATCGCTACCTCGGAGATACTGTGTCCCATCTCTTATGCGCCAACTATAACACCACGTTCAAACTCACTTAAATCGTGATAGCCTGCCATTGTAGCAGCAATAACCGATCTAACTCCTGCGCCAGACACCTGTTGTCTTATTTAGGCGTTGCCGACCGCAGCGCCGTACTCTGGATGTTTACATATCACTGTATTTGCATATGCATGCCTATACCAGTTTCTTTGGCTCTTCAGTATATAGATATATATAAATGAGATTTGTCTATATTCTGAATCCAATCGGCATTTTGGGTACTTACTTAGGTGGAATATATGTGCGGCTTGTCGAAAGATCTTAGAGTGCAAGTTCTCTCCTTCTCCCACTACTATGCTTGTTGAAGTGTATCCACATCTTCGCCATTTTCGGTGCTACAAAGGTCAGAAGCTGCTTATAAGGGGCTAGCAATAGGTGAACATAAGCACACTGATTACGAAATACGTAGGAACGGAGCAAGCATTAATACCAAATAGGTAGAATGAAAGACAGCTACAGGTACCGTTATAAGCGATTTTAAAAGTAATTACGATCATATACCAAAGCTTGATTAGTGAACAGTAGTAGCATAACGAAGAAAGTTATAGACATAGTCATAGACATATATAAATTACAGGTAATTTTATAGGGTTACTAGCAGGGTACCCGGCGTTGCGCAGGGGCTGTATAAGAGTATAAAAGTTCTGATCTTTTATTCCATTTGATCGGTTTGTCGTAAACATTCTCCATCACCATCCCTGTCGTTTTCGATATATTTGAAAAGTTTCACGTGTAAATTTCGCTTAAAGGGGAAAAGAGGGTGAGGTTGGGTTTTTCTCTCTTTTTGAAGTTACGTGTATGAAATTGGATCAAGATCAGATATAAACTGAGGGTTTTTATGTATATATATATATATATATATATATATACAGGGTGCTTCTGAAAAAATCGTTCAATCTTCACGATCGTTTGAGGGTTGGTACATCGAATAATTTGATATAGGGAACATGGGTTGTAGCAGCCTCCTTGAAAAACGTGATTCAAGTAGGCCCCCGCCCATTTAAAGCCTGGGATCCACCAAGCGCGCATAGTTTGCAAACGTTTGTGTGTTTGCAGCCGGGTGGTTTGGCTTGTTGTCTCCACCAACCAAATATTCGCAAACAACAGTTCGTGTGCGAATATTTGTGGCCGTTCCAACTGATGCCTGCATTGTCCAAATGGTTCCAAGAGGAAAACGTATTGCTAGTGCTGCATCTAGCGTAATTACGTCTTATTTAAATGAAGAAGACGACATTATATATAAAAAAAAGCATGTGGAAAACCAAATTTTGAATATCGCATTAAAAAAAAAAAATCTATGCGACTGCTATACGACTTAAGAACTGATGATAAAGAGTGGTTTATTTTTTAAAAAAATTGTCGTATGTCACCAGAAGATTTTGAGTTCGTTACTTTGCTGATTGGTCCAAGAATACGCAAACGAGATACAAATTAGTGGAAGCTAGATTGGCAATAACCCTTTGCTTTTGGCTGCAGAAGATTTCTACAAAAGTCTTATGTATCTTCAACTTAACAACATCAATAGTCGTACCCATATCTGTTGCGATTTCGCTCCAGGCATCATGCTTTTTAATTCTTTTGTGGTAATATTTGTGTGTATTCTGCCATTTCTGCAGCTTTAATTTATATGATTCAATTAACAGTAAACACTTTTCCCTACCCCAGTCCATAGTTATATTATTACTAGATTTTAAAATGCACTTAAAATTGAAACTGTTAGGAAGATGCACCCTGTTGTTGAATCTATCTCTACTGAACGCGCACTGTCCAGGCACGAACAACGACTTCCTTTGATGTACCGACATCGGCCGGAACACCTGCAAATCTTTGTTCGTGCGCGCTGTTCTCGTCTCCACCGGACAAATTCTGAGTTCGCAAACATTTCAAACGTTTGCAAACGTTTTCCGCGCTTGGTGGATCCCCCACCTTAAGGTAGGCATCATTCATTAGTATCGCGCCTGTGAGGAAAGACGTTGTTAGATGCGGATACTGTATCCGAAAGTGCGAAACACAGATCGCAAAGGACAGGTAAAAATTTTACCATTTTTTACTTTCTTTCTTGCATCTGTCTTTGTCGCAATTTCGGCCAGTTTCAGGCACAAACAATCGACATCTCTCCTAACCGCTGCAAGCTGTCTAGGTTACAGGAGCGGAGGACTTTTTTTGCCGTCGTCAGTCTTTCGTCTGGTTTGATGCAATCCTCCATCCCTTCCTATCTTGCGCCAATCTGTTCATCTCTACATACCCCTTACAACCCACATCCTCAGTTATCTGCTTCATAAATTCTAAACTCTGTCTTTCTCTACAGTTCTTACCTTCGACTGTTCCCTCCACCAGCAAATTAACCAATACAGCATGTCTCAAAATATGACCTACCAGCCTGTCTCTTCTTTCTGTAAACTTCTTTCCTCACCTTCATTTCCAAAACTCGTTCATTTCTTACCTTGTCTGTCCACTTAATTTTCATCATTCTTCTGCAGCACCACATTTCAAATGCTTCAATTTTCTTTCTTTCCGATATTTCTAAAGTCCATGTTGCGCTACCATAAAGTGCAGTGCTCCATACATAGAGTTTTAAAAATTTCTTTCTGATTCCTACATCAATATTTGAAACTAAAAGATTTCTCTTTTTCTTGAAGGCACTTTTAGCTAGTGCTATTCTGCTTTTAACATCATTCCTGCTTCGGCTATGAGTTGTAATTTTGCTTCCTAAATAACAGAATTCACTTACTTCTCCTATTGTATCCGATCCTATTTTTATATTTAATCTACTGTGATTGATATCATTTCTGCCACATTTCATCACTTTTGTCTTGCTTTGATTTATATTCAGTCCAAAATCTTCCTTCGGTATTTTGTTCATGCCATTCAGTAACTTCTCAATATCCTCAGCCCTTTCTGCTAAAAAGATAATATCATCAGCAAATCGTAGCATACTGATTTTTTCTCCCTGAACACTTATGCCACATGAAAATTTTTCTTTGACTTCCTTTATTGATTTTTCTATATACAAGTTGAACATTAACGGGGATAGACTACAACCTTGTCTGACACCCTTCTTAACTGATGAATGTCTCTCATGATTCTCTACTTTTATAATAGCTACTTTTATATAATTTATAAACTACTACCATTTGCCCGCTGCTTTGCGCGCGTGTTCTTTGTGTATAATTTAGAAATTGGTTGTCCTATCATTACCTTGGCGCCACAATATGATGATGGATTCTTGTAGAATTCGACGAAACAAATTGAAAGTAAAAAATAAAAATTTTTGATATCCCGCTTGGTTTTGGAGATATATTGGCTCAAACATTACGTAGTTAGACTGATTTGCTACCTGGACCAGAAGGGTGATTGGAAATGCCATAGCTTTATTATTTGCCATACCCGTTTTTGAATAGATACTTCTCTAGAAAATTTGTATATAAAATTAAAAATAAACCTAGACCTGATGCGACAGATATTTTACAATGAGGTACAGAATTAATAGTGTAGAAGAACCATTCCCAATTATGTTATTCACGCCGAATATAATATCGAATTAAAGAACAGAATCTATCGATATCTAAGCTAGGTTTCTAAATATCTTAATTCTAAATATTCCTAAATCCATGGCACAGAGGGAAATATATATTACTTCTTGTCCAGGTCGCATATCATCCTAATCACATCGCCTTTGATATAACGTATCTCGTATTCTTGCATAAGAATGCTCCTGACCGCATTTTAAGAAATTAACAAAGCCTTTGAAACACGATCTGGCTAGAACTAAGCGAAATGTCAAAATGTCTCGCCTTAAGAAAACATCGTTAAATTGTGATGCCACGGAATATTTTCTTCTGATATAGGCCACATTGCGACCTAACCACACAATCTATGTGATACCTACTGTACTATATCTCTAGAACTAAGCGAGGTCTGGAAATGTCTCACTGAATTAATTAAAAATGCGTCATCAAATTGCTGCGTAATTAGGGCTATGATGGTTATTTTATAAAAGAACACTTTGTTCTACCGGCTTTGGTTTGAACAGCAGTCAAAATTTTTACACATGGTCCTATTGCTATATTATTACGGAATATTTGCACATAAGAAATAGGTACCGTTACCTGTTAATGTTTATTGTAGCCACTTTTCTTGGAGAAAAAACTGATTTCCGCATCCATATCACATATTAGCGTTTTCATTAATATTGTACGGCATTCAGTGAAAATTTAAAAACATGTCGTACCAGAGAAAAAGTTTGTAACTGTCAAAGATGTTAATAATCATAGCGACTGTGCTTATAGTAAATTATGTATTAATGACGCTTGATACATTTGAGTCACAAATTCCGTTAATATTAATGTTTTAAATGTTGGATAATAGATTAGATAAATAGCTGAAGTCAATAAACGAAACATGATCCTAAAAAAAGGAGATTGTGATTTTATAGTCTGTTTTTCTGCAAGGAGTGAACATCTCAACTACAGTGTGATTCGTATATTATAATTACCGATCTAGAAATGAATTTAAATATTTCCTCTTTCATATAAGTCATTAGCTATTTCCGCAGATTTTGATTAGGTCCATTAGCTTTAAAAATTTGAAAACACAGTCCAAATTGCTGTGGTAGTTTCTGCGCGAGTCCCTTTCAAATAAAGAGACACATGCAGCTTGCTTAGGGTCTACAGACTTATAATAGTATAGATTCTTCTTTCACGATATTTTAGACCTGACTTCTTTAAAATTTTGAACATCTTCTGCCACCAAACATTATCAAAAGCTTTTTCTAAATCAACGAACGCCATAAAAGTATCTTTGTTTTTCTTGATCCGCCCTTCAAGTATTAATCTTAAAGCCAGAATTGCTTCCCTTGTACCGCGATTTTTCCTAAACCCAAACTGATCTTCACATACTATCTCTTCTACTAGCCTTTCCATCATTCTGTATGTTATTCTGGTCAGTAATTTTGAAGCATGTGATGTTAGGCTATTGGTGCGGTAATTCTCACATTTGTCGGTTTGTGTTTTCTTCGGAAGTGTGAAGATGATATTTTTATTAAAATCAGTTGGAATTTCTCCTGTTTCATAACTTTTTGATATCAGCTTGAATAATCTCTCGAGTCCTTCCTCTCCTAGGGATTTAAGAAGTTCTGCAGGGATCTCATTAATTCCAACTGCCTTATTTGCTTTCAAGTCACTCAGAGCTCTATCAAATTCTGTCCACAAAACAGGACCTGCTAATCCATCTACGTCGACATGGCCTTCGTTTTCTATTATGCTATTGTTCAAGTCGTCTCCATCATTCAGTTTCTCAATGTATTCCTTCCGTCGGTTAGTTCTAACTTCTGAGCTTAAAAGAGGTTTCTCATCGGCAGCTTTAATGTTTACACCTCTTCTCTTCATTTATCCATAATTTTGTTTGATCTTCCTATATACAACATCTACATTACCTATGACCATTACCTTCTTGTACTTATTTACAATTTTCTTGTTGCCAGTTTTCTTTTGATTTTTTTTTTTTTTTTTTTTTTTTGTATTTCCTGTTTATTTGATTTATAAATTACCTCTATTGCTCTCTTCCCGCTTCATCCTGAACATTTTTTTACCTTCTCCTCTGATCCATCAGCTCCAAAAAATTTTCTGTGATCCAAGGTTTTCGGGCGGCTTCTTCCCTAAGTCTTTTTAATTCATTCCATTCGTCCTCGGTTGAGCTCCTTTCAGAGTTATTTCTTAGACCTAAGTCTACCATTTCTGCAAATTTTTCTCTCGTACTAGATTGTTTCAGTTTATGCACTTCCAGTCTGTTCTGCCTGCACTTCATTATTATAAAATTATGGTCAGAGTCTATGTCTGCTTCTGGACACTTTACAGTCTAGAACTTGATTCCTGAATCTCTGTTTGACCATGATATAATCTAGCTGATATCTGCCTGTATCCTCAGGACGTTTCCAGGTGTATATCCTGTGAGGTTTAATACTTACTTTCTGTAGTTTAATAGGGCCCGTTATGCACTTTTGATTTTAGCCAAAAATGTCAAACGTTAGCCGCCTCGCCTTTCTCTAAAAAAAATTTATTCATCAGTCATTAAAAATAATTCTCCTTCGGTTTCTTTTGTTCAACATTGATTTTTTTTTATTGTACTCTTAGTGTTTAAAACTTTCACAAGCTTAACAAAAAACTCAAACCAACAATTTCTTAAGCCAGTCTACTATAACAACGAGTAAAACAAAACCATAGATACAGTCAGCGATGTTCATTGAATAAATCTTTGGTTTACACGCTAGCCAACTTAAACATCTCACCATATTATTTTAACTATTACTTACACAAGTTAACTAATTCTGTGGTTGTTATCTCACATATGCCCCCCCATTTCGGAGCAGTTAAATCATTATTTAACTAAATTATGATTTCAACAAACCGAAATGTTAAATAACAACCACAGTTACATTTTCAAAAACAACTAAATAAGTCTATCAAAATCTTTTCATCGAAATAATGTTCAGATTTTACACTCATCGTATTTCAGGATCAGTTTTAGATATTCTTTGTATTCAATTAATAAAAATGATTAAAGTTAAAATTAGACTACCACTTAATTAGAACTCAATACATACATTATGTTATTAAAAATTGCCTCAATTCAACAAAAAAAATCGAACATGTATGGAAATATCTAATACCATACATGGCCAAATAAGAGTATGTGCTATGTGATCATCAGTCATAATATTAGTGTTCCTTCGCCCTATAAAGCTTTAAATCTACTATATTCCGCAATCCAAATCTCTTTTTTGATACAGGGTTGACTAACAAATAAGCATTTGGATGAGGTTTATTCTTGACTATGAAAGGCTCCCAATATATATCAATTTATTTGTTAATTTGGGCATTGATCTAACACGATTTTTGGTTGTTTTAACCCACACCAAATCATCGACATTGAATTTGGTCAGCATTATCTGCTTGTAGTATTTGTTTCTTTCTTTCTCTTTTTCCAGTTTCTCATCTCTTCTTCATATATATCATTCATTTTCTTTATTCTCTCGATTACGTATTGTCCTTCATCCTTCATTATACTTTCATTAAAATCTTCATTTTGCATATTTTCTTAATTTTTCTTTATTTTATTTTTCTTATCTTCAGCAATTTTACGTGACCTTCACATGCCTCCTCTTGATTATTAGAACAAATTTCTATTGTTGGTTGTTTTCCATTCTTTTTACTATTGTCGTCATAAACTTCTACTTTAGTTATTCCATAACTTGCTGCTGATCCTGACCTTACGTCGTCTTCCTTTATTAACTCTGTTTTCGGTTCTCCAGGCACTAACAGACTGTCACCTTCGTTTAACTCGTCCTGCCTGATAAAAACATATCTAACTTCATCTTCTTTGGCTCTTTCTTTTCCTCTTTTATTATTACTTAGTTCAGCTTCTTCATCACTCACAATACTGTCCATTTCCGAACATTCCTCTTCTTCGCCTGATTCCTCCTCTGATACTGCATCTTCTGAAATCATACTTTCATTGTCCATGTCATCCACCACTTCTTCATAAGAAATACATTCCTTCTGATCTTCATTTCTCCATTCATTTATTCTCATCAAATCGGAAATTCCTTCATCTGTCCAGCTATATTTAGGGTTCTCCCTTTCGTCCCCTACTCTTAATTTATTCTTTTCCAATCCAAAACATTACCACCAATGTATAGGAGCTTCTTCTTGTGTTTGCTTCACTTCATTAAGGTAACATTTCGCTAAATTACAATTTTCTTCGTAATCGTCATAATCCTTTCGGTCTCGATCCAATTCACCTTTTAACATTACTGCCTTAAATTCTCCTTTTTTGATATTACTATCATTACATTTTGGTCCTGTACCCTTCCAATCCGAAACCGAACGGACCGCATCAGTCCCTGTTAACAGTTTTCCTTCCTTTCTTCATTCCGCCGAAATCTGCCTTCCCCTCCTTCTCGTGTCTCTGCATTGTAATTTGACCCCTGATTATATTCCTTGTTTGCTGCAAAAGAGTTTCTACCATTTCCGGGAGTACTTCTTTCGAAATAGCCTCTTCCTCTGTATTCTGCCGGGTGTCTCACCATTTTACGCTCATTATATCCGTAATTCCCTCTTGCAGTTACTTGGTTCATATTAGAATTATTCCTCCAGTCGTACCTCCTTACATTGTTACCAAAATTATGCTTTTTGGATTCCTCAACAATCTCTTCCCGAGATTCTTGCCTGTGCAATCCTCGTCCATATCCTCCACTTCCTTTCGGTGGCCAATGATTTGCTCGCTCCCTGTATTGATCGTCCCTTGGCTCTTCATATCTGTGATCAGACTTTCGATTCTTTTCACTATTATTTTCATAACTTTCTTGGAATCGGTCGAGTCTTTCCAGCATGTCCAAGAAATCTTCCATGTTATCCCATTGAGTAACCACCAGTTTATCTTGAACTTGCCGCGGCAGCTTTTGTAGCAATATCTCCACGTGTTCTACTTCCCCTATCTTTTGGTCCAGGTGCCGCAATTCCTTTCTTATCTCCTCGCAAAATTTCCTCAGACTGCCGTCGCTTCTATAGTACCTCCTACAGTTGTAAAAATCACTCTTTACCTGGCGCTGTTTCCTCTGAGACCAGTATCTACCTCGGAACATTTTTAGGAATTCGTCATAATTAGTACACCTCTCTGTAACTTCACAACACCATGAAAAAGCCTCATCTCTTAATTTGCTTTATACATAGCGGATTTTATTTGTATCCGACCACTCTATTGGCAAGGTTCGGGAATATATCTTTACAAAATCGGCGGGGTGTACTTTTCCGCTTGGTTCAAACACAGTCTCTGGTAAAGTAATCTCACAATAACTTGGTATACGACTAACCACGGTGTCTGGCCGCCCTTCCACTTTTTCAAGTCTTTCATTAATGTGGCTCATATTCCCACACATTTGGCCTACTTCCGTCGACAAACCAGTAATTTGTCTTCCTACATTATCAGCATGTTCCGCTACGCTATGTATTTTAATCTCACATTGCACTTGGCCTTCTAAAATAGTTTCCATCCTGCTTTCAATATCCTTCTGATGTCCTTCCATTTTCTGACTTAGTGATCCTTCTATTCTTTCAGTGATAATTTTCTCTTTTTCCTCTATACAGCGGCCTACCAAAACATTAACGTCTCGCTGTACATTTTTTTTAACTTCAAAAATATCGCTCTCAATCGTCTGTAATCTTTCTTCTGATTCCTTTTCCACCTTCTCAATTCTGTCACCGAGCGGGCGGTGTAACGGTTAGCGTTCTCGCCTCGCATTCGGGAGGACGGCGGTTCGAATCCCCGTCCGGGCATCCAGATTTGGGTTTTCCATGGTTTCCCCAAATCACTCCAGGCAAATGCCGGGATGCTTCCTTCAAAAGGCCATGGCCGAATTTCTTCCCATTCCTTGCCCCTATTCTTGCCCCTCATCCTTTCCCGTCTCTAAAGACCTCGATGTTAAAAAGAGACGTAAAGCAGTTACAAAAAAAAAAAAAAAAAAAAAAAAAAAAATCAATTCTGTCTGACATCCTCCCTATCATCTCTTCTGCCCTCCTTTGACTACGTTCGATTTTTTCATTAAGTTCTCCTATGTCTTGTTTCAATTGTTGCCTGAATTTCTCTTGATTTTTCTCAATTCTCTGAATTACTTTTTCTTGGCTCTGATTCATTTCTTGTTTCATTTAATAGTAACCTTAGATCTGTATTCTCTTCTCGAGCGTACTCACGTTGATTTGGTTTTGGCAAAACTGCATGTCCTATTGAATTCTGCCCCCCATTAATTTCATTTTCTCCATCAACCAATTCGTCATCCTCATCAATGTTGCTGAGATCATTGTTTGGAAAATAACCGGTAACCCCATCTTTATCCCCGTTATTAATAGGACTACTACTGAAATTATTTTGCACCGAATTACTTTCTCCTCGGACACCCATTAGGTTTTCATATTCCCCATCAAAACTTAAGATTCCGGAACTTACCGTTTCCCCCTCTGACATATTACTATTTGTTTCTCCCAACTCACTAACCAATTTTCCACACTTATTTTCCATAATAATTTGACATTTAAAATTTCATAATGCAAGCAAACACAACGGTATTATTACTCTTAGCAGAAATTATTTAAACCGCAATCGATATTACAAACTTACAACTCCAATCCACAACAATGATACAACGCTGTCCACATTCAACTCTGCAACACAATTTTTATTAACACACAGAAAAAAAAACCAATTAACTTACAACTTTTTATCGTAACAGCTGAAACCATGTATATTATCACAGAAAAGAGACAACAAAATTCGGCGGCCTTATATCTGGAAACAAAGCCGACACATATATAATATACAAATGCTTAAAATGCTGATCTTTTGCTCTTTTAACTAATTTGGCTGTACATATAAATTCCCCCCTTTTCTTTGTTTTGTTTGTAATAATTCTGTAATAATTCCTTATTAGCTTCTTGCTTCTCGACGGAAATCCACAGATTCTAGACTACTCTACACATGTTAGTACAATTTTTTATATGATAAAATTTTTACCACTAATCGATTTCTTTACAATTTCTTAAAATCACAAATTTTACCCCTTTAACTTCTTTTCTCACATGATAAAAAATTAACTTTGCAACTGTTCTTTAACAAAATGTTACTCAACTTGTAAGTTCAACTTTGATTAGACTTTCATAATCATTTACTGAATGTTCAAAATTTAGTTAATATCCTTCCTGTTGGAATCTGATCGTTGACACTGCAGCCCCAAAAACAAAATGAAAACTGGAATTCCCTTACTTGATGCACTTGCCCGTAGATCAGCTCTCTGCTGCTGCTTCAGAAGAAACTCCAGACGTTTAAGGTGTTATGTTAATCATCTTAATTAACACCCATAATCCTGGTCCAGGTTCGCCAATTGCGAGGTTAATACTTACTTTCTGTCGTTTAATAGGGCCCGTTATGCACTTTTGATTTTAGCCAAAAATGTCAAACGTTAGCCGCCTCGCCTTTCTCTAAAAAAAATATATTCATCTGTCATTAAAAATAATTCTCCTTCGGTTTCTTTTGTTCAACATTGATTTTTTTTATTTTACTCTTAGTGTTTAAAACTTTCACAAGCTTAACAAAAAACTCAAACCAACAATTTCTTAAGCCAGTCTACTATAACAACTAGTAAAACAAAACCAAGATACAGTCAGCGATGTTCATTGAATAAATCTTTGGTTTACACGCTAGCCAACTTAAACATCTCACCATATTATTTTAACTATTACTTACACAAGTTAACTAATTCTGTGGTTGTTATCTCACAATCCTTCTTACAAGATTCTTAAACAGTGTGTTTGCCATTACTAGCTTATATCTTTCAGAAATTCTAACAACCTGCTTCCTCGCTCATTTCTTTCTCCTAGACCAAAAGTTCCTACAATATTCCCCTCTTTTCCTTCTCCCAGTATCGCATTCCAATCACCCATGATTATTAGATTTTCATCCCCCTTCGCATATTTTATTAACTCTTGAATTTCGGACTATATTTTCTCTATTTCTTCGTCATCTTCCTGTGACGTATACAGATACACTTGAACTAACGTGGTTGCGGTGGGCTTAGTTTCTAACCTCATCAAAATAATCCTGTCACTAAACTGTTCATAATAACTGAACCGTTTCCCTACTGTCTTATTCATTACAAATCCTACACCAGTAACTCCACTGACAGCTTTTGTGCTAAATATCCTGTGTTTGCCAGACCAGAAATCCTGTGGGTCAGTAGTTATTATATGAATGTTCTGATCCAAAGGCGCCGCCGTCCGCCCCGCCCCCTAAAGCTGATGCACTATAATTTCCTACCTGTAAAGTTTTTGGTCGCCCACCCCACATTTGCAGAACCAAAACGACGCAACTTGAGACAATTGCCGTCCACCGCCCTGTTATTACTCACCCCACATCCTGCACCCATGTGTCCGCCACAACAGTTCGCCGCATTGTCATTATGCACCTGGTCGTCCGCCCCACACCCTGTAGCCAAAACTCCGCTACTCAAGACAATTTTCGTCATTATCTCGTTTCCGGACTGGAGGTCGCCGGGTGCAGGCCGCTTTATAAACCACCCGCCTGCCGCTTTCTCATCAGTTTTCAGCTATGCCTAGTCTAGTGTTGTTGTTCTCGTCTGTGTACCAGCTCAACGCTGGTGACTCAAAACGTTTGACGATAGGTTTATCGTCTAAGCATGAGTTTAAACCAGTTGTGGTTCTCGAAAAAGTGGGACACAGTAAAATTGTGCTGACATATGAAGAATGGAACGTCCTTATCCAGGTATTGGACGTAGTGTCCGATTTGTTCAGCACTGGCACATCCCACTCGGTGAGCACACAGTCTCCTGTAGAACGATTGCCGGCGTGAAAACTGTTTGGTTTTGCACTAATGATGATCCTGCTATCGGCGTCTTCTTCGACGAATCGACCTGGAGGAACCTCACCGACGCGCAGACGGCAGTGACCGGCGCACACAGGGGTATTTGACACAAAAAGCCGATCAAAAGTCAAAAAAAATTTAAGCAAATTCCAAGAACCTGTATCTACCTGACTCAAGGCAAATGCCTATAGAATAACAATCAACAATGTTTTTTTTTAGGTAAGCTTCATTCCCCATCCCGTGAACAGTCATCTTCTGAGCACATTGCAAGACGCACGTACTGTTACCAAGCAAATACAAGAAAATTATAAGTTGTACCAACTTAATTTGTGAGTGATGTTAAGTGAGTAGTGGTGATTTTAATCATGTATATTGTTCAGCCAGGTACCTAGAATTGAAATAATAGTAACATACATCCAAAGGTATCGCACAACTTTATTTCTGTACTTTTTTGTAAGTTGACTCAATTTGTACCGATTTTTCTATTACGAAAAGTATTAAAGAGTGATTTTGTTATATTTCCGGACCTTTCCCGAGTCTGATTTCTTGTATGGTATTAGTTTAGTGCACTATATAGGTGTTTCATTGAAAATTAGGTGCCAAAAAGTGCCAAACGTCCATTTATTCGCAAAAATTCTAGATTATTAACAATGAAACAAACTTACTTTTTTCCCGTCACATTAATTTTCTTTGTTATGGGCTCTTCTGGTATCATGCCCATAACCCGAAAAGTTATTTATGATATGAGTAAACACGAGAAAGGAAATTATTTCGTGGAAAAGTTGGAATTATTCGAGGAAAATATTTTAATTCAACCGACATTCACGGTCGAACAAACGCAACAGTTCGAACAAAAGTTTTCAAGGCCTAAATTGGAAATTAAAAGAAAATGGCAGGCTGCTAAGAGAACTGAGAGTGTATTTTTAAAGAAATACCATGATTGGTTCAAAAGATGTATCGAAATCCCCATAAAATCCAATCCGACCAATGTGGGTCGGCCTAAAAAATCTTTCGATGATTTGACCGATTTTAGCAAATGATGTCCGCAGAGATAATAAGAATAAACAAAACATTGATTGACAGGTTTTATACTATGTGAATGATATATAGTGGGCACAACATAGATATAAAAAAATTATTCCCCACTGCCAGGAAAAATTTAAGATGTACCGTACATTGAACTGTACTTGTGGCATCCAATGTCACCTATACGAGAAGTATTGATTGAGAGCCAACTTATAATAGAGTATACACTTTTGCCTATGGCCACTCTGTCAGAAGCAGCAGCAGCAGCAGAAGCTAGAAACAAATATTTTCGACGATTTTGGGAAAGATACTCCAGAAAACTTAGTTGGGTTTAGTACAACACAGATGTCATTAATAGGCTTTTATTTACTTCGGATCCGTATTTAAGCTTCATCAGGTAACAAAAAAAAAAAGTAAATCATTCAAACGAGAAACTATTATTTTAATTGGACCCGAGTACTCAAGAAGAGAACTAGCCATAGGGTGAAGGTTCCGACGACACAATAGGACAGTTCGTCAGAATGATATTTTAGTGTACATGTATGATTATTGTTTAGGTATTTTGTAAATATTCACTTAATATGTTATAAAGTGTATGAACACAGTATGTGTTCTTTATTATTATTCCTACTTCACAGTTATTAGTTCGAATACACAAAAGAATCGAAACAAAAATCCAAATTACGTAGAAATAATTTTCATCGACTTTTTGTGTCAAATACCCCTGTGTGCGGCGCCTTGACCATCAAGCAGAAGTGGGGCTACTTGGTTGCTAGATATTACACTGAATTTATGGACATCTTGGCTAATAAAGTGATGCGTGACTGTCACATGGCTACAGTGCAAAAGTTAATTGATATGCATATTAATAATGTTCGTGTAGCTCAAGTAACATACAGTTCATCATTGGATTATGCGTTACTAAAACTTAAACTCATTGCATATAAAAATTTGCTAGTATCTGATTATGTCAAAAATATTGTAATTAAAAATTATGAGCCTGGTTATGATGTTTGTGGCCCTATGAATATGTAACTAAGACTACTTTTATGTGAAATGTTTGAATAAAATAACATATTTTATTTCTTTTTATTTCACTCACCATTGGGCAATTAAAAATACATTTTCAGCTGCGCACATAGCATTACAAAATAAATGAGCTTTACAAAGCTTAGTCAAATTATTTTTCTTAAGTTCTCGTAGTGGCTAAATCTTCTATATTGTAGCAGAGTTTCTTGCGGATAATTTTCTGGAACCATCGAGCCTTCTCTCGTCCTTTAACGTAAAGAATGGAGTCATCTTCATTGGTGATTGCATGTTGAATAGTATATAGTTTACTAAAGGTTACACCATGAGTGTTCCAAGGTATTCCATCGTAATTATTTGTCAACCATCTGACTGTTGGCTCATCACCTCCACGTGATGGCGAGGATACAGTAATGCAATGTGAAGCGATAATATTGTCAGATCGTATTACACACACAGCAACTTCTTTGAAAATGAAGACACCGTCCTTCGTCTTGAATCCCTGTGCATACAGGAAGATGGTCGGCATGGTAATGAGCTGGAACGTCGGGGTGCTATCCTGTTTTATGTCAGCATCCGCACCACACCCGTTAGAAGTACGTATTCTACAACACGATCGTGCAAGATCAGGCAGTATGCAGACGTGTAGGCAGGGAAATTTTCACTGCTATCAAATTCCATACGTATATCTACAGGTCCTGTCTTAACTGTTTCATTTGTTGTAAACAGTCAATAACAAGACGCGAGCTTAGGTGGCTGATCTGCGCGCTCAGCTTGCTGCTGTGTTAGCGAAAGTTACACAGCTGGAAGCTGCCGTAGAAGGTTTGCAGCAGATGCGATATAGGGGAACTCGATGTAGCCATGCCGCTCACTGATTCACTTATGTCGAGCATTGTACCTGCAACCCAAGCTGAAAAGCTGGAGGCTGTGCCTGATGGTGACTGGCATATGGTTACCAGACTTCTAAGCCGCACACGGGGGCAGTCGAACAGGCTTAAAGGCCAAGAAAGTGAACTTGTTCGACTGCCAACCGGTATGACGTATTGTCGGAGGCTGATTCAGTCCCGCAATTGTCATCCTGCGAGCTGACGGCCTCCCAGCCCGCTATTCCTGGGCGATCGCAGAAGGGTATTCTGGTAGTTGGGAGCTCTAATGTTAGGCGGTTTATAGAGCCCCTTAGGGAAATGGCGGATTACTCGGGGAAGAAATCCAACGTCCATTCGGTGTGTATTCCGGGTGGTCTGATCCGAGATGTGGAGCAGGCCATCCCGGATGCCATAGAACGGACGTGGTGTAGCCAACTGCAGATTGTGGCCCACGTTGGCACCAACTATGCTTGTCGCCTTGGGTCGGAGGTTAGTCTCTCTTCCTTCCGGCGGCTGGCTGAAAGGGTGAACTCTGTGGCCAGTGGCCGCAAGATTTCGGCGAAGCTAACCATCTGTAGCATCGTAGACAGAATTGATTGTGGACCTCTGGTTCAGAGCCGTATTGGGGAGCTGGCTGAAACAGAGACTACGACGTTTGTGTGATGATATTGGCTGCATATTTCTCGATCTCCGCCACAGGGTTGAGTCATGGAGGGTTCCCTTGAATAGGTCAGGTATGCACTTCACACGTTAATCGGCTACACGGGTGGCAGGGGCCGTGTGGAATGCACTGGGTGGTTTTTTAGGCTGAGGGAGGAAGACACGAAATACAGTTATGGGCAACCCAATCAGATGCAACACTGGAATGTAGGAGGAACGTAAAAGATTCACAACAGTTAAAAGTACTCATAATTAACTGTAGAAGCGTTTGTAGCACAGAAGCGGATATCATTATCGGTACAGAAAGTTGGCTAAAACCGGAAATACGTTCCGCCGAAACTTTTAAAGACAGCATGAACGTTTATCGTAAAGACAGATTACATTCTCATGGAGGTGGGGTATTTACAGTTGTGAGTAAATTTCTCCCATGTAATATCTTGGGGCTTCCAAAGTGGGGAATAGCGAATTCATAATGAAATCGATACATCCTCACTTTGGAAAGGTCAAGAATACACATTCCGACATATACAGGTTTATTATAGAGGATCCGAACTTTCGCCATTTCCAGAGCTACAAAGTCTTCACGAAAGACGGTCATGTGTTTCAATCTGGGGGATGCTACGTATTTGCGGACACCGCGGTGACCCGGCCAACCTGTACACAATTTCACGTCGCGGTATCTACGAATATCCTCCATAGTTTTGCCGAAAATGGAATTGTTCATCAGTTTATAGAAATCTCTCTCGATTCTGTCGATGAGAATCCGTGTTGAGAGAGATATAGTCTTTCAGCCACGGTGACTAGTTGACAGAAATCGCGCGATGTATTTTGCTCACTTGCAACCCCAAATCTACACATTGCTGGAGGAATCGGTAATGGAGGAGGTACCGTACCTTGTTCTCCAGTGTGGTCATCAACCTGGGGAGCGTGGAGCCTACAGGGGCTTTGTGATCTGGACATGCTAGAACGTCGTGTTTATCCTGAGGAATCGTAATGTCTACCTCCAACACGAATCCCCTTGGTGAGTCTGATGCAACGCTCATAAAATCTATGCTCGCAATCTGCTCGGCCGACAACCACTGAAACCCACCAGAGGATAGATACTCGGACATGGCCCAGCCGTACAGATTGTTAACATCGAGGTACATGATAAAATTGTCTGGCGCCTCGCGGTTGTACTCCAACATGTACTTGTTATTTGCCTTGGCGTACGTATGGATGCATTGACAAATACCACCGCGTATTCCACGTTCGAAAAGGAGCAGCATATCGGTCAGAAGGTCCAATTCAACACGTGTGCTCCTTAACATGGCCTACCACGAAAGGCCTGGAGATGTAAAAGTAGTGGGCAGGGCCAATGGCGTATTTCCTCAAACATACACTCCTAAATTTCTCAAAGAGATCTGCAAGTAACCGCACATCTGTTTCCATGTACAGACTTGCATATTCACGTAAAGTATTGATCTGGAAAGTATGCCACACTTGTGTCGCGTGCTCGTAATCGGCATCTGCAATTTCAGACTCCGACAGCAAACTATAAAATTTTGATTTTTGAGAAAGTGTGGCCTCGTCGAGCTTCTCCCACGTATCTATATATTCATCGGGGAAGACTCCTTTGCGCTTAACTAATTGACTAACTGAAACTTCTCGAGGTCGACAAAATGAGCACTAGTAATGTCCATGTCGCCGTCCTCAAGGGTTCCAATCAGTTTGTCTAATGGGGCCTGCATAAAACGGTAAGAGTCCAGAAACCTTAACGTAATTGAAGTACGTTCAACCTTTTTTGAAAAAGAAATGTAGCGATGAGTGTTTATGGGAAGTACATCGCCGTCGAGGTCGAATAATGTCATAACTATAAAATGTGCGTCATACCCAGAAAGATTATGAAAGAAATTCGGTATGAACTTTTTAGTCTTAAACTGCAAATTGCAGTCATTGTCTGCTAAATTTACCTGTGATATGGTAATGGTCGCAGACTTTAACATTACCCGGTTTAATGTCTTTCTCACAGATGTGGCATACAGTAGCATCAGCAAAATTGGCTTCTTGCTCATCTGTCATTACAACGGGAATACACTCCATGTAAATTTCATCAACATCCTCGGCAAGCTCAACTTTTTCATCAACATCCTCGGCAAGCTCAACAAGTTGTTCGACAAGCCAGTTCTCGGGGTTTGGACCAGAGAAGGAGCTGAATCGTGACTAGGTACATCACGACAAACGACCTGGTATGCCGCAGTGAATGGGGTGTGTTTCTGAACATTGGTTGAGTGAGAGGCGTTGGGTGGGGGACTGCATGAATCATAAGGTTCTAAAAAAACTTTCAAAATCCGCGTAAACGACGATGGGCACACGCTGCAGTTGTGCAAAAACCTTAAACTTTAAGGTTTTTTCGTCATCGCCGGGCAAATCTACTCTTACTGGACATGTCCTTGCGTAATCGATCTCGTGACGGTACAGAAGATCTTCGCGTCCGAAATGCTGCAGACATGTATCACATATGTGTATGGTGCCACAGTGATTACTTAATGAAGATCTAACTAGCCGTGACAAGTTGCGAATCCAACAGTAATGGGATTTCCCACTGCTGTCAGTATGCAGCAACATGTTAATGTGGTTATCGCGTTTGTCTGCAGTTAAGTGTGAGGGTCCGACAACTTCATTCCTACCTTTAATAAGATCCAGACCGAAAACGTTTACTGAAATGTCTGGATTTTGCCTCTCGAATTTGGAAATATCTGAGAGTTTTATCCGAAACTCAATACCCGAGAAATCGAATTCATGGCTTGCGAATGCCTCCCTATATGTACTAACTCGTTCTGTATGTTCGTGCGCCTGTACTTGAGCTGCAAGGAGAGTCCAAAGAAAACATCTCATCATTGTTACGCACATTGACTACAGCTTTCTTTCTTTGGATATCACCTCGCAGAGGAACATGGGAAGACCCTCGATAGAAAGGCGATAATGTGCAATGTTTATGTCGTGGGAAATTAATCGCTCGAGGGTTTTGCCAGAATCGCTCTCCTGAAAATCTTCCAATTTAGTCGTGATCTCCGATTTCACACAGGTCTTATACCAATCAGGAAGGTTATCGCTGGTTGTGACTTCACACATTTAGTAAGAAAATACAAATTTGCGGAAACGATATTTAACTTCTTCTGAACTGCAAAAGATGTTGCCGGGGTGGACTGGCAACTGGCAATTTCGCGGACTTTATTTGCCAAAAGATCATAACATGCATCAATGAAGTTAAGTGGTCCAATAAAATTTTCAGAATATTAGAACGGTCCCCGTATATATTCTATTTTTAAAAGCACTCTGCCTATCTTCAAGGATTAAGCGCGTTGCGTCTGGACACTCACCCCTCGTTGCTACAAATGGTGCTGCTGCCTGCTGGGACCTGCCACTGCTGAGCCCCGACTGCTAGGGCCTGCCACTCCTGAGCCCTGCCTGCTAGGGCCGGGTGTTGGGTTTCGTCTATCGGCTGAGTCCGGCATTTCCCACGGTCTCCACATGGGCTGAGCAGGTCCGGACACGACGACGGCAGTCATGCCTGCGGGCGGCTCTGAAACGATAGAAACCAATGAGAATAAATCTGATATCTAATTACATGGAATGTGTGAGTAAATAACAAAGTGAGAATTACCATTCGGTTGTATGGAATGAGTCCTACTAGGTTCCTCAAACCGCGGAAGATCTATATTAAAAAAAAGATAATTTAGGTCAAAAGATTATAAATATTTTGTAAAATTAATTTTTATGTATATTGTACTCACTATCAATTAATTCTTGTTTCCAGTCATAGACACTTGTGGTAGGTAACCCATCATACCGTGCCAAATCTATAAAAAAAGAAGCATAGGTAAAAAACATGACATGAAAAAAAAGGTAATTACAAAAATATAAAGCATAATGTACTCACAATCAGATAATTCCTCCTCCAAGCCTACACCGGATAAAGTCTCATGACTCTCTGGCTCTGGTTCTGCAAATTGCAAAAACGTGGGTGGAGCAGTATCGTCCATGCCTTCAGAAGGACCTGAAACAAATGAGAATAAAGCTGGCATCCTAGCTATATGGAATGTAATAAAAAAATAGCAAAGTGAGACTTACCATTTGGTTGCATGGATTGAATCCTCCTCCGTTTACTGGACACGTTAATTTCATCACACTCCAGTAAATCTATGGAAAAAAGGGCAAACATTTGGTAAATGAAAATTTTTTAAATCATACTGTATTCAATATCAAATATTTCTGAAGTTAAAACAGTAAATGAATTTTTGTTAAATTAAAAATTATATGCATGAAACGATAGAAAGCAATTAGAATAAGCTGACATCTAATTACAAGGAATGTATGAATAACTAACAAAGTGAGACTTACCATTAATAGGTTGTATGGGTACATCATAGGTACTAGTGGTAGGTATACCCTCGAACCCTAGTCCTTCCGATGGCATATCTGTAAAAACAAAAGTTTAAAGCTAACATAGGATAAAACGCTATCTATGTTAATTAAATGAAATTTTTTTAAAAAACATACTGTGATATCAAATAATTCCCAATTCCATTCGTCCTTCAGATAGTAAATCTAAAAAAAGATAGCATAGTTTAAAAGACTGCATAAATTTTATTAAATAAATAAAATATGAATAATTGAAACTGGCAATGTATGAAAAAACATAATTACCTTGCAGATTCTCGTCATCGAGAGAAGGCAAATCTTCAATGCTTTGCGAAGACATTGTCTCTGTGTAAGTTCAGATACAACTGGCTTAGTTCCTGTTGCGACCTCCAGTCCGGAAACGAGATAATGACGAAAATTGTCTTGAGTAGCGGAGTTTTGGCTACAGGATGTGGGGCGGGCGACCAGGTACATAATGACAATGTGGCGAACTGTTGTGGCGGACATTTGGGTGCAGGATGTGGGGTGAGTAATAACAGGGCGGTGGACGGCAATTGTCTCAAGTTGCGTCGTTTTGGTTCTGCTAATGTACGGTGGGCGACCAAGAACCGCACAGGTAGGAAATTATAGGGCAGCGACCGCAGGGGGCGGGGCAGTGGGCGAGACGGACGGCGGCGCCTTTGGATCAGAACATACATATAATAACTACTTTGTCCTTCCATTTAATCTCACTAATCCCAACAACATCTAACTTAAGTGGTTCCATCTCCCTTTTCAACGGTTCTAACCTGCCTGCCCTTTTCGGACTTCTAAAATTCCACGCTCCGACTCGTTTCTATCCATTCTGATGACTCCTCCCTGAGCAGTCCCCACCCCGAGATTGGGGGATCTCCGGAATATTTTACCCAGGAAGAAGCCATCATGATATATGTAATTTGAGACGATTACATGTCCTCGAGATACTCTTTGGGTCGTTAATGCAGTGGTTTCCCATTGCCTTCTGCATCCCCATGCCGTTGATCATTCTGATTTATCCGCCTTTATCCAACCCCAAGGGCAATGACGTTTTTCTGGGCTTTATAGGCTGTTGGGACCCTATGTTCCTGGTATCAAATTACACTTTGTACAATTCCCTTAACGATCCTGAATTTTGAAACATAAAAAAGCACCCTGTTTAGAGATAGTCGTATTGAAAGAGGATTGTTTTTCTTCTATGATTAAAGAGAATACCGTAGAGGTGGTGGAGATGATGGAGAGATATTCATACTGCTTAGTAATCACTTCCGGTGAAATACAAAGGTGAAATTAAATTTATTTGCTGCTTATCGTTATAGGAGACTAAATGAGAAAGATGGAGGCCTTCGAGGAAAAATTGAGTGTATCTTAGCAGGAGGAGTAGAATGGTCATAAATAGGAGGAGACTGAAATATACAAGTTTGCACTATGAAGGAAAAGAAATAATAATGCAAGGTAACAGAGGACTGCAAACACCTTATTCAGGCACTAATGCATTTGTACGAGAATTCAAGACTATCGTCCTAAAGCTTAACACTACAAAGACCAGGTCCTTTATCAACCTGCATAAAACTCCAATATAGTGGATTCATCTATCACAATCAAAAGAAAAACTCTACAGGAAGTGGATTTTTTTATTTTTATTTTTGCTGCGGTAACCATATCTCAACAAACATTGATGCAGAAACTCATAATGAAATGTGTGAATGCAGTTTACGGGCATCTTCTACAAAGAGTGTTTTAAAATCATGACATCTGTGCTCGGACATAGCTCTACGCTTTACAGTACCATTGTAATACCGACTCTATGATTGCAAGACTTGGATTAGCTACAGAAGGTACTTAAAAACTCTGAAGAAGTTCCGCCAACGCTGTCTGAAGAGAATACTTCGGATAAAATGGCAAGACCATCCAATAAAGGTCATTATCCTAGAAGAAGCGAATACCGCAAGCATTGAGGCAGTGATAATTGAAAATCAAGTTCGATGGGTTAGGTATGACATCCGAATGCCGAACACTTGCCTCACGAAACAAATGTATTCCCAACTAAAGAATGGCATAAGTGTTTTTGCTTTATGGATTCACATCTTTGAATGGTTAGACATGATATCCATAATTGCTTTTTTAAACTACTAATTTATTTATATGTTACCGAGCGTGATCGGTGAGCGTTTAACGCTGTGGCCTCGCATTAGGGAGGTCGCCGGTTCGGCTTTTCCATGGTTGCCCCAAATCACTCTAGGCGAATGCCGGGATGCTTCCTTAAAAAAAGGCCATGGCCAAATTCCTTCCCGTTCATTGTCCCCTGTTCCATCCCGCCTCTAATGACCCCGATGTTGACGAGGCGTAAAACCATATGGAAATAAAGTATTTATATGTTACAAAAAACGCAAGTGAAAAGTCTAGTTTCTATGTTCCTGCTATGAGTATAATTTTGAGAATTCGGTTTTATAGAAGTCCCTAGTTTTAGCCTTATCTCTTGTGAAGTAGAGATGGGTAGGTCTGGATGTATACGATTCGACAGACCAATAGACTATCACTTGCGCTAGTGATGGTTGTAAATCCGAGTACAAGTCGGACCCGTATCCAGCAGAAATGGACTGCTCGCATGCGTCTCGGGCGGCCGGAGGTGGAACTGGCTGTCGGACCTGGAGTTCACATTTCTCGCTACTTGAAATTTATGCTTTGAAGAGCTTAGTGCTATTTACTGTGTGATTGGATTACAATTCGGTTTAAAGATAAGATTATTACCGAAAAAGTGTTTCTAAATCACTATCTACTAATAGTTAATTACAATAACTTAAATATAAATATATATTTACTTTAAACTGGGCCGTACTGTTTTATTGATCTGGTTCTAGTGTATTTTATAGTATGCTTTTAAATGTTAAATAAGAGTGTTCTTATAATGTTTATTATATTTTTTCACAAGCCATTATCTCCCTTCATGCCTATCCGAAATCGATAAAAAATGTCAATATTTCTAAAATACATTTTTTTAGTCATTAGCTATTTATCTCCTTGGATACCTAACAGAAATCGATAAATGAAGTAGCATTATAAAGAGTAAGGTCTCCGCCTTACTGACATCATATATTAAGAAGGGAATTTTTCGTAATTGAATCTTTATTGGGAAAAAGTATCAATATTTCTACAACACTTTTTTGTGTCACGAGTCATTTATCTCCCACGATATCTAATCGAAATCGATAAATGAGATATCATTTTAAATACTAAGGTCTCCACTTAGGTACCATCGCAAATAAAGGAAGAAATTTTTCGGAATTTAGCACTTAAAGGGTAAAAGTATCAGTATTTGTACAACGTGTTTTTTCTCACGAGTCGTTTATCTCCGGTGACATAAACGAAATCCATAAATGAAGTATCATTTTAAAGGTTAAGGTCTCCCCTTTGGCAACATAATAAATTAAGAACAAAATTTTTGGAATTTTACCCTTGAAGGACAAAAGTAATAACTATGAAAGCCACGCGTATGAGACAGTTCAGAACCAAGGCGCTAGATGCAGGGAGTTTCAAAAATCACCGGTATATTTGAAAAATCAATAAAAACTAAACGGGCAGCGATAGAAATACACCGTTTGTTGCAATATGCTTGGGACAACAGTAATTTTTCAGGCAGACAAACTTTCGAAATTAGTTACAATTTTCAACATCAGATGGCGCTGCAGTCTGGAAAAATCTGTACGATTATTCTAATGAATAAACAATTTTTTCACAGCAAACTTGCAATCTCTGAACAGTACACGCTTACAGCAGAAAGACGACTTACAGAATGGCGAACTCACAGACTGCGTTTACTTCTATATCTTTCAAATCGCCTGCAGCAGCCTCTGTTGTTGAAAATTGTAACTAATTTCGAAAGTTTGTTTGCCTAAAAATTTACTGTTGTCCCAAGCATATTGCAACAAACGGTGTATTTCTATCGCTGCCAGTTTAGTTTTTATTGATTTTTCAAATATACCGGTCATTTTTTAAACACCCGGTGGAGGCAGTACACATCATAGAGATATTAATAAACTGCTTCACTGCTGTCGAAAAAGATTGAGAGCGTTGCGGACAGATAGCAGCGCCACATATCACAGAGATTTCAATAAACTTTGAGTTTTTTGTAGAATAAGTAGCTTATCGGATTTTTGTTTTTTTATTTTTTTTTCTGTTGCAGAAACATTTCTGTTTTCTGTACAATTCCTTAGTAAACATTATTCGCAAAATTTTCTCACTGGCTACGATCACAGCTACGCTGTAATGAATTTTAGATTATTCTTTCGAATATAATTTCAAAACAAACACCTGTTTGAACACACACAAAAAGACCTAACCTTTCACCTGACTTTGGCGTACCTAGTAACAATAACTAATAGCGGTTATTTTTTAAAGTGGCCTACTCAAAACCCTGCATACAAGCCTAAAACGATAATGGGACACATATTTAACAAATGTTATAATCTCGTCAAAGTATTTCGTTTTAAATTGGAGGTTTCACCACCGTCTTCTTTTACTGTTTTCATTTATTTTTGTAAATTCTTCATCCTTTTGTGATAGATTTGTTAAAATAAATGTGGACATACCATCAAATCAGGCCTGCAGGCAGAGTGCTACTGACTCCCACTTTGTTTAATTTTAAAATTATCAATATTCAAAACTTTTAAATTAATTATAAACGTACAGGACAAACAGGCGATTAGATTAATAATTGTTGTTGCGTCGCGGTTACAACAAACGTTCAACTTCAAAGCCAGTACCGCATTGGTCACATGGATCCTGCGGTAATAATACAATAACACCAGACAAAAGGAATAAAGTCATTGTACCTTGTTCTTTGGCCATGGAATTCTGGAACTGCAAAAAAGGGCTGCTAGATGTGTGTCTGGAAATTATCGCAGAATGAAATCAGTAACAGATATGATAAAAGAGCTGGAATGGGATTCATTGGAAGACACGAGGAGGCTGTAGACTGTAGAGGGTTATGAGATTGTGCAAAGCTTATATTGATGATGAGGCATGGAAAGATATTGGTGTAAGAATTAAAAGTATTGCTTGCAAGGGAAGAGATGCTCATGACCAAAAGCTGGCAAAAGGGTGTAGGAAGATTCTCTTTTTTAGATAAGGGTGTCAGGGAATGGAATAAGTTACCAGGAGAAATTATGAATAATTTACCAAAAACGTTGAAAGAATTTAAAGTTGAATTTTGTAGAGGGAAAATGTAGGTGGATACAGAAAAGGGGAGAAGATGAGTGTGTAGATAAATTGCCACCTGAGCGTGCGCTCCATTGCAATTTAATTACATATTATTAGAACATAACAAGTACAGAGATGTATATCACAAACTATTAAAAAACTATTTTATATTGTAAATTACACTATAAAATAAAATAGAAGGAATCAAATCTTAAAATAAACAAATTCAATAAATGTTTTAAATCAATAATCCTCACTAATGAACGATCAATGAAAAAACAGCAACTATCTCAAATTATCCATACAAATTTTCTATTTGTAAATTATGCGCTGTAAATTTTAATGTTAAACAAAATAAAAAACTACAAAATTAGTCTTTACGTTGCCAAAATTAGTTACTGCGGGAGCTGTAACGTGTTCGTATCTATACGACAAATGCGAGTAACAAAACATGCGAGTAACGAAACGAATTTGTGAGTAACGCTTCCAGTCGGGCGATGAACCCATTACTCAGTAACGAATACATCGTTACTTTTACAGCTCTAACAGCTAGCCGTATCGAGAACGCGTAACAATTGGTCAATCTATTACAATGAACAATTAAAATTTTATTTTTTTATTTATTATTTTTTTGTCGGGATAATTACAAAACTACTAAGAAATAATTTGGTTTTCTTCTTATAGAAGCCACAGAAATAGTAGTTTTATTTCGATCATTATCAGAACTAATTAAACTGTGATTTTATAATATTATTATTTTCAGTTGTGAGTTTCAGATAGTAATAAAACAAATTTCTCAGACTAATTCTCACTATTAATGTTCTTTCATTTTATAAATTAATGTTTGAATACAATGTAGCTTATACTGCAGTCCACTTGCGGATTTGCATGCAGCGCACAAAACGCCCGCCGAATTCTAGAGCCGGACGCATACAGATCCGCCCGACACGTATCTCGATGTAGGACCGCACCTTCCACCATACACTCCACCCGCCCGTTTCTAGAGCATAACTCATACAGGTCCGCTGGACACGTATCTCGATGTAGGTCCGCACCTTTCACCATACATTCCACCCGTCCGATTCTAGAGCCGGACTGATAAAGGTCCGCCGGACTGATAAAGGTCCACTGGACACGTATCTCGATGTAGGTCCGCACCTTTCACCATATATTCCACCCGTCCGATTCTAGAGCCGGACTAATAAAGGTCCGCCGGACTGATAAAGGTCCGCCGGACACGTATCTCGATGTAGGACCGCACCTTTCACCATACATTCCACCCGCCCGATTCAAAAGCCGGACTGATACATGTCCGCCGGACACGTGTCTCGATGTAGGTCCACACATTCCACCATACACTCCACCCGCCCGATTCTAGAGCCTAACTCATGCAGGTCCACTGGACACGTATCTCGATGTAGGTCCGCACCTTTCACCATACATTCCACCCGCCCGATTCTAGAGCCTGACTCATACAGGTCCGCTGGACACGTATCTCGATGTAGGTCCACACCTTCCACTATACACTCCACCCGCCCGATTCTAGAGCCTGACTCATACAGGTCCGCTGGACACGTATCTCGATGTAGGTCCGCACCTTTCACCATACATTCCACCCGTCCGATTCTAGAGCCGGACTGATAAAGGTCCGCCGGACACGTATCTCGATGTTTGTCCGCACATTCCACCATGCACTCCACCCGCCCGATTCTAGAGCCTGACTCATACAGGTCCGCTGGACACGTATCTCGATGTAGGTCCGCACCTTTCACCATACATTCCACCCGTCCGATTCTAGAGCCGGACTGATAAAGGTCCGCCGGACACGTATCTCGATGTAGGTCCGCACATTCCATCATACACTCCACCCGCCCGATTCTAGAGCCTAACTCATACAGGTCCGCTGGACACGTATCTCGATGTAGGTCCGCACATTCCACCATACACTCCACCCGCCCGATTCTAGAGCCTAACTCATACAGGTCCGCTAGACATTTATCTCGATGTAGGTCCGCACATTCCACCATACACTCCACCCGCCCGATTCTAGAGCCTAACTCATACAGGTCCGCTGGACACGTATCTCGATGTAGGTCCACACCTTCCACTATACACTCCACCCGCCCGATTCTAGAGCCTGACTCATACAGGTCCGCTGGACACGTATCTCGATGTAGGTCCACACCTTCCACTATACACTCCACCCGCCCGATTCTAGAGCCTGACTCATACAGGTCCGCTGGACACGTATCTCGATGTAGGTCCGCACCTTTCACCATACATTCCACCCGTCCGATTCTAGAGCCGGACTGATAAAGGTCCGCCGGACACGTATCTCGATGTTTGTCCGCACATTCCACCATACACTCCACCCGCCCGATTCTAGAGCCTGACTCATACAGGTCCGCTGGAGACGTATCTCGATGTAGGTCCGCACCTTTCACCATACATTCCACCCGTCCGATTCTAGAGCCGGACTGATAAAGGTCCGCCGGACACGTATCTCGATGTAGGTCCGCACATTCCACCATACACTCCACCCGCCCGATTCTAGAGCCTAACTCATACAGGTCCGCCGGACACGTATCTCGATGTAGGTCCGCACATTCCACCATACACTCCACCCGCCCGATTCTAGAGCCTAACTCATACAGGTCCGCTGGACACGTATCTCGATGTAGGTCCGCACATTCCACCATACACTCCACCCGCCCGATTCTAGAGCCTAACTCATACAGGTCCGCTAGACATTTATCTCGATGTAGGTCCGCACATTCCACCATACACTCCACCCGCCCGATTCTAGAGCCTAACTCATACAGTTCCGCCTGACACGTATCTCGATGTAGGTCCGCACATTCCACCATACACTCCACCCGCCCGATTCTAGAGCCTAACTCATACAGTGCCGCCGGACACGTATCTCGATGTAGGTCCGCACATTCCACCCGATTCTAGAGTAAGTTGGCCATCATTCAAAAAATATATTGTCAGGTTATGACTTTTTCATTCTTATTAGTGATCAATAAATCATTTTGAGCACCCTTTTCAATCTACAATTTAAATAATCATATGCATTTTGGTAAATTTAAATAATAATTGATTACATTTTATTACGATGGTATACCGTACCGATCCGCACTGAACTTTGGCACAAAATCTTGTGTTTATGAATCGTTCATCGAAACCTTTTCTACCCTGCTGCCAAGTCGCTAATGGTGAACATTTATTTCACCAGCGGCTTTCGAACCAGCTAGCTCCTTTGCGAGATACGGATTCCGTCACGGTGTCACAATGATCTCAGCCATCGCGGCGACCAGTAGATACATAATGTAGCAGAATTTATTTTTTCCTGTTTTTTCGTTTTACACGTTGTGCTGTGGCCTCTCTTCTCCAGGCTCAGTGAACATTTGTGCTAGTTGCCTTCCTCCTCTGCTGGTTGCGCATTTCTGTCGACCTCGAATTTCGGCCCCTGTGCTGCAGCAACACGCATCGGTCTCCGTGAACAAGACTTAGAGACACCTTGGTGCTCCTGCACTGAGAAGAGTCGATGAGGTATACACAGAGCACTCTCTTCTCAACCAATTTGGGAATTCGTTAAAGTTTATTGTTGACCTCTCGCCCCGCTGGCGTGGAAGGGAAGACGTTAAGGGGTCGGGCGGGTCCTGCTTTCATCTGCAACACGCCGTGCACACGTGTAATTACAAGCCGCAGCCGCCTTGCCTGCCCAGATTTATGGAGAGAGCCGCCCCACCGCACTTAGCCCGCTCATATAGATTTTAATTGCATCCTATATTCATCACAAACACATTGTTGTGGCGACTGGCTGCCTGCCAGGCCCGGACGGCGGCAAAAACTCGCCCCAGGCCGGTCGTGCCAGCTGACCGCTCCATTTGGTGACTGCCGCTTGGCTTCTGCACTTGTTTCATTTGAACCATGGTTATACTCATTTTTAGCAATTCATCTTCAGCTTCTCTATATTGCTGTGACTTGTTGGGTGTCTGGACAAGCATTCAAGATTACCAGAATCTAAACCTGATGTTTCTTATTGGCAGTAAAAGTTACTGCTTATTGTTGAGAATATCGAATCATCGTTTGTGTCATAGTAATTATAAATCATGATCCTGCGTCGTTCGCAGAATAATAACCCGAGAAACTCTCTTCGATTCATGACGATCCTGATTGCCTCTCACATCGCACTGCTACAGAGTAAAATTCTTTCGGCCTGCATCGCTATTACAGACGATTCCATTTTGCAGCGTATATCCAAATGGTGCTCGAAGTGGCGTCTGCGTGTCGACTACGTTGCAGTATTATGTTAGCTGGGAATTCTTAAAATGCTGTTAGTCCTTGGCTGTTCGCTTATTATCTATCCCGGCTACTGACTCGGAAACAATTTTTTTTTTTTACGAATGTCAGCCAGTTAAATATTTACTGCATTTAAGAAATGGCTTGCCTGTTCTGGGATGGTAGGGGCTAGGCTAGGCGCTATGGCCTCTCGTTACAAAAATTGCGTTAGAGCCCAGTTTAGGTCATTGGTGGTCATAAGGGCTTTATTTCTCTAGTGTTGTCCTTACTACAGAATAATAATAATAATAATAATAATAATAATGGTATATGCATACGTTGGAAGAAACAAAGGTGAATGTCTGTCTTTGCCAAATACCATTATTCGAATTGCAGTTTCTGACACTAGATTTGTTTTTAAGTAAGGCTCGTATTTATTAAATAACTTTTATGCAGTCTAAGGAAAATATGTGGCTCGACAAAATTAAAGTATGCTTTTATAGGTAAATAAACCTAACAAGAAGAGACCGAGATGGTTATTTGGCTAGAAACCAGAGCCTGGTTTATTTGTATATCATTGTAAATTCTATTATTACAAATTTATATTCACACATGTCTGTCAACTTTAATTAATGTTGAACGCTACGCTTGCTGCAAGTTGGGATACCCTTTCAGAATAAATTCTCAGTATCATCTAGCACAGACACTGTTTGATTTTTCATTTATATTCATAGGAAGTTGCGAGAGGGGCAAGTGGGAGGAGCGTTGTAGAATAATGGCGCTTTGAGGTGATAACAAATAGCAGCTTTAAACATAGACTTAAATTGGAGCTTGCCTGTTAGTAATAAATAAAAATAACAATAGGAATAGGTATGCAAGTTAGCCCATTACTATACGTTATTATTATTGCTAAGTGAGATTGATAATAGTATTTACACTGCAACATTATTTTAAATTAAAATCAGTTAATACTAGATTTAAGGAGTGGAATGGAAATGAGTGCTACCAGAGGTGTAGCAGCTAATGATATACTCCAAAGGAACGTGTTTTCCTGGTTTATGGGGAGAGTGGAAAGTAAGCCGTTGCTTTTGGTCGCTCGGTAGACATGCAGGAATTTTGTACCACTTGATTGTTAGATCGTCGTTGGAGAAACATACGTTATCGTGGAAATAAATATAATGAAGGTGGTCGTTGGCGGAGCTTCATGATTGCCGAAGCCATTAACAGTAAATGATTGGTCAGCGGCTGGGGCACCGCGGATCGAATAATTCTTATTGAAATTAATCAAAGGGGAGGGCGGCTGTCCTCTTCCCGGAACAACTTTCTCTCGCTTACCATAGTCCACGACTGCCACGTGACATGTTTGGGTTCATCAAAGTGAAAGAATATAAACTAGAGCAACTTTGATTCATCATTCTCATCGATCCTTCAAATAAAATTATTCTCGTTTCTTCTTGTTCCGTTCACAATTATTTTACTATCGACAAATTTTATAGTACAGCATACACTCCGCAGAGAGTTTATGCTGATCCTAATTACTATGGTATATTCTACGTACGAGAATCTTGTCATACGTTTCTTTAACATTAGGTTTCAGAAAACAGTATTTAATTATAAGTTGTCCCTCCCTTCTCGATCAGAACACCATCTTCGAGTGTATTATTGAAGAGTATCTGTGCGTTATCTATTATATGCTACAGATACCGAGTTAATAACGAGACAGGTTGTAACATATTTTTTACCTATTTCACCAGCAGATAGTTCTTCACTATATATCTGACTTCGAATTTTGTGATTGATTTTAACATACTTCCACATTGTTCAACTTGGATGACTATCTAGAAGTTAGAAATAAACAGGCTCTTTTTAAGAATTGACGCATTCTGGAGAACGTTCCAGTTCATGTCACTTAGTGGTTCAGTCATATCAACTAGTCTGTATTGCCTGTAGGTAGGGCTACTTGGAGAAACCATATTAAAAGATTTGTCCGATTTTATCCTCTTATACTTAATGCTTATTGATCACGAAGCATCAACTCTGTGTGAACGGAGATTTTCCCCGCGTGTCAATGCAATGCAGTAATTTTTATGACAGTATCCGGCTGAAAACCCACGAGGACTATATTGTCTTCAAATTCCGTAACCTTTCCGACTGTTTGTTCGTACCATAGGAAAATAAATCTAATTAAATTCGCTGGTGAAAATTGTACCAGAAAAAACGCCAGAAATTTTTTATTTCATCTTGCTGTTGTTTTCCATAAATTCAGGACTGAAATCAGTAAATCGTGTGAGAATATCGAAAATTTTGGAAAATTAAACAAGCGAAACCAAATAAATGGTATGAATTAATTCATTTTCAGAGACAAGTGTAATATCATATCCTCACTATTTCATCCCGTTCTAAATTCTCCCTTTTCTTTAAATTTACTTCCACATAGAAAACTGAGTTTTTAATATTAGGCGACGTGATCGATGTGTGTAACGTGGTGGGTTTTTTTTTACCCATCTATTATCTATGTTGGATTTTACTCTTATTAAAATAAAATGTCTGCCTAATAATTCTCTTCCAATTAACGTCGGTTCTGAGTAAATGATTTAGGACATTGGGATGATGTCAAGAATGTAAATGATTTAGGACATTGATGATGATATCAAGAATGTAAAGATGCATTGTGTACAGTTGTGTGAGATTAGTGTTTGTGTTGGCAGATTCACTCCGGCTATGCTACGAGCATGTTGTCCGCGCCTAGGCCTCGTCGTCGACCTCACCAACACCAAACGCTATTACAACAAACAGGTAAACAGGCACCGCTCAAAACCACCGTAGACTATTTATCTCGTGGTTTTATTTGATTCATTCTCGACTTCAAATATTGCTCTACCTTATATTTCCTACACAGACTTTGGCAGCTAAAGAGGACTGAATACATTATGTGATGGTACAAAAAGTATACTACAAAGTTAATTCCAGTAATTTGACTAAAATAATTTAAATACTGTATCAATAGTTTCACTAGATACAAATTTTATTTACAGCCAGTTCTTAGAAAATTGTGCACGTCGTTTACCGTAACATATGAAGTACGGTATACAAAATCGGACAAAGAGTTCTTACTAGAGTTTATTGTATTAAGAAACGGAAGATTACTGCTCAAAAGTTGTTTATTGCCAATATTAAAATTAATCCAGTAAAATACTTGAGTGTAGTGAAATACTTCTTCCACCAACCTATTTGAGTCGGAAGGACAGGAAAGATAAAATTAGAGAAATAAGGTGCCGGACTGATTCTTATATGAATTCTTTTTTCCCTCGTACCATTAGGGATTGGAATGCACAGCAAAGAGATTAGCTTTGGTGCTGAGCACCCTCTGCCACCCACAATTTTGTGAATTGCAGAGTTTGTAGATGTAGATATATTTATAAATATCCACCAATGATGCGCTGAAGTTAGAGGAGAAGATCCAAATACGGGTTACCACTTTTATGTTTGTCCTACTGATTTACCTGGTCACTCAATATGGATAATTTTGATGGAACTTGCTTCTATAAACAATCATGAAGGCGATATAGGGTTCAAAACGTCAATAACCAATTTTAGTGTTCCAAAATCAAAGGATTGAAAAAATGTAAAATTACTAATTTTCAAGTGGTTGTCCAAATACGGGCTATTTCTGTAAAAAAGGAAAATTTTCTCCTAATAAATTGAAAAACACCACATTTTGTACAAAAATTTCATTAAACTTGACATTTTACAATCTCTCTCTCTCTTTTTTACTTCCAGAAGTTACAGATATATTTATTTCTTTTTCCATTGCAGCACATTCAGCCTCTACGCAATCTTCACACTTGTAGAAATGAATCCACACTTTGAAATTGACATCACAGAAAAATGCGTGCTGCTTTGTCGTGACCACGTTTATCCCCTAGAGAAATCGCTAACTCGTCATTGTCGTCATCAGTAGGAGGGATCCTATGTTCTTCTTCCGACTCCAACTCTTCGCTGAGCTTACGTAATGAGCTTTATGGTTTGGCTTGACAATTTTGAATTCTTTTTCTTTGCTGAAGCACCTGATTACACTTTCACAATCATCTGCCAGTTGTTCAAGGCTGTACGCTCCACACTTTTCTTCAATCATTCATTGTAAGGAGATCCTGTTATGACGCAACTCTTGGCGTACTTGCGACCACAATTGCTTTTTCTTGGCGATGATGTGGATCGAAGGTACATCATCTGAACTAACCCTTTTGCACCTTGAAACTTCAATTGTTGGTCGTTGATTCGGGGTGCTGAAATCTTGGCGGTTACTTGACAAGAGCTAACCCGTTATTGGACCACCAATGGTAGCCCGTTTTTAGACCAAGCAGTACTTCGAGTTGATGGTCTCAGCAACCATTACATAACAAACAAATCTAACAGCACAGGTGTCCTGCATGAAGCTCAGGTCTTGTACTTTGAGGTGAGGTGGAAGCAATTTACCTTACTGAATAAGTAAGAAAGAGATGAATTAATGCCGTCATACCTTGAAAAGTTTTCAGATAAAACAATTTACCCCAATGCACGTATATCACGGACCAAGTTCATTTGCTCACTACTCTTCCTCCACCATTTGACGTTTCTTTTGATGCAATCCTTGTGCCTGCATAGAACCCCCTTCCCCCACTTTCAACAAGTAGCCCGTATTTAGACCCTAGCCCGTTTTTGGACCTCATCTACCAAATATTTTAAAATTTCTTGTTTGAAGGTTGTAGAGAATTGAAACAAATTTTGCATGAACGTAGTGCTGTTGCTTTGGTAATCAGTTCTTAGACTGGTGCTGATCCGTCTTGTTTATCCTGTGATTACTGTATGTTGTTATAATATACCGTTGTTTCGGCTGGATGATTAAGTACTGAGGACCTGATCTATATGCACTAAAAAACCTAAAATATGCACAAAAAGACCTAAAATATTCACTAATAATTAAATAATATGCACTTATCAAATGATTTATTTTATTTCAACTCACCGATATACATGTTTCATTCCGGACAGAATGAGGAATCTCAATGTGTTACCAAGAATTTTTTCAATGTTTTAAAGGGTCAAAAGGTTTCCTAGTCGGACCGAATTAGTTTATAAGCTGAAAATGATCGTTCCATGTCAACGGATGTGATTGGGCAATACTTGTACAATGGTACTAATCGCTCGGAACATTCATCTGGCGAAAGTTATTTTTTTCCACTTAAATACTTGTTAATCGATTGAATCTTTTTCTGTCCTGAGTTTGAGTCCAACACCCTACTAAGTTTATTTTTAACTTTTTCTCCAATTTTACCACGGATGGCATTTAAAGAAGAAATTGTGTTCTGAAGCAACTGATTAGACTCGTGAATGGGTGTAGACCCTTAATAGCCGTCGAAAGTGACGAATAGTGTATACGGTTGAAATTGATATCTCGATATACAGTATCACAATCAAATGCGCAGTTTGCTTCACGAAGACACGCAGTACGATCATCATCAATACTTATGACTACATCTTATAATAATATTTTATTAAAATTGCAATGGAGCGCACGCTCCGTTGGCAATTTCCCTACACACCCATCTTCCCTCTTTCCTGCACCCACCTGCATATGCCCTCTACAAATTTTAACTTTAAATTCTTTCAACGTTTTTGGTAAATTATTCATCATTTCTCTTGGTAACTTATTTCAGTCCCTGACACCCTTACCTAAAATAGAGGTTCTTCCTACACCTTTGTTCTTGAAATTGAGTGCCAGCTTGTGGTCATGGTCATATTTTCCCTTCCATGCATTACTTTTCATTCTTACACCAATATCTTTCTATGCCTCATCACCAATATACGTCTAGTACACTCCCGTGACGCTGTTCACCCTCTTCCTGTCTTCCAATTAATCCCATTGCAGCTCTTATATCATATCTGTTACTCATTGCGTGCTGCAGTAATTTCCGGAAACAAATCTAGCAGTCCTTTTTTGCACCTTCTCCAACTCCTGTATTCGATACCAAAAATGTGGGTCGCATACTAACTACTATATTCAAGCAATTGTCTTATCAGTTTTGTAACCCAGTTATCTTTCACTTGATCGACGATCTCCTTGTAGAATAGCCCTGCAGACAACCAAGTTCCACATCTAGTGAGAACAGGTTGCGTTGGAAGAGGAACATCGGGCAGACGATCCTTATAAAACTGTACACGAGCTGGTGCTTTTAGGTTCTCTTTTTTCCCGCATGAAATTATTTTGTTAACAGAATGTAACATGTACAAGATTGGGGGAAAATACTCGAAGCGACTGACCAGCTTTTAACATTCATGAAGCTGCGTCTGTGATTAAGAGACGTACCTTGTAACAATCACTCCGATTCAGTAGGCCACAGAAGTCCCCAGGGAATCTTTTACAAATCTTGCAACTGTACTGTGGTTGGTTTTCTATAACATTTTGCCTGAAAGTAAATAAGGTTTTCCGGGTTCTGCTTGACGTAATTTGCCTACTATGAACGTCGCTACGCATCGGCCACCCGAATCGGTTGTTTCATCTACCGATATACAGACAGTTTCCTCTTATGACACTAAATCTTCACAGGTTTGCCGCCGGATAATATTTTCAAAGGACGAGCTTTCGGCGGCTTGCTCTGCCGCCATCATCAGGTCCATTGTACTTAAGAGAACAACTAGACCTGGATTATTCAATTTATGCAGCTGGATGTTGTTGCATATAAAAGCCTTACAAAGGTGATTTCATCTGAGTTAACAGTAATTATTGGTGTGTGTCCTACTTTTCTTTTAACCTGAGATGTACAGCTGTTTTAGAATGCTGTTGAAGTTGAATTTTTTTTTTCGTATTTTTCTTCTCACATATTTGACAGTACCATCATCACTAGAAGAGTCACTATTGTATGAAATCCACTGCTTAATTGAAAATGATCTTGTGCACTTTTCTTTAGGCATTTTTGCAGTTATGCATAGCAGTTGAACAATCCTGTCGACACAGACTTTGAGAAGCTACATCTTTCGGAAAGGAATTTACACTTGCCTTTAAAGTAGAGAATGCTGAGGTCTGGAAGCTAGGAATCAATTCTCAGGCAAACTGGCTCGTGCCGCAACTAGGGGGATATTCGCGCAACGTCGTATAAAGAGAATCGCTGGAGTTCTCGGTAGTTGTCGCAAAAGCAAATCCCTCATAAATTTATCACTGTGCGGTTTGGATCAGGTAGTTGTGAATGCGCGTATAACAATAACCCAGTTTACTCCAAGATTTGACAGCCATATTGCGGTGCCCAGGGATATCCAACATACAGGTACACTAGACTTTTCAGTTTTTTCAGAAATATCGGATATTCGGTCATGAGATTAAATAAATGCCGAATTATACACATTTATGTAAAGTATGCACTAATCCTCAAAATATGCATCTGCATATGCGCATATGCTTTTTTTTAAAAAAAATCCGGGCCCTATTAATTACATATGTTTTATCATATGGTTGTTGATTTTAGTAATTAATAAGAATCATTAATTTAATCATTTAATTAATTTGATAACTTGCTTTATGGAGGAAGTGGGTATGAAATGACATTCTATCATTTACCACTAAAACCGGACAGTTAATTCATTTAATTTGAAAGGCATACGAGACATCGCTGCGTTTATGATTAAGTGAATACATAATTAATCACAAATTTGGCAAAAGCAACACCATTATTTCAATGTATGCCAAACAAACAACTATGGAAAAGTTCACTTCAAATCCTATCAAGACATCATTATAACAAAAGTTAATATGAAAAACTACCATGAAAAGCTGACATGAAAATTCAATGTTTTATAAATTATTCACAGAACACAGTGGAGTTTACAGAGAAACAAATGTATTCTTTGTACTCAAATAAGCGCGCCATTAAGACATTCAATTAAACAAAAGTAAAGGTTATCAACAGGTAGGAAAATTAGACAAAGTTTTTTTTTTTTCTCCATATTATATCAATTTGCTCAGGACTAATAGCAAAGCTAGAATGTTCGTTAGAGAGTGACCGTTTTAATGGAGCAGATTTCTCCGCACAGAGTCGCTACAGGACTGAGGTAACTAAAAAACTCGCACACTGAGTTTTTTCAGTTGGCGTAGTAGTTTTACCGTTTGTAGTGGCGACAGAGTTCTGTGCACTCGAACAGACAGCGACCGGCGTGACGTAAGTTCGCAGTGGTAGTGCGACCCCCCAGGCAGCGTTAGAAACACGAAAAGCCCAATAATAATCCTCAGAGTACTCTGTCAGATAGTGTCCTACAACTCGTTTGCGTGTTGTTAGTGCTGTAGTGGATATAGCACCAGCATCTCTGCATTGCGATGGGCGCTAGACCCCTCCCCAAGAAATCATACACGCAGGACCCTCAAAGTCGTTCGTTCGTCAGATTACAGCTCGTGTCTCCCTCCAGTCTTGTTGGATCACCAATTGGTTTACTGGTAACATATGCGGAAACAAAATCACAGAACAGCTAGTTACAAGTTTCTAAAAGCATCGTTCATTGGATTGTACTGGGAAATATTCAACCACGTGTGACGTGATCCACATGCAGATTCGTAAGAGCTATCCTGAATCGGAAAAGATCTTCCATGTTGGGTTTACTTCGTGCGGGCATCGCTCTACTAACATTGACAACAAATCTTATCTCTGACTTATTACCTCTGAGCCTCGCTTGGTGTGGAGAGAAACGGTTTGTCCCCCTTCCATTCCAGCCAGGCACCAGGTAAATCACTAACGGCTATTATACAGTAGGTCTACAACCACCCTCTGGTCGCAGGTATGCAGACAGTTCTGTTAGCCAACCCCTTGCATACTTCAAGCAAACAATTGAATCTATTTATGTAGTAATTAATATTATTTAAATATTGGACGAGCAGTCTGATGAAGCTGTCTCGTTACATTACCGGTATATCTGCTTGTATGTTTGATTCACTAGCCTATCTGCTGTGTTTCTCTTGCATACCTCAAAATGTTTCTTTTTAAACCTTCATAATTAGATTGATTAGTTAACGTTTATAACTGCAAAAAGCGGATAGGTGCAGCTAATCAATGTAAGTAGTAAGTGGTAAAACAACCAGGACATGTTACATGGTTAGAACTATGTAAAATATATTCTATAAATTTAAAAAAAAAATGGTGTAAATTTTAACTCGAATTCGTCGCTGATGATACCTTTATAAGATGTGAAACGGGAACGACTATAAAAATATTAGTTTTTTTTTTTTGCCTCGGCGTTATCTATTAACAAATAGTTAAAATAAAAATTACAATTCTAATTACTAATTTCTTTGTAGTATTACGTAGGATATACGTCGAGTTACTGTACTAAAGCTTACAGTCTTCCGAAAACAAAGACTACACGAATGCAGAAGTGTGCGTTTTGGTCACAACTACATCTTTTAAAAAAAAGTAAATGTGGGTGTGTGTGTGAGAGAGAGAAATAATAAATTTTTTGATTATTAGTTTGCATATATAATTAATAAGAAAACATGTAATATGTGCTACCCGTGATATATGCATAAATATTGGATTCATAAAATAATTTTGGGAGACGTGAAAAATACTTCCAAATAAGTAAAAAACCACTTACCCATAAATATTAAAATGACGATATGAGAACGCAATTAAGCTCCTTCATATAATATATTGGGAAAATGTGGTCATACATAAAATTAAATCAATTAGCCTTAAAATGCGCAACACGCTTATTATCATTAAAACGGGGGAATAGAAAAGATTATTCCACAAAGAATAAGGCTCTGTGAAATGCAGCGCCGTTTATCATCGGTTACTCACAGCTACAATACAGTCGACTACTCCCCCCTCTCCCCAATACCTGGATCTGGACGCCGCTATTTAATCCCGTTGTAGAGACCACATGTGTAGGTCTGGTCGGGAGTACATCCAGCTCTGCGGACCTACATCCAGGTTCCGTGTTCGCCGGACCTGTATTGGACCGGCTCTACAGTCAGTAGGGAGGAGCGTTTGATGGAAATGATTCCGATCAGAGGACTGCAATATGAGATATATCGTGTTCAGCCGTTAATTTAGGAAATGAAAGGATGCTAATTATGAGAATATTATGATCTGTTATCTGAAAATCACTTAATTTTATAAAATCACGGTATTATCAGCTTCCAAAGAAGCAGTTTTTAAAATAAAAAATCTGTGGGTTTGCATAAGAAGAAAACTAAATTAAATCATATCTTAATAGTTTTATAATAGTAGCTACAAAACAAAATGGAAGACAAAATTATTCTTTAACTTGTAGTTTTGATGATCAGAAAGAAACTTTAAAAGATGGAAAATTTTGAAGTAATTATTAGTTACCCAATCACATACCAACTGTGAACTGCACTTGTGTATTTTAATATTATAAAATTATTTTCTATTAAGTAATTATGATTTGGATAATAACTTTGGGTTTCCAAGTTCTAAGGTCACTGAACTTCAAGTCAGAGGTATAGAAGATCCCCGGTGAGAAAGAAAAGTAGAAGAAAAGATATTAGAGGGGGGCTTGGCTGGAAAAGCATAATGAAGAAACTAGATACAGAATCCTGGCGGGATTTAACATTGAAAATATAAGCCCGAGGGCGGAAGAATTGATAATTAAATTAGTGAATTGTAAAAGTTGTATTAAATTGTAGTTTATAAACGGAAGATGAAAAGATAATTGAATGATCTTTGTTTCTTATTGAAAGCGTAATAAAGTATTGGAATTGGTATTTAAAAGATACTTGATATGATTTCTAATAGTAATTTGATTTAAGCGGTGGTATCAAAAAACCAGTGACGGATATAGAGGACTAAATAAAATCATATTGAGCTGATCTGACACTGTAAATATAAGGAATTATATTGTATTTAATTTCTAAAAATAAAAATAAGTGTTTTTTTATTTTTTTATTTGCTTAACGTCTCTTAACAGCGAGGTCTTTAGAGACGGGAAGGGATGGGGGGGGGGAGGGGCAATGAATTCAGCCATGGCCTTTTGAAGTAAGCATCCCGGCATTTGCCTGGTGTGATTGGGGAAACCATGGAAAACCCAAATCTGGATGCCCGGACGGTGATTCGAACCGCCGTCCTCCCGAATGAGAGGCCAGAACGCTATCCGTTACACCACCACCATGCTCGGTAAAAATAAGTGGTAAAGGGAAGGTTGTAGTCAATACCACATACAAAAAAACCTTTACACAATTTCCAGTTTCTTATAAATTTACAATTTAATTATTTTGAATTGTGAACGAGAAATTATTTTGAATGATTTCTCAGGCTTCAGTCTGCTCCGTAGATCATTAATTATTTTGTCCATCTTGGAAAAAATTCTCACAACTCCGCTTCAGTATCACTGTATAGAAAAATGGATAAATATCTTTTTGTTGTCTCCTTCCGATGAGTGGATCCTGAACCATGTCAATCAGTACTCCGTTTGGTTATTTACATATTGCTATAATGCTTGATGCCGAAGAATCTTTAGCTTGGAAGTTCTTATATTTTTTGTCAAATTTTCCCCAAAACAACGACTGAGATTTATGTTGATCCGAGTGAGATTCGTCATTTCTATTTACATTTGGATGGTTTTTCGCGATAACTGTTCGCGATTGGTTTGAAGAACATTCGGGAAAATTCCAGCGGATGATTTGGCCACCGCGATCGCCCGACATGAATCCCATCGAACATTTATGGGACATAATCGAGAGATCAGTTCATGCACAAAATCCTCCACCGGCAACACTTTCGGAATTGTGAACGTCTATAGTGGCTGCATGGCTCATTTTTTCTCCAGAGGACTTCCAACGACTCGTGAAGTCCATGCTACGTCTTGTTGCTGCACTTCGCCGGGCAAACGGAGGACCGACACGCTATTAGTAGGATATCCCATGACTTTTGTCACCTAGTGTTTTTAATCGTGTTTTAGATACTTCAATAATTGTTATTTTACTCAATGCAATGTCAAAAGCTGGCAATTCTTTATAACTTCATTTAAGATTATTTCTTTTTAGTTGCTAGTGTTTTTAAATAAGATTTAATTGTTTAAAGTATCGAACCGATTATCTGAGACACTTTTTGACATTCTACAAGAGGACGGAGCGTCGTCGCTTTTTTTTTTTTTTTTTTTTTTGTGTTGAGAATTTCCGACTAACACTTTATATCTCCATTCTTATTTAGCACGTATATCAGTCAACACCAGAACCAGACTAATAAAACAGCAGTGCGTGGTTTCAACTATCATACACATTTAATAGTGTTTATGATTATCTTCTAGTAAGTATTAAGAAACAATTTTTTAGTAATAATCTTAGCTTTAAACGGAACTATAACGCAATGGCACAGTAAATGTCATTAGACTTTTCAACCTTGAAATAAACAAAACAAAAGGCGCGTGAAGTGTGAATAGCTCCAGCATTCTCTGCGCTTGCTGCCCCGCTGCAGTTCCATCTAGAGGTGGGCAAAGTGATTCACTAAAAAGAGCGGTGTTCATTTGATCACTCTACGTCACTCTACGAAAAGAACTAGTTTTTTTGAACGGTTCACTAGCTCACTTGCTCAATTATACTCCCCCACTTTTCGATGAAAATACCATCCTTAAATCAACTTTGAAATTAGTAGACTTTTTATTTTAGCTCAACAGTCTACAAAGCCCACGTGAACTAGCTCTTCTTGACCTACTCACCTAGAAGAACTACCGTTCAGTTTTTAGTGAGCGACTGCCCACTCGCTCTTTTAAAAGAATTGCTCTAAAGAACTGATTCACTCGCGAACGACCCATCTCTAGTTCCATCTACTTTGCGTTTCCATGTCCGACGGCGCGCGACCCGTGGCGCCCGTTTTGTTTGCTCACTCACACACATTCCATTCCGGATATGCGTCCAACTTGCACTCCGATTTACGTCCGGTACTAGCGGAACCGATATGGAAGCGTATGCATCCGGACCTACGCATTTCTACCTCGATCCTTCCCAGCCCACATGGTCGCAATAACGGGATGTCGCCTTATGCTCTGCGCACAGAAACCGTACTGCAATTAAAATATCATTTAATATGTTCTCCCCTATGCCTTTTATTGAGTAATTGTTTAACAGAATAATGAAGCGTCCCAAACGAATCACTTCAAACTGTGAATGACTTATTCTAGAACTAATTTTAGCAACAAGAGCAACGGCATTTTTATTTCGTTTGTCGAATACGTTCACTAACGGAGCCACTTAATATTCCATGTTGCAGCCTACTATTGTTTAGTGGTTTGTTTTTTATTCTTAAATCATTTGCAGAATTTAAAATATGAAGAGCACTATTTATGTCATCTATCATTGCTGCGCTCTAGTAATCTAATGTCATTCAAATATTATGTCACATGATTGTCTCTACTCGAAGATTCCTGTGAATGTGTGCTCGCTAGTGCGCTTTGGAGGTAGTGTTGCTTGGAAGCGGAAATCTGACACTGCGGCGTGATGCTGACAAGTACGTGCCGGCTTGTCGAGACGTGTTTGCCCCCCTGTCAGCTGCTGCGGCGGCCACTCCATCAAAACAGCTCGCTCCAATGCTTCGCAGCGCTATGTCAACACGGAAGCCCACTTCCAGAAGACACGCGCTCAATGCCACTCGTTTGCAGAACTTTTTGTTCTTTATGACAGTATTACTCAACGGTTTCTGCAGCTGTCTGTTACGTGCTTCAGTGGCATCTTGTTTTTTACCCTGCAGTTACTTGCTGTAATAAAGTATCCCCAACAAATTAGTGACGGTCTCTTTGTTTGAAGAACTAATCGAATGATTGCTGCTGTGCGGTATATCAAATGATGGAACGTTGGCTTTTGAGGTAGCGTGTGTTTAGGTAAACATATCAGTTCCTGTAAACAAATACGGCATTAGGACTTCCAGGAAACACCAACACCTTTTGCGCTGATTGAACACAGTAATCCTAGGACGAAATTAAACGTTCTCACGTTCCATCTCGATTACTTTTTAACTGTCATAATTCTTTTGTTTTGATGCAATCCTCCCATATTTTCATTAATTGAGCTGATATCTACGTAAACCATTGCAACATACGTCTGCAACTATCCGCTTTCTTTCTGTCAAGAAAGTACCGGGAATTGATCATTTAAAAAAAGAGATTGTCAAAATTCTTTTTGTCGCGAAGTTGGCACAACTGTCTTCTATACTGACGCTTAGTTTGAGCGCTATCTGTCGTTTAGTTTGTTTGCATTGTTGTCAGTTCATCTCTAGTGCTGCTAGCGATTTTTACAATGGATAAAAATATCTAACAAAGGATCTGTCTCAAAATCGTCATTTAAGTTTGAGAGCGATAGCCGCTGCACTTTCTCTGTATCACGAATCAATTCGTGCCATTTTAAACGATTGGTTGGGCATGAAACGCGTTGCCCCTCGACTAGTTCCGAAAGACATGAATTTTCTTAAAAAAATCAATCGCTTAAGGGTCGCAAAAGACATGCTAGAACTTGCGACCCCACACCGAGCGTGGTGGGTAAGTGGTTAACACTCTGGCCTCGCATTCGGGAGGACGTGTGTTCGAATCCCCGTCCGGGCATCCAGATTTGGATTTTCCATGGTTTCCCCACATCACTCCAGGCGAATGCCGGGATGCTTCCTTCAAAAGGCCATGGCCAAATTCCTTCCCATTCCTTTCCCCCCCATCCTTTCCCGCCTCTAAAGACCTCGCTGTTAGAGAGACGTTAAGCAGATAAAAAAATAAAAAAAAATAAAAAATGGGTTAACGAGTTTGATATGCAAACCAGTCAAGAAGCCTGGGAATGGTGTCTTCCTACTGTGTCGAAACCGAAAGAACCATGTCATAGTCTATCAAAAGTTAAGGTGATGTTGACTCTTTTCTTTGATTATCGCGATGTTGTGCTCTCGGAATTCTTGCCAAAAGGTCAGACGCTAAATAAAGAATATTATATGAGTGTTATGCGGCGCTTAAGAGAGTAAATCCGTCGAAAAATGCCAGATTTGTGAAAAGAAAGCTCATGGGTTTTACACTATGATAACGCAACATTCTCATAACGCTATCATTGTGAACGAATTTCTGGCCAAAAACTCAACAAATACCGTCTTACAACCACCGTATTCACCTGATATGCCTCCGGCCTATTTTTTCTCTTTCCAAAACTCAAATTACCACCTCGAGGCACTCTTTTTTTCAGTCGATACAAGAGTGAAAGTCTGGGAAATATTGTCCTGAAAATAGGTTCTCTTACATAACCAGTTTCAGTATCTTTATCTCTTTCCAGCACAGTGTTGTTCCCTGCATTTTCATCCTACAGTTTGTCTATGCGTTCGTTCCAAGGTTTAGAACGAGTCTGGTGGGTGAGTGGTACCGCTTGGACCTCGGATTCAAATCGCCGTCCAGCCATCCAGATTTCGATTTTCCGTGGTTTCCCGAGGTAACTTCCAGCCATTTGTAACAACAGTGATGATGTTAATCCAAATATATATAATGCTGGGACTAAAAATTGCAAATTGTTAAGCACGTTGAGAAATAGGAGCGTGGGAGGAGGTGAGGCTATAATGAAATATATCTGTCGTTTATTAATTTCAGTAAAACATTTTGATTCTAACTGTAATTTAGTGTCTTGTAGACAAAGCTGTTACAATTTATAGTTTTTTAAAGTCTTTCTATACCTAACGTGTGTTTAACGTAGTCTAATTTTCACAGGAGTTTGACGGTCATGGCATCTCTTATTCCAAGATCATGTGCCCTGGCAGAGTTCTGCCGTCTCCAGATTTGGTGAATAGGTAAGAGTGTTTAAATATGCTTAATTCTTTTATGTTATTGAAAACTTTCTTCGTGGTGTAGTCAGAAATGTTGTACGAAATATGATCAACGTTAATATCGAGCAGAATTGATTAGCAATATTATTATTTTTGGCCCTCAATAAAACATTCAAAATTTTTATTATTGCGAAACTTACTGAACGCCTAATATTTAGATTGTATATAGAAAAAAATTCGTTTCTGGCAGTCGATTATTGTAGTCAAAGATCACGGTGCTCTGTAGACCTACTGCCGATTTTCCCCGTAGTATTCACATAGGTACAGCTCCACATTCCCAATTCCACCTTCGGCTCTAGGAAGGGATGTAACGGGGTCAACGCCAGGCTTCGGCAATTTTTTACCTTCCCCCGGAGTATCTGCAGCGGTACCATTTGATAGCAGGCTGAGTAGGCCTGGGGAGCCGTACCGGACGTTGAGCTTCGAGGAAAAGTATGACTAGAAATCATTTTTGTGATATCCATTGAGAACAATTACAGTGTTCTTCCAACTCGGGGTGGTTCTAGTTGTCTACGCATTCTGCCTCTGTTGTGGCCGCCTGACCTAGTTCTGTAATCCTACCGCTTAAGGGAACTCCGACGTTCTTTAACAACACAGATCAACTATTGCAAGAGATTGACAAGTTAATGAACTCTTCTGGAAAACTTTTCTGAAAGCGGAATCCGAACTTGAGAATTTCGATACCCCTTACTTCTTAGGAAACAGACTACTCGGCATCACAGTTGCACTTAGATTTCAATTTATTCTCCACGGAAGAGATTTCTTTAAGCAGTCTTGTTCCCTCATAGGGATAACTTGAAATAATTATATTAAGCTACTAAGAGGAAAAAAAGAATAGAACCCTTGTAATGATATTGGGCTCATGTTAAATGAAGCATTTATAGTGAGATTACCTACCCAATTCCTTTCACTTACCTGCTTTTCATTCTTAGCTTCAAGGTTTCCCGTCAGCACTTTTCATGCAACTACATCTTCTTACCATTGATCGTCCTTTGTTGCCGCTTCTGTTTTGCTTAGAATTATTTGATTATTAACTTCTCCATGCATCTTAGGCTGCCATTTTCTTTAATCTTCTTGCATCCTTCGTATCAGTTTAAATATTATTTGCTTCCATTATCTTAAAAAAAAAAAAAATCCGCAGTTTTTCATTAGTATTAGGTTTCTTCTAGTTTTTACTCTTTTAGTGTCTTTGATCTGTATAACTTCATTGTAATTTAAATTTAATCCCCAATTTCAGAGATATAGTATCAAAATTTAATCCCCCGTTTTATAGATTTAGAATCAACATTAGCTCATGATCTAAAGGTTTGTGTGTGTGAGACTAATAAATCTTGAAATTGAACTTAAATATCGTAAGGTGTGTTCTGTTGCGCCCAACTCAACCATTACTTTTACGCAAGCTTTACCACGGTGGATCGCAAAAATATGCATATATTGAAATGGCGGAACATGTGTTGTCCTTATTAAAAAAAAAACTCTTAACATTTGATGAGTAGAAATTGTAGCTACAGCATTCGAGAATGTGAAGAAATGGTAAATTATTATTCTGACCCCGCAACAAAATTTTACAGTTTCCTTTAAATGATTTTAGATAGTTTTTTCCTTATATAACGTAATTTCCCAGCAAAACTGCAACTATCTTCTACGCTAAAAATATCATGAAGAAAAGTTTAACGTGTATTCTTTAATATGAGTGATATTCAGTTTACAGTATTACAGGAAATATAGATAACTTGATTTATTGCAAATTACACCAACTTTAAAAGTCATTCTATAAACATCTGTATTACGTACTTATATCATTACTCCGTTCAAACGAAAGAATTTCCACACTGATCGCAATCTATAAAGCCTAGACTACAATAAAATCTAATATTACCTGGCATGACGTAAGTTGTTAAGATTTTTTAAAAAAAATTCTGTGCTTTCACTGATAACATATTTCAGCCGTGTGTAACTGCATTAGCTATTCAAACGTTGCAATATCGATCTGAATCACGAATGATAAAAAGGGAAGATCTAAGAAGCCGTGAAGGTTTTTGATCAATTTTATATCGCGATGCAGTATTGCCACGAAATGCGAAAGAGTACATGTATTAATATGCGTGTGAATGAACTATTGTTTCTCTGGTGGCAAGTTTAGTGTAGTATGCGGTTAGGTTGAAATGCAACCTGGATTAGAATGGCAACGGAAACCTTTTGCTACAGCCCAAAGCACTAGGATTTACATTGACCTTTATTTTATAACAATTTTATTTAGCCAAGCAATTTCTAAGAAATGAATCGCGAGATCACTGGAAGAAAAGTATCTATTTCCTTTAAATTGACATATTAATTATCAGTTGATTTCTTTTTTCTTTTATTTTTTTTGCTGAAATCACTACTTGGTTTGAATGAAAGAAGTTCCAAATTGATCGCGATTTATGCGGCCTAAACCACAATTACAACTAATATTACGTGGCATAACGTAAGTTGTTAAGATTTGTTTTTAGCATCTTAGTTTTCACTTGGGTCACTATTTCAGCCGTTAAAACAATGATCTTCAGTCGGGATAGTAAGAAAGAAAGGTGCAAGTACCCGTAAAGATTTTGGATCAAGTTTACATCGCGATGCATGATGACATGCGATACAGGGAATGTATTAATTCGGGTGTGGTTGAAGCTTTGATTTTCTAGCGGCAATATTAGCGGAGATTGTGGTTATGCTGAAATACAACCTGGACCAAGTTGACAACTGAAACTTTTATACTACAGAACAAGGGACGAGAAATTACATTGAGTTTCATTTTATAGCAATTCTGTTTAGGTAAGCAACTGAAAAGAAATTATTTTCCAGAACCCGTCATTTTTGACGGGCTTTGAGGCTAGTAATTTATATTGTATGTAAGTTTGTTTGGGTTTACAGTTTAACGTGGAATCCGAACCATGGAACGTCCTGGCGTAGCTCATGTGATCAAACAAAACTCTCAAAATTCCTGCACTTACAAGGATTCGAACTAGGGACCGGAGCAACGACCGTTTTGCTTCTGGCTTTACGCATCGTCGACGTTGAGGTCGTTGGAGGCAGAAAGGACTGGGGCCAAGGAATGGGAAGGAATTAGACAATTATTTTTTGTAGGATCCATCCCGGCCTTGCCTAGAGTGATTTAGAAATAGATGGAAAATCCAAACCCCAATGGCCCGACGGAAATTCGAACTCGCGTCCTCCCGAATGCGAGGCTAGAGCGTTGCCATTCATCTACCACGCTCGGTATGTATATAAAAATCAAGTGGCTATAATAAAAGTAGAAAACCATGAGAGACATACATCGGTTAAAAAAGTGGGAGTCAAGTTTGTAATCTATCTCCATCAATATTCAAATCGTATGTAGAGAAAGCAGTAAAGTAGCCAAAAATAATTTGTAAGGGGCATTAGTATTCAAGGAGAAAAATCAGAGTACTGTGATTTATGGATGTCATTTTCCTGTCCTAACAGACTGAGGATATTGATAAGTTACTGAATGACATGAACGAAATACTGAAGAAACATTTTAAAGTAAATATAAACCAATCAAAACAGAAATGATGAATATAGCAGAATTGATAGCGATAATAGTAGTTTAAATATATATATATATATATATATATATAACATAAGATGCAGCAAGATAAGTAAGTGAATTCTGTTACTTAAGAACTATAATTACAATTGATAACTGTAACAGAATTGAAGCAAAAAGCAGAATAGCATTTGCGAAAAGAATCATCATAAAAAAGAAAAATATTTTAGTTTCAAATATTGGCCTAGGACTCAGAACTTTCTAAAAAATAAAAAAATAAAAAAAAAAACTGTGCGGAGCACAGCCGGTACCAAAGCATTGAATTTAGGAACTCCAGAAAGAAGAAAAATTATTTCATTTGAAATATGGTGCTGTAGAAGGATGCTGACAATTAATTGGACAGATTAAGTACGAAAAGAACGTGTTGTGGAAATGATGGGTGAGGAAAGAAGCTTGTGGAAGAGTCTTACAGAAAGAAGAGACAGGATGGTGTCACATTTTAATACATACGGGATTGATTAATTTGTTAGTGGAGGGAACAGTGGAAGGTAAGAACTGTAGAAGTAGACAGATATTATACTCGTAATATATGAATGAAATAATTAAATAGGTAAGGGGTATGTTGAGAATTTAGCACAACATAGGAAGAGACGCAGGATTGTATCAAACCAGTGGGGAGCAAAAGAAGTTCCTAATATGTGGAATAAATTTCATCATATTTACATGTCTTCTTCTTGGTGCTGCAATTTTCAGAAATAGTAGTGTAGATTCGTCTGTGGAAATTAACACTGGAAACAATCGGTAACTGATATGTGAATGGAGATGGTAGGATTATGGCCTGTCATGGGATCAATGAGTATTTTCTGCCCGCCTGTAAATATTCGGAATTGGTTTCCTCCTGTGAAAGATGGACATGGATTTAGAAATACCGGAGTATTTTTTAATTTATCGTGTGAATGGAAAAATACTATATCAGGCAGGTTATCAGAAATTGTGAGACACGCTACATTGAACATAAACAGAACCATCGCATATTACAACTGGAGAAATCTGCCGTCGCTGAACACATCATTGTCAGTGGCCCTTAATACAGGGTGTTTCAAAAAGTACTTTACAACTTTGAAAATTCATATAAATTTTATGAAACAAGGTACAGAGGTGGTTTTGATGTTGTTTTAAAGGAAAACACTTCAAGTTTTTTTTACCTTAAACTAAAGATGTTCTATGTGGCTTCCGTTGGTTAGTCTGCAGACATCCCATCGGTAGTCCATTTCTTCCCAGACTCGCACTAGCATTTCAGGTGTAACTTGCTCAGCAGCAGCGTAAATTCTTGCTCTAAGTTCAGGTAGAGTGGCCGGCAAAGGAGGTACGTACACCATATCTTTTATGAAACCCCAGAAGAAAAAATCTAGCGGTGTCAGGTCTGGGGAACGGGGGGGGGGGTCATGCAATTGGCGCATTACGGCGAATCCATTGACCTGGAAAGCGGTCATTGAAAATACCGGACGTCAGTTAGATAGTGTGGTGGTGCGCCATCTTGCATAAAGAAAACATTTCGTTCTCGGTCATCCTCATCGATCTGTGGTATCAAAAATTGTTGTAACATATCAAGGTACACTATCCCGTTGATGGTTCTCTCTTGGGAAAAAAAGGGGCCGTACATTTTCCTCTTGCTCAACGTACAAAAATCGTTCACTTTAGGGCTATCACGAACATGTTGCAATGTTTCATGTGGATTTTCACTGCCCCAAATCCTACAGTTATGTGTGTTAACCTTGCCACTTAAGTGAAAAGTTGACTTGTCAGAAAAGATTATGTTGTCCAAGAAATGTTCATTATCATCCACTCGATTTAACATATCCACACAGAAGTTCCTACGTGCAATCTTATCAGTGTATTTAATTGCTTGTAAAAGCGAATATCGGTATGGTTTCAAATGCAAACGTTTTCTCAACACACGCCAAACCGTCGTATGTGGGACTTGCAGCTCACGAGATGCACGCCGGGTCGATTTCATAGGGCTGTTGACAAAACTTTTTCTCGCTTGCTCAACGACCTCGTCAGATGTGCTTGGACGACCTGAGGATTTTTTATGTTTTACTGAGCACCCTGTTTCTACAAAATATCTATGCCACTCATAAATTGTAGGTCTACTAGGAGGATCTTAAGCGTACTTGATACGAAAATTACGCTGAACTGTTGTCGCAGACTTCGATTCTTTAAACCAAAACACACAGCTAGCATGCTCGGGTCCAGTGAAGGCAGCCATCTTTAACGTAACTGCCGCTAGCGCTTGTGTCGCGCGAGTAGGCACTAGCGGACTACGCAAGTCAAAACTTGAAGTGTTTTCCTTTAACACAACACCAAAACCAGCTCTGTACCTTGTTTCATAAAATTTATATGAATTTTAAAAGTTGTAAAGTCCTTTTGAAACACCCTGTAGATATAGTGCACTCTGAGCATGGAAACTGGTGCTTTCAGTCCTCGGATAGAAGTGCAGCTAGTTTGAGGCCTGCAGCGGTAACGAAGCCAAGTATTTTTCTGATGTTATTGAAATACCGCTGCGTAAGCAGCCTAATTTACAGTGTTAAGGAGGGTTTGTTTGGGGGGAAATATCGCAGGTGTCATTGTGACCGTTTTTAAAACGGCCAATGGTTTCTTTTGCGCCATTAAGTTATTTTGTTAATGCTTGCTGTGCCACCCTCTTGGTCCCACTGTTCCTAGGTTGGAGAGTTTGCTTTCTTCTCGTCTCTATTCGTCAATTTGAATGTAAAAATTTTGGGTTAGTTATATATTACCTTGGCTGTTTTCTAGCGGAAGTTTCCGCATGGATCTCATCAGTTGAAGCATATTTCGGAAGGTTTAGAATCGTTTATAGACATTTATTTTGTACCCGTTGTATGATTTGTAAATTGGTTTTTGAAGCGGTACCCAGTACTTTAATGTTGCTGGCAGAATGATGGAGCGGTATATACCAAGTTTCGTTTCAGTTGTTAAATTTGTACCAATCAGAATAGGATGCAAGTTGATGTGGATGGTTATCCTGTTTTTCTTTTCTCTAATGCATGTGGGTGAAAAGTACAACCTCTGTCTAGTCTTATTCCAAGATACAGATATTTGGTGAACTAGGGCATCTTGGGTCCTGGCGTTTGAAGTTGAGTGTAAAGCGGCGGACACTTTCGAGTGAAATGCACTGCGGCGGTAACGAAGCGGACGCGAGCGAAACGCGCGGATCTCATACAGAGCCTCGACTGATTATTCGGCAGGGGGCGCACAGCGTAAGCAGCCATTTACAGTGATAGCGAGGACCTTTAATAGGGCCGGCTCCCCTCCCCACCTCCATATCTGTTTATCCGGGTTGCGCCTTGTAATGGGCGGCGGTTTGCTAGAAATCGCCTCCGAATCATAAGCTCCTTCGCAATTATTATTTTTTTTTTTAAAGAAACTTATTTGGTAGAATAATGTAATATTGTTTCCCTGTTAGCATTATGGTTTCAGCTTCAGAATACCCTTACCCCTTTTCCTCTGTGTCCAGAAGTTCGTTCACTTCGTTTCTCCAGATAAAGATAATTTATACGCATGGTATTTTTGTTATACCGTTGGCGCGTCTTTGATGACTGCCGAAGGACGTACCGTTTGATGTTTACAGTAATGCGCTCTTGCCGCCTTCAATTATGGCTGTTTATTAAAAACAAACTCCGCTCCTGCTGCCAGCTAATGAAGCTGTTGCTGGCTGTGCGGTGAAATTTAATTAAGTTGTTATCTTTTGATGTTTAATTCATGAAACGCACCTTGTTTGGAGACAATGAAACGAAAATTTGAATGAAAGGTTTACTCACCTCTCTTCGTTAGTGTCTTCGGCTCGTATTTACATCGAATTCCTCGGAACCAATAGTTGCTTCGTTTCATTTTTTTAAATTATAATATTGCTGATGATTAGGTGAACAAAATGTACATATAAAATTTATTGTTGTGTTAGTAGTGTACCCGGCGGTGCTCGGGTGCTTGATATGAAAGTTCTGACGTTTTATCCTTCCATGTCGGGTCAACGGTGGCACTCTCTATCCTTTTCTCGAAGAGATTCGAGGCATTATTATACCTCTGTTTCTCCGGTCATAGTGACGGTACATGTCTCATATTTCTATTAGACATAGATATCAACAATCTTAGCAAACACACTAAATTTTGATTCGTACCTGTTCTTACATTGAATGTTATTCATATGCAAATTTCATTGATTTTGATGCTCACTAGCTCACTTACTGACCGATTGACTGACATTCATCAAAACACTAAGGTACTTTCAGTAATCACAGAAACCTGAAATTTGGAACGCATATAAAGTTTTACCCCTAGATTATATATATATATATATATATATATACTCATAAGTTTTCGTATATCTACCTCAGACGTGAGATTGCTTTATTCCCTAATAAATTTATAGGTCTCAGACTTACATTATGGACGGAGCTCATACTATATTATGATTGATAACTTATGTGTTAAATTTTACTTCTTTCCTCTCCCTACTTGGGAAGTTAGTGATGTTCAAATATTTCTTTCGACACCCCGACACTTTCAGCAGTCCTAGAAACGGGTAATTTGGTACGCATGTATGACTTCACTTCCAAATCGTAGGAAATGTTCAATATTGACGATTTTCCCCCCGCATTTATTGAATGGAAACTCCAAACATGAAACATTTCTACACATATTTGCAGGGTAATTTCTTTGTTCTGGATGATGACATATGCCTCAGATTCGTTGTATGTAGAGATATCAGTAAGTTTAACTAACACCTTAAATTTGACTTTGTTCCTATGCTTAGTATGGACGTTACTAGGAATTAACTTATGGTGACAGTTAAATCTAGAGCAATCGGCATTGCTAGTAACGGACACACGTATATTGATATCTCGAATACTAAAATGTCCTTTTCCAATAGGTTTTTCAAATGGAACCGTTACATTTGTGCGACGAATCAGAATAAAACATCAGCTTACAAAAAGAAATAAGATCCCACAGAAATAGTTCCTGTAAAAGTAGGCGAAGTCTCGAGGTTGTTTAGTGACAAAGTTATGAGACTTTGTCCTGAGCTAAGACTACACTTTATACTGTGCATTCACTACACTTTCTGAAGCAAAATGGTTTCACTTGGTGTCATAGATCGTGGAGATAAAATAAACAATTGGTGACTTTCCCATAATGTATGCCTTGTTTTAGTAAACCTATCTATGTTGCCTCATCAATCTTAAAAATATAAAAAAGTCAAGATTTCCTCGCCCGTCTTTCGGGTTCGATAAGTCCTGGAATAAATCGTAGTTATTGTGCCGTTCATTTCAGTAAAAATTATGACATATATAATGGCCAAGCGGCCAGAAATATATTTTTTATTTATTTTGAATCAACGATCTATAACACCTAGTGTTGCAAACTGAAAAAAAAATGGTTTTTTTTCAGTTTGTGTTTTTTTTCTAATTTTTCTTTCTTTCTGAAAACAATATATTTGATAAATTATAGTTTTATTTAAGGAACTTCCATTTTACAAGTGTGTTTTAAGTCTTACTGAATCATATAATGTCTCACATAATGATTCATAAGTGTATCTATATAGGTAACATAATTTTATTCATCCTCTATGTCAGTACCATATTCACTAGTATCAGCACTACCAACACTAGTTCGATCGATGTCGGAATTTTCTGTCTCTTCTTCTGTCTCCTCTAGATCCATAACTTCAGAAATATTTAAATTTTCTTTTACTGGTTGTTCTTGTATTGTACGCGATAGATTTTGAGATTGCAAATTGTGAGATTTTAAATTGTGAGCAAAGTACACACTGTGCATAAAGACTGCGCCGATAGTTCTGTATTACGGTCTTTTAAATTTGAATTAAAATCTATTATCAAACAAAATAGTTGCTTTACTTCTTTTCAATCGTTTGTTTACACCAACGGTTGCAAGGAAACGATTCATAATTAGGGACCGTGCACAAACTACGTGGCTCGGTGCAGAGGGGGGGGGGGGGGTTCCGAGCCAGGCCACGTAACTTTCCTTTCGTAACATTTTTCACAGTTAAAATGAGGAACTGAACTCACAACAGCATGTGAGTATTTATTTCCCTCAGTTAATTATATCGGTATGTAATTTACAATAGTTTGACAAGAGAAAACAGAAAAAAATATCTTCTGGAATCAAAACGGAAGAAAGCTACGTGCTACGTGAGCGGAGGGGGGGGGGGGGGGGGGGTAGGCAAAAGCCACGTAGGGCTACGTGGGGAAGAGGGAGGGTTCACAGGAGGCTTAAATGGAGCTATGTGGTTTATGCACGCTCCTTTACTGACAATTTAATGAGTCAGTACCACTATACTCTGAGAGTTAACAAGTATACATAAAGAAAGCCCAATAAGTAATAAAAAGAGGCAAAAAAAAATTTTAAATTCCTAATTTTTTTAAAAGATCTTTAGGTAATTTTGTAGGGCTGGCAGCACTATTTCAAATAGCAAGTATCAATCCAAACAATGGGGAATGGGGATTACTTCTCGCGCAACCTAGTCTCTTCGGGAAATCCCCGTTCATAAAGAAAATTTCATTCAATTTTGCCAATATTTTCGTAATTTTTTTTCCTACTGAACCAGAAAAATATAGTAGATTTTAAACTAAGATAAGTACTTAGAATAAACTCTAAAACAGTCATTTTAAACGATAACTGCCTTACAAATCTGAGATTTAGTAGTTGTGAAAAAAAACGTGTTCCAGAAAAAAACATGTTTTTTTTTCAAAGTTTTTTTTCATGTTTTTTTTTCAAGCCAGGAAAAAAACCGTTTTTTTTACAACACTAATAACACCTTGACTACCCATTCCGTTTCAGAAAGTGAATACACAGTGTAAAGCGTAGACGTGGCTCAGGACAAGATCTAATAACTTTTTGTCACTAAACAACCACGAGACTTGGCCTGTTTTTACAATAATTGTTTTTGTGTATCGGATTATTGTAAACGTCTTCTGTAACATGGGTGCAGTTTCGTAAACCAAATGTAAAGATTATTTTTTATTTATTTGAACCATACGTGCTCAAAGTTCGTTCGTGATTGAATAAAAAATGTATGTTTGTATAAAGAATATTTTCAAAATGCTGAGTAGTTTCACGTATAAATTTTGCTTAGTGATGGTGTTTTCGTAAATGAAAATATTTAATGTTGATAATACTTTTCCCACTGTTTTAAAATTCCATAAAGATTGGATCAGATAAAAATTGTGCATTGTGTGTTGACACAGCACATTTAAAATAATATTTAAATTTCAAATTGGAATTTCTCGGTCACTAATTGTGCGACTGGAATCGGTTCAACGCCAGTAAACAGTAAATTCTATGGATTTTCAGAACACCACCATTCACTTTGGCCGATTTCCCTACTGTTATCGAGATATTAGCTTAAAAAAAAAGCGTGAACTGTAGCACTTCTAAATATTCTTTGTGGGGGATAATTGGGATAGGGATGGGTTTTTGTAAACCAAATGTTTTATAGTGTACGTGTGAAAATTTTTATCGTGCTTGTCTAAAACCTGTGGGTTTATATAAAGAACATACAAATATACACACATCCATTTTTATATATTTAAAGATTTCTAAAAACTGCTGTGAGGATTTACCGTGGCATATCCAGACTTCAGTCTTTTCACATCCTTACAGCACCATGGCATCTCAGTCAAGCAATATCAATCCACCTGGACTTTTTTGGTTAGTGTTCTGAAATTTTTGTTGTAGGCCATAGCTTTACAGTAATTTTAATGGGCTAATAATTCAGTTATGGACATGCTTACGATGCAGGAATTAATCTTCATTCCAACGTCGGCAACTTGTTCAGTCTCCGCGTTATTTTTAAACAGTTTCGCACATTCATTGCAACCGATATCAGCTGCGTTCGAATCTTGTACATGAATTGTTATATGGTCATTTACAAGACCACAATGTACAGATTCCGCATCCTATGGCACATAATATCATCCTGCTTACACTTCGTACTAACTTACTCAAGCTACCATGTTCACAAAAATCTATCACAGTCTCCCAGTTTTGGAAACACACACACATCAACACACAAACAAAGAGACGTCCTATAAAACCAACGCACTAACACGGACCCTCTTGCATCATAACACAGTGTGTATGGCTGTGTTACGTTGCCACCAAATCAAACACATTTCAGACATCGAACAGTACTCGCCGACACGCAAAACACTCACATAAAAAACGCACACAGTTTTTGCTGAAAATAGCCAAAGCAGTTTGATCCTGATTTACCTCATTGTAGTGTTCAAATCTAAATTTTGTGTCAGTGCAATCATTTCCATGGATTTACCGTATCAGCGGAAAAAAAACTTAAAATAAAATAAAACTGATAAAAACTTGGGAATCCATCACCCTGTGTAAGAATTGGTGAGGTAGTACCTAATAGCTACTTGAAAGTGATTTAGTAGTGTTAGAGTCAATGGGCCATAGATTAGATTTGATTTTCAAGAATAATAGCGGCTAAGAACATACTTCTAATTTTTGATGACATGTACGACTACAGAATTTCTACTTCGGGTTCTGTTTTGTTTGATGTTAGCGGTTATTTATCAGACAGAAGGATACTCTGTCAAGTGCCGCACGACCCGACACCAAGAGGTTCTGATAAATCACTGCCCCATCATGTCACGGCGCCCATCACGAAATATTACACCCAACCGGCCGAATACCACTTAGTCATAGGGCTCTCACAAAAAAGGGCAAGGAAAAAACAAAATGTTTCGTATTATTGCCCGTAGATTTTCTCGATACACATTCATCTGTGGCACGTTTATTATTTGATGTGAAGTGCTCTATTATTATAAGTTGCAGTTGAAATCATCAGTTGCATATGACAGACTGTATCACTGGGTTCCTTGAATTTAAGTTATAATTTAAAGGCTTGCGAAGCAAATATAACGTTATTTTTTCTATGTTTTATTTAGCGCTTTAAATATTCTTTAGTAGTTCTGCCTCTTACGATTTTTTAAATAAATTTGATAAATACCGCCACTATTAAGGAATTGCGATTTTACTGAATTTATAATCAGCTGCTTATCATATCCTTTATTTAATTTAGTAAATTTTCTTAACAGTGAAACACACAAAGCCCGAAAAGTATATCTTTGGAAGCCTTGGGATCGCTATTTTTCATGATGATGAAGAGGATTCTCATATCATCCAGCGACCATATGCGAGCCATATTCAGTACAAGGTGAAATGCTCTCAGTGCAGGATAGCATTCTGTCGCTGGAGTTTACTTGATGTACCATACTAGTCTCTGTTGAAATTGTGACTGACTGCGTTCTGCCAGTATGACTTTTTGAAAGAAACCACTCACAATGAGATCTGCTGATGCCTTTACAGCCATCTGTGTAGTAAAGGTTCTACTCGTTCACACTTCACTCCTTTATTTCAGTTTAGCATAGGACTTCAAGAACTTAGGTTCAGTGGAATCCTCTAGGAAGGGTTGCCTCAATTAGTGGTGAAGCAAACTGCAACAACTGCAACAATTGTGGGAGATTTATGACGTTCGTATTACAGTATCAGAATAACAGAAAGTTAGTTCTGTAATTCATTTATGCCTCATATTACTTCTTCCCCCCCCCCTTTCCCCCTAGAACTTTGATACCGTAGGAGGACAACACGGTTGATGTATTAATAGCAGCACCCTTTTTATTTGCTTAGCATATTGCTTCTTTTTAATCTTTGTTTTCAATACCATGACAGTTTCTGTTCAATGACGATTTGATGAGAGCTGAACTGAAAGAATTCGAATATCGGTAGCAACTGACCACAGAGAGTAGACAAACAATTTCTCGATGAAGCATTTTCCAGTAACACAAATTTCATAAAGCTACATTTGTTATAAAATCGATCTTTTTGATCTTGTGTGTCATATGAAAATGGATACCGATAAATATGGCGCTTCCATCATGACTGCATGACTTTATTTGTGGCCCTCGACATTCTCCAGTTTCATTGTGAATGAGGACCAAAGTAATTGACCGCTTTCAACAGAAATGCTAGATCCTTCACATCATCTAGCTCGTTAATGCTGTTAAGATATTTTATTACAACGCATGTTCATTTTGAAAAAAGTTACATATTGCATCAGTTTTGAAATCTATTTGCTTGTTATCGCGTGTAGCTCATTTGGTGTTCTTCTTTGGAATCTTTAATAATTCGACTAGTTTCAGCGTTGTTATTCGTTGAAAAATTATTTTCATTTAAATCCACAGGACTTGTCGCTGTTCATTGATTAATTTTTAGTGGTGACGGAGAAAATAAATTACAGAATAGGGAACGAGGAATTGGTTGCTTAATTCTGGATGTCGTGGGCCATACATTATATCGTTTGTTAAATTTAGGCGTCTACTTACTTACTTACTTACTTCCTCTTAATGGATAGGCCCAAAGCCTGTTCCGACCTCATTCTTCCGACCATCATCTTCCTAGGTCTTCCAATGTCCCTTCTGCCTGTGGGATGGTACTCCAGGGCAAGCTTAGGAAATCTGTCCTTTCTCATCCGTAGGACGTGGTTCTTCCAGTTATCCCTTTTTTGGGTAATTCTATCATTTAGCGGGGAGATATTCAGTTGTTCCCTTATTTCCTTGTTCCTCCTATCATTAGGGAATATCCTTTTACTGACCTTAAAAATTTCATTTCCGATGATTGAATTTTGCTTTTGTATTGCGTTTTATTTACCCATGTTTCGCTGCCATATAGCACAGTCGGTACGGCCATTGTTTTATAAAATTTGAGTTGAGTCTCCTCTCGTGCTTTACCTTTCAGTGTTCGTCGAATTGTTCCACACATATACTGAAATCGGTGAAGTTTCTTCTTCACCTCGTTATCATCATTAAAAGATAATTCACATCCGAGATAAGTAAAGCTGGAGACTTGTTCTATTGGCTGATTGTCTACCACTATTTTAACTCTGATAGGGTATTTCCCCTGCCATGCCATAACTTTCGTTTTTGCACGAGACAACTGCAGATTGTAATCTTTGCTGATAATGTTTAGTATATGAATTGCTTTTGAAGTCCATCTTCATTTCCTGGAGGTTAAATTGGTTCGTCTGCAAACAACATAGTATTTATGTAAGTGTTGTTGCTTATTTTTATACCAGGATGAACATTTTCTTTCCATTTCCTAACTAAGTCATCTATATATATATTAAAAAGTGTTGGAGACAGGCTACAACCTTGCCGCACTCCTTGGTGCTTGCTATTTCTCTCTGTAATTTTATTTCCTAGGTCTAAGACGATTTGTGTCCTGCTATACATATCTTGAATAACTTGTATTAAATGCTGTGGATATCCATTTCTTTGCATTATTTCCCATAGTTTTTGTCTATTTACTTATCGAACGCTTTTTCATAGTCTATAAAAGCAATGAAAGTCTTTAAATTAAATTCTCTTCTCTTTTCCAGTAGTTGTCTAAGGCAGAATATATTATCTATGCAGGACCTTCCTTTCCTGAACCCACATTGTTCTTCTGATAGGAGAGCATCTGCTATTACTTTTAGCCTGTTATTTATTATTTTTGCATATATTTTGTATCCCGTATTTAATAAACTAATTCCTCGATAGTTATCACATGAATTCCTATCTCCCTTCTTAAAAAGTGAAATAACTTTGGCCTTCCTCCATTCTTCTGGGATGGTTCTCTTTTTCCAACACATATTAATTAAGTGTAAATACTCTAAATTTCAGAATCATTCCCCCATACTTAATCAATTCTAAATTGTATCTAGTCCAGGAGCTTTTCTATTTTTAAATGATTTTAGTGCTGCATCAACCTCCTCTATTTCTATAGGATCTATTTCTTTAGTATCCACACGGTCAATTCCATTTTCTCTTCTTCTTCTTTATAATTACTATTGTACCATAATGTTCTGTAGTGTTTTACCCATGCCTCTTCTTCAATTACATTTATATTAGCACTTTCCTTTTCATCCTTGTTGAGATGTTTCATAAGTTTATAAGCCATCTCTTGTCTACCATGGACATCATCTTCTATTGAACTGATTAATCTATCCCATCCCTCTTGTTTCAACGTCTTTGTTATTGTCTTAACAATATTTCTTCTTCTTTTATATTCATTTTCATTTTCTAGGGTTCGATCCTGTATCATTTTTAGATAAGCCTTTTGCTTTTGTTTGACGGCTTCTGCAATTTCTTCGTTCCACATTTTAAGTCAGTTTTTCTTCTAAATTATTTTTCTTGCCAATGGCTTCATATGCTGCTTTCAGTATTGATGAAGCTATAGTTTCCCATTCTTTATTGATGTCATTATTTGTTGGTTTTTCCAGTAAGCGCTGTTGTAATCGGCTTTGATATAGATGTTTTATTCCTTCATCTTTTAAAAGGTAGGTCTTAAAAACTTCTTGATCTTGTTGTAAGTTTTTATTCATTCTTTTCCTCCATTTAGCAAGTATTCTTATTTTTGATATAACGAGATAGTGATCTGTATACATATCACTACCTCTATGTACACTGGTGTCTACTACATCTGGACCTAATTTTTTATTAACCATTACATAGTCAATGATAGACCTTTGTCCTCTTGCCGTCCATGTAAATTTATGGATATCTTTTTTGTAAAGAATGTATTTGTAATCTTTAACTGGTTGAAGGACGCAAATTCTCTCAGTAGTTTCCCATTTTCATTTAATGTGTATTCACCTCTGTTCCCCATTACCTCTGGAATTGGACTATTTCCTACGCGAGCATTAAAATCGCCAGCCAGTATTAGGAAATCACTTTTATTAATTCTGTCTATCACCACTTGAAGCTGTTCATAAAATTGTTCAGATTCTTCTCGTTTGTTTTCTTCTGGGGCATATATGGCGATCAAGGTTAGGTTGCCTCTCTCTACTTTCAATCTTAGAGTCAAAATCCTTTCACTTATCATAGTGTAACTGACAATTTTATTTTTCCATTTCCTATCCACTAATATTGCCACTCCTACTGCAGCTCTTTTTCTCTCGTGCCACTCCACTGTAGATCATTGTATATTTATCTATTTCTTCTGTTCCCTTCAATTTCTTTTTTGTTTCTGTAATTACAGCAATATTGATCCCCTTTCTAGTTAATTCCCTGTCCAGATCATATTCTTTATTATTTATACCTCTCACATTCCACGTTCCTATTTTCAAATTGTCTTTGATTCCAAATCGTTTGTCCTTTGACCTTGCCTTTGTTGTCCTCATAAGATCCATCCGTCTTTCCTTACTTTGAGGTTTATGAGTAATATATGTTTTTATGTGTAAGGGTTACCAGCCCTTCGCACAACCCCCATCCTGGAGGGCCAGGGTTTTATTTCAGGGTGTTCCTTCCCTTAGCCAGAATGTCCCAGTTTTAAGGCGCTGGAGGTTCGCCTTCCATCCTCTCCCGTTAGCTACACTCAAAAGTGCATTGCCCAGGGGTCACGCGGCTTTCACCTTCGTGGACGTGGGAGTAGGGTTTGCTGGCAGAGCTGCTAAGATAGATCGCAGAGGCATTTCTCAAGGTTTTATTATCTCAGCCCATCCGGCATAGGCTGAGATCCTTGAGACCATACCAGCCTTGACCCCCAATTTAGGCGTCTAATTATAGCTAAAATGATGCTTATTGCGGTGGATTATGGGACCTTGGTTCCCATGTCGCGGCTTGCTCTCGAGGTGACAGACGGCAGGGACAGATTGATGTGCTATTCAATTACTCGGCAGCCGCGAGGCGAAGGCGTCTCCACAGTATTTAGGCAGACAGCAGCTAATGGATGGTCGGCCGGCTTGCTTAATGCCTCATGTAGTGCTCATTCCCAACAAGAATAATATTCACTTCTCTAGCAGAATGGACTTCTTGTTTCTGTAATGATTAAAAATTAGTGTGGTTCTATTATTTACATCTTCGGAATGTGTATGGTTAGACTTTTGAAAATTCAGTACGTTTGGAATGCATCGAGAGATTGTGCGTCCTACAAAACTCGTCGCCTTCTTCCGCTAGGTAATAAGTCTTCTTCTTCTTCTCGTGTCGATGATAGCATCAAATATGTGGTAGTTTTTCTGACAATGCGATGGCTTTGTCAGTAGCTGATTGGAGGTCAAATTGAGAGACATTTATTCCAATTTTTGGACAAGACAGCAAATGTAGCATGGTTTCTCTCTCCCCGCACGAACATGTGGTATCTGGCTGTTCTCCCAGGTATCCCCAATTGGCAAGTGTATCTTTGCAGCGGCCAACTCCAACTTGAAGCCTGTTTAGCGACTTCCATATGGGCCATGGTTGTTTAGACCCAGGTGGTGGACCCTCTTTTGGCTTGATCCACTCGAACCCTTGTTGTAGTCTCTTCTCCCAAGCCAGTATTCTTTCATCTTGGAGCTCCAGTTGGTGGCTTTGAAGTTCGCTTGAAGCTTGAACGGGACTTTAGTCTCGATGGCGCTGGTGTATAGCCATGTAGGGGGTGTCGGACGTCTTCATTCACTCTAAGCCTCAACTACCCGCCGTATATCTCCAGGGGCGATGCCAGCTAGTATCTTCACTTTGCTCACTAGCCATGGTCGGAGACAACCTGTGATGAGCCGGCATGTTCTGTGGAGCGCAACGTCTACTGTCTTAGCATGGCTGGATTTTTGCCACACAGGGCATGCATACTCTGCTGCGGAGTAGCATAATGCTAAGGCAGAGGTGCGAATGACGCTTGGGTTAGCTCCCCAGCTAGATGGGGTCAACTTGGCTTAAGATATTGTTGCGTGCTGCTACTTTCATCTCGACATTGCGACAGTGGCTTTTAAAAGTGAGACCTCTATCAAGAGTTACTTGATCCATTACAGGTCACATTCAGCTTTCGCTTACCGCATTTATTACGCAAGTGAAGTACACAGAATTCGTTTTTTATTATTATTATTATTTGGCTTGAGGTCATTCTACTTGTAGTAGGTTCCAACGGATTCAAGGGCTGTTGTAAGTCTACCCTCAATGGCCTCAAAAGTCACATGTTGAGCAGTTAGGGCAACATCATCAGCGTAGATAAAAGACATACAATGGTTGTCCAGGAGTTGATAATTAGTGTATATGTTAAATAAAGCTGGAGCAAGAACACTTCCTTGAGGTAGTCCATATTTTGGTTTGCGTGGACAGCGTTTTGAATTCTGAAAGCTGACGTAGAATTGCCTATTGCTGAGAAGTTCGTAGACTATTTTTGTGAAACCGAAATCCCGGGTCATGTTGTAAACTTTAGGAAGGAGTTTTTTTTATACTGATCGAATCATAGGCTGCTGTCAGGTCAACGAATACTACTCCATTAACTAAACCCTTTTCGAAGCCATCTTCAATATATTGTGTTAGACGTAGGACTTGGTCTGAGCAGGAGCGGGCTGTTCTGAATCCGGCTTGTTGAGGTATCAGTTTGTCTTCAATAACAGGTGAGAGGCGTTTTAGAAGCATCCTTTCATAAAGTTTATAGACGTGGCTGAGGTGTGATGTCGGGCGATAGCTATTGGCATCATCGGGACGTTTACCAGGTTTTAGTAGTGCTACAACTCGAGCTTTCCTCCAAAGCTTTGGAATCTTACAACTGTGTAAACATTCATTGAACAACGCGAGAATCCATTTTACTCCTCTCTCCCCCAGCTGCTTGATATGATCAATGTGGATGCGGTCAACACCTATAGCTTTTCAGTTTTGGATGGATTTAATGCAGGTTGTTATTGCTTCGAAAGAGAAGGGGGCACTGATGATGGAATTTTCACTAGTGGTGTCACGGATGATCTTGGTTCCTGTGGCCCGGTTCTTGCTTTTGCTGACTGATTTGCTATTAAGAATATTATCAGGAGTGATGTTTTATAATTGCGTGGTTTGACGAGGGTCGTGTTTTTTAAGAGTTGTCCACGTTTTTCCGTTATTATGAGTCATATCAGTGTTACTGATTAGGTCAGTCCAGATTTTTTTTTTCCCCAATGTTCCAATTGCTTGCATTAGTAATTCCCCACATTCTTTGGTTGCTTCAGAAAATGGATCTTCCTCAAACAGATGACAGTATTGAGTGTACAAGTCGGCTTCGCTGGACTGCAGCCCAGGGATGTAGTTCGTTCTGCAGCCTCGCGGGATGCTCTGTCGCGAAGCTTTTTGAATGATTTTTACAAACTATTCGTAGTTACGTGGATTGGAGCTAATTGTGATAGTTCCTTATCAACGGTTTCTCTGAAAAGACTCCACTGTGCCCTTTTAAAATTGAAGCGTCTCTTGAAAGATACAGTCATCGGTGTTATAATTTGCTGTACGCTGCACCTAATTGGCTGATATTGAGTGGAGGGTATCGGAGATAGGACTTACTTCTTGCACATTTGTCTGATGTTGTTACTAACGAACAAGAGATCGGGATTGTAACCCCTTTTCCAGCGGCTGCTGAGGAAAGATTCAGATTGTTTTGGGTCATGGATATGCGTCAAGTTATTGGACTCTGCCGACAACTACCGCCAAGCCATTATTATTTGTGCGTAGCCCCAATCGACATGATGACTATTGAAATCTCTGATGACAATCTTGTTTGGTATATTACGGAAATTTTTTGGAGGGTTGAACTGGAAGTCAGCTGTTGGTGGTTTATACACTGATGTGATGGTACATTTGTCCGTTTCCACTCTGTCAAGTAGGCTGATTTAATAACTATATTAGGTTTGGCAAATATAGCACTCCCGTATTTAAGATATGGTCTCTCTGTGACAAGACTCATGCCTTCAACCTTGTGTCTTATGTGGTTGTTATCACAGTGCGTCTCTTGAATGCATAAGATGTCACAGTCCAGTTTTTGGCATAGGTCACTTAGTAAAACAGATTTTTTTTTTTTTTAAGAGAAGCCTTCGACATTTATCGATATTGCCAGAAATTTTGGCCCTGAGAATGATCGATTTTTATAGCAGAAGCTGTGGATGCTGTCATCGTGGTGCAAGGTTTGGCCTGAGGCATTTTGCCTTGTTACCAGGGGACAATCTTAACGCCGCTCGTAATATGTAAACGTGTTTGTTTGTTACTAAATCCACCTTTAACATTTTCTCCAACGGAGTGGTGCCAGATCTGTAGTATTTTCTAGTTAATTGCTACATATCCGCTGTTAAGGGACGTACAACCACAAAAGTTACGCGCACTTGGACGCAGAGGATCAAGAAACAGTTGCATGCAGAATGTGACTGCGTACCACAAAAAGCTGCTAAGGCTACACCTACACCTATACCTATACAGACAGAGAGCACATACACGGTACGGTTTACCGGAGAGATACACTTTACTCACATCATTATACCTCAGTCCTGACATGTGCACAAAATTCACTATGACTAGTAAAGTAACATCAAATAAAATTGGAAAACAAAACTTTACAGGGATTCGAAAAGCCAGACACACGCTACGGCGAGCACAACTGGGCAGGTGGAAAATATTGTTTTTTTTTTTTGCTCATCTCCGGTCGCATGTGCAGGACCCCAAGCCTGCGTAGTTTTGCCTGCCGAGGCTGATATACACCCTACGGTTTGCCTTTACAGATTACATGCGCACGCGCTAGTTTTTGTGTATGGATTTATTTGTAATTAATTTTTATTAAATATGTACAATATGTATAATCGCAATGACATTTGTTCCTGATTGGGGCGATTACATTAGTGCGGGTGCAACATTTAGACGCATTTAGCTATGCGTATTTTCCAAACAAAAAGCAATTTTAATGGAATTATTCTTTCAAGAGTTACATTTTAAGCTGTTCTATTTATTTTTGTCTAAAAAAATATGTATTATACATAATTGTAGTCACAAGAAAGGTCTACAGTGCTATCGTAGGTGCAACGAAATTGGCCCTACCATTCCAAATCATAGTACAGAAAAACAAAAGTCTGTTAATTGAGAAACATTTATTATATTTTGCTTACATATTATTAAAGCCATTGAATCAACCAACCATAAAAATCGAGATAATTAAACAAAAGAAAAATAATCAACGAATTATTGAAATTTAAAACCATCGCAGGTGCAACGCCGTATTATCGCGGATGCAACCCGTCTAACTTAAGAGGTCATAACTTCACTTCTTGCTACTCAGTTCACAAACACGTCTACATTTGTTGGAAATCCTATTATTATAAGATTGCTGCCAATCATCTTCTGTGGCGCTCCCAGTTTTGAATGTCTGATGTTTTCAGTTAAGCGTTTATCATCAACAGTCTTCAGGAATTGTATTCTTACATCTCCATCTTCGTCTATATCGCTCTGGCACACTCCCATATACCGATATTTTGTAACTTCTTTGCCAGCTGTGTTGAGAAAGTTTGAACCAGCGCAAATATCCTTTGATGAGACAACAGTGATGGTACCAGTTTCAGAGCATGCTGCTGCTGGCAACCTCGAAGGTTCAATAGTCGTTGTTTGAGATTCAGCATCACAGTTGCTGTGAACATCGGGGACCTATAATCTTTTCTTTCATGGACACTGATTCGAAACCGAAGGCGCACACACATCAAGGCTCATAATTTCGTTGGAAACCGGATATGAAAAAGGTTCCAAATTACCGTTGTCCCAGTCAGTGGTTTCGGTAGCGATTTTTAAAACAGTTGTTTTTCGTTTGTATCGCCAGGTACCGATTTTCATTCTGTTCTGAACATTCGCCTGTCACAAGTTTAAAACTGCACCAAAAATGCAAATATTAACGTAGGACTAGGAAAATAGTATTGTTATAAACTATATACTTTTTCTTTATATCAGCATAAAAGACAGCAGTAATAAAATGTTTTTAAAAGTGATGTCGAGAATCGTCTCTAGCGGAATCGCACTTTGCCTGATTGTTTTCACTGTGTTGTAATCTTTTATATAAAGTATTTTATTATGTTGTAAATCCCTCCCGGCAGTGTCGAATACCCTTTAACACCAAATAATTTTTGAGTTTCTGGCATTAGTCAATGTAATTCCTTTGGATAAAATATACGTTGTCATTATTTTAGGAATATTAGTGACCTGGAGAGGCAAAGATGTAAGCGTTTTCTTACTAACACATTGGACTTTGAGTATGTTAAGGTCCATTTTGCGGATCACTTGTTTTAAAGGTATCTATATTTTTCAATAATAAGAAAAATACAAAAATCACTATTTGGGAACACAGAAAGAAACACGATTATACGTTGTTTGAAATTTTTTATTAAATTCCACTTTAATAAGATATTTTCACGAGCTTCATCGACTGATATTTCGATGTTTTATAAACTACTAAGTGTGTAATTTGAACAGAAGGGCATCGTTTTCGAAGAGATTCAACAGAATTCCCAGATATTTACACGCAGCCTCTCAAAATGAGTTCCAGAAAGCATTAAAACATTGGCAGAAACTGTAGGAGTGGTGTACTGCAAGCAGGATGGAGTACTTTGAACGAGAAAAGTATTTGTATTATTTTATAGTAACAGAGTTTGAATGACATAAACCCTGTCTTCTTTTAATTGAACTCGTATATTTTCGACTCCGTGGGATTAGTTAGGCGACTGTCTGGGATTTTAGAGATGTAACAGCTGTGCAGTAATACAGTCAGTGACATGGGAATTGATGTATATGAAAAGCGATAATACAGTTGTTTTCTATTGATCGATTGATTAGAAATGACATCGAATTTCGAGCTCGGCGGATGAGTTGTAACGCTCGGGGCAGGCTGACATCCGGAAGGACGTGAGTAGTGTGGTTTAGCCGGTGTTAGCCCACCAGCCCCCTAGTGGCGAATTCGGAACTAATGTTAGCCACGCCCACTTCTATTGTTCCGATTGGATACATTGTATTGTTCTCTCCCCCTACTATTGCTCTTTTGTCAGGCTACTTGACTTGCGGGCACTTGACTAACCTCAGTTTCCCCCTATTGTTCTCCTCCCCTACTATTGTTCTTTTGTCAGGCCACTTGAGCGACCCCAACGACACCAAGTGTGTCGCGCCAGCTGCCCTCGCGGTCCTTTGTTCGATTGTTCTATTGTTCTCCCAATTACCATTGTTCTTTTCTCATGCCACTTGAGCGACCACCTGCTCCCTCTAACCACACCAGGTGTGTCACGCCAGCTGCCCTCGCGGTCCATTGTTCGATTGTTCTATTGTTCTCCACCCTTACTATTGTTCTTTTGTCAGGCCACTTGAGCGACCACCTGCTCCCTCTAACCACACCAGGTGTGTCGCACCAGCTGCCCTCGAGGTCCTTTGTTCGATTGTTCTATTGTCAGACCACTTGTTTGAACACCTGCCTTCACCGCCCTAGCACCAGCTGCCGATTCTATTGCTCTTTTGCCAGGCCACTTGTTTGAACACCCGCCTTCCCCAACCCTAGCACCAGCTGTCCATTCTATTGTTCTATTGTTACACCACTGCGGTGACCAACTGTTCTCCCTAACCCCAGTTTCATCGTATGGGGTGTTATGCCTCTTCAATCGTCTCTCATCGTGACCTTTACAGGTGACAGAGGATTGAACTGGAGAGAATTCGACTATGGTCCTTTATGGGAACCATCCAGGCATTCACCTCAAGCGATTGCGGAAAAACCTTGTAAAATCGAAACTTGGTTGGCCGGACAAGCCGCGTCGTCCTATGTTCCAGGCCAGTACAACCTGTATCAACCCAATTGTGAATAGGAACGGAGCTCAGCTACCTTATTTCACATGTCTAATGTTGCTGGCTACAACGTTGTATGACAGATCAATTTTGATACGGAGGTGGGTAAAGAATGTGCTTGAAGTGTGTAACGTATATGTAAGCAATCGGGTTAGTATAGATATCACCCGAAAAATTAATGCTATGGAAAATCCTTTTTTTTTCTGGCTTCGCCCCGTTGACGTCAAAATCGTTAGAAGTGGAAAAGGACCTGGGAGCAAGTAACTGGAAGAAATTCGGCAGTGACCTTTTGAACAAACCAAGGCGAAAATTCAGATGTGGGTGCCCGGACAAGGATTCGAAAGCGCATCTTCCCGAATGCGAATCTCATGTGTATCAGTATCAGGCCACGAACCTAAGGGATCACCATCTTAAGTGGATAAATTATTAGCGTACCAGTATGGCTTTACACCTCGTCGACATCGACATCATTAGAGGCAGGAAAGTATTGGTGCAGGGAAACGGTCACCTGGAGTGATATGGGAGAAACCATGGAAAACCAAAATATGGATGCTCAGACGGAGTTCGAACCAGCGCTCTTCTGAATGCATGGTCAGAGCGTTAACACTCACCCACTAAGATCGGTAATTTTCGTGGACAATACTGAACAATATCTATTCTGAGAAGTAATTTTTTGCATGGTGCTCAGATAATTATGAAATTTCCAACATCTGAAATGACTGGAAACGCAGATATTGCTGCTACCAGAGACACAGGGAAATAGTGTGAACTTTGACAAAACATCTTTAGCTGGGACGCTGCATGTTAGAGACTAATACAGCAACTCTAATCAACTACACAATCTTGCTACTTATCCCCGTTTCTTTGGCAGAGGCATATTGCATACTGTACGGATATTGAGTGACCAAGACTTACTAACTGCGATAAGTTCGGCGAAAGACGTTTGTGGCGGCGAGTGTTTTGGACAAACTTTTGTGCATATTCTTACGGCTCAGACCGAGCGTGGTGGGTGAGCGGTTAACTCTCTGTCCTCGCATTCGGGAGGACGCGGCTTCGAATCCCCGTCCAGGCATCCAGATTTGGGTTTTTAATGGTTTACCTAAATCATTCCAAGCGAATGGCGGGTTGCTTCCTACAAAAAGGCGATGGCCGAATACCTTCCCGTTCCTTGTCTCCAGTCACTTCCCGCCTCTAATGACCTCGACTTCGACGAGGCGTAAAGCCATAAGTAAAACGAATAAAAAATCTTAAGCCCAGTACGTTTTCCTTTACTTTAGAATTACCGTTAATATTTTCTATTGCAGAGACTAAATGCTGATCAGTGCAGAAATGATTACATTCGTCCACGTTTCAGACGATGCAGGTTTAATTTTTGAGACTGGTTGGTGAATTTTTAATGTTTGGCAGTGTCATACAGGTAATTTCGTGTTCTTTCTTCAATGCATTCCACTCGTCTTCTTTTCAGAGTTATTGCTTGTATGCCGGTCTGCATATCTACCCTGGTGTGTGAGTTTTTAAAGCAAAGTAATGAATCAGCAGTTGTTGGAGATGTAGGTTATATTCAATGCGTAGAGACGACTGGCTTATCACAACATCAGCAAAGTCAGTTCTGAACAAGGGAAGTTAGTGTAATATCTCCTCCACAAACCAGTCTAAAAACTTTACGAGACAAAGTATTATATTCGTGCTGTAGTATCTCCCAAGATTACTACGAAAGATTTTACACAATTTCTAACAGTCTGAACGTTAGCTATATAACAGTGACGATGTTATTATTATCATCGAAAACGTGCATCGGATGTCAAAAGTCAAGAGGATCATAGAATACCGAGCCTGGTGGGTGAGCAGTAACGTTCGGATATATCGTTCGCGAGGATATGCAGCACGGTTTTAGAGTCAGATTTTCTTTCGTTTCCCAAAAATCACTCGAGGCTAGTGTCGGGATCGTCCCCGTGCAGTACTCCTTTCAGAGTAATTTTTTATATGCCGATATAACTACCGTGCCCGGTAGGTAAGTTTTTTACGATTGGGACTGTCATGTGGAGGTGGATAGTTCAATTCCCGATCCGGCTGTTCATTAGAATCTGTTGTAGTACCACTTTAGACGCAAATAGCCGTTTATCGCCTATAGTAGCTGCGACAGCGAAAAACACGGCTAGTGGTGTTTTTGTCCGTAGGAAGGGATGTTTTTTTTATTATTCCTAGCCATTTGAGGCAATTTTTTTCTTGTATTTTTGACCGAGAGTCCTCGATAAGTTATTGACATTCAAAAGTAACAGAGTTTCGACTTGACGCGCACTCTGCCTATGTCGTGGCTAACAAGTGTATGGTATTGCGTTTCGACGTGGGCAACGGCCAAGGCGCCGGTCACTGCGAGTTGCACGCTGATGAGGTTCCTCCAAAATGAATCACCGTTGGTTGTTAGGCTCAGTATTTGGGTAAAAAGATACTATTTTAACCCCAGCAACCGTTCGGCAGGCGACTGTGTGTTTGTCGCGTGGAACTACGATCTGGGCGCTAGGCGGTGTTGAATAAGTCGGACACTACGTCCAAACTTGGATTAGCACGTTTCATTCTTCATAAGTCAGTGTAACTCTGGTGCTGTGTCCTACTTTTTGAGCACCACAACCGGTTCAAAATCATGCTTAGACGTTAACTCTATCGAAATTGTTATATGCAAGGGCCGGGATGCTTCATTGAAAAGGCCATTGTCGAATTCCTTCCTGTTTATTGTGTCCATTCCCACCCCGCCTCTAATGACCGCGACGACGACGGGGCGTAAAGCCATAAGAAAAAAAAATATGCAACTGATGTCATTGAAACACCAACTCACACATATTCCAATATTATTTATCTAATATCTGGATGCTTAGATTTTAATCTCAAGCTAAATTTTGATTGAAATATGTTTTTTCTGGTTTTCGATTCGCGCTAAAACAAAAGATTGTGCAGCCTGTCTCATGCATGAACTGTAATTAATGATGGTATCTGAAACAAAATTACCCCTAAAAAACATTAATACTTCAGTTCAAACACTGTTCGCTACCGGAAACAGTTTGCATAAGTATTTAATAGCTGTCCATACCATTTATGGTTCTACGCCTCGTCGACATCGAAGCCTTTAACCGAGCGTGGCGGTGTAACGGTTTACCGTTCTCGCCTCGCATTCGGGAGGACGGCGGTTCGAATCCCCGTCCGGGCATCCAGATTTGGGTTTTCCATGGTTTCCCCAAATCACTCCAGGCAAATGCCGGGATGCTTCCTTCAAAAGGCCATTGCCGAATTCCTTCCCATTCCTTGCCCCCATCCATGCCCCCAATCCTTTTCCGTCTCTAAAGACCTCGATGTTAAAAAGAGACGTAAATAAATAAATAAAAAAAATCGAAGCCTTTAGAGGCGGGAAAGGACAGTGGACGAGGAACGGGAAGGAATTCGGCCATGCCAAATCATCCCCGGCGTTCGCATCTCGTTATTTGGGGGGAAACCATGGAAAACCCAAATCTGGATGCCCGGACGGGGGATTCGAACCCGCACCCTAACAAATGCTAGGCGAGAGAGTTAACCGCTCACCCACCACGCTCGGTCTGAGCCGTAATAATATACACAAAACTTTGTCCAAAACACTCGCCGTCACAAACTTCTTTCGCCGAACTTATCGCAGTTAGCAGGTCTTAGTCACTAGGAAACACCTCTGCATCCGTTGTGGGGGGCATTTCTTAGTACAGGATGATCCTAGTGGAATCGGTATATTCCACCTCCCACGCAGTTCTGGCCTAGAAATCTTATCGAATTTTTACTTCATCTGTACATTGTTACATGTGATACCTCTATAAATTGGTAATTTTCACGATAAGTAGAATGCAATATTATCCGAGATAAATATGTCAATCCCGTTTAGGAGATACTAACGTAGCGTTATTATATTGTATGACGAGAAAAAACTCTTCTGTACGAAGGTGAGTGGTAACGCTCTGACCACGCATTCAGGAGGGCGCTGGTATGAATCCCCATCTGAGCATCCATATTCTAGTTCTCCATGGTTTCCCCCAAATCACTCCAGGTGACCGTTCCCTGCACCAATACTTTCCCGCCTCTAATGATGTCGATGTCGACGAGGTGTAAAGCCATACTGGTACGCTAACATTTTATCCACTTACGATGGTGATCCCTTATGTTCGTGGCCTGACACTGATACACATGAGATTCGCATTCGGGAAGACGCGGTTTCGAATCCTTGTCCGGGCACCCACATCTGAATTTTCGCCTTGGTTTGTTCAAAAGGTCACTGCCGAATTTCTTCCAGTTACTTGCTCCCCGGTCCTTTCCCACTTCTAACGGTTTTTACGTCAACGTGGCGAAGCCAGAAAAAAAGGCTTTTCCATAGCTTTAATTTTTCGGGTGATATCCATACTAACCTGATTGCTTACATATACGTTACACACTTCAAGCACATTCTTTACCCACCTCTGTATCAAAATTGATCTGTCATACAACGTTGCAGCCAGCAACATTAGACATGTGAAATAATTTAACTGAGCTCCGTTCCTATCCACAATTGACATTCAGTGTATCGCACTATAAACGTGACTCCATATTTATTTACTTCGCATGCGCAGATACTTGTTTGTTCTCACTATCGCGCGATGGATGCCTGGACGGGGATTCGAACCCGCGTCCTCCCGAATGCGAGGCGAGAGAGTTCACCGCTCACCCACCACGCTCGGTCTGAGCCGTAAGAATATGCACAAAACTTTGTCCAAAACACTCGCCGTCACATACGTCTTTCGCCGAACTTATCGCAGTTAGTAGGTCTTAGTCACTAATAAACACCTCTGCATCCGTTGTGGGGGGCATTTCTTAGTACAGGATGATCCTAGTGGAGTGGGTGTATTCCACCTCCCCCGCAGTTCTGGCCTAGAAATCTTATCGAATTTTTACTTCATCTGTACATTGTTACATGTGATACCTCTATAAATTGGTAATTTTCACGATAAGTAGAATGCAATTTTATCCGAGATAAATATGTCAATCTCGTTTAGGATATACTAACGTAGCGTTATTATATTGTATGACGAGAAAAAAACCATTCTGTACGAAGGTGACTGGTAACGCTCTGACCACGCATTCAGGAGGGCGCTGGTTGGAATCCCCATCTGAGCATCCATATTCTAGTTTTCCATGATTTCCCCCAAATCACTCCAGGTGACCGTTCCCTGCACCAATACTTTCCCGCCTCTAATGATGTCGATGTCGACGAGGTGTAAAGCCATACTGGTACGCTAATAATTTTTCCACTTACGATGGTGATCCCTTAGGTTCGTGGCCTGACACTGATACACATGAGATTCGCATTCGGGAAGATGCGCTTTCGAATCCTTGTCCGGGCACCCACATCTGAATTTTCGCCTTGGTTTGTTCAAAAGGTCACTGCCGAATTTCTTCCAGTTACTTGCTCCCCGATCCTTTCCCACTTCTAACGATTTTGACCTCAATGGGGCGAAGCCAGGGAAAAAAGGCTTTTCCATAGCATTAATTTTTCGGGTGATATCTGTACTAACTTGATTGCTTACGTATACGGAACACACTTCAAGCACATTCTTTACCCACCTCCGTATCAAAATTGATCTGTCATACAACGTTGCAGCCAGCAACACTAGACATGTGAAATATGGTAGCTGAGCTCCGTTCCTATCCACAATTGGGTTGATACAGGTTGTACTGGCCTGGAACATAGGACAACGTGGCTTGTCCGGCCAAACAAGTTTCGATTTTACTAGGTTTTTTCCGCAATCGCTTGAGGTGAATGCGTGGATGGTTCCCACAAAGAACCATAGTCGATTTCTCTCCCGTTCAATCCTCTGTCGCCTGTAAAGGTCACGATGAGAGACGATTGAGGAGGCATAACACCCCATACGATGAAACTGGGGTTAGGGAGGACAGTTGGTCACCGCAGTGGTGAACAAAAGAACAATAGAATGGACAGCTGGTGCTAGGGTTGGGGAAGGCGGGTGTTCAAACAAGTGGCCTGGCATAAGAGCAATAGAATCGGCAGCTGGTGCTAGGGCGGTGAAGGCAGGTGTTCAAACAAGTGGTCTGACAATAGAACAATCGAACAAAGGACCTCGAGGGCAGCTGGTGTGACACATCTGGTGTGGGTAGAGGGAGCAGGTGGTCGCTCAAGTGGCCTGACAATAGAACAATAGTAACGGAGGAGAACAATAGAACAATCTAACAAAGGACCGCGAGGGCAGCTGGCGCGACACACTTGGTGTGGTTGGGGTCGCTCAAGTGGTCTGACAAAAGAACAGTAGAATGGGCAGCTGCTGCTTCGCATCTGTGGGAAAGGCAAATGACGGTTAGAGGGAGCAGGTGGTCGCTCAAGTGGCCTGACAAAAGAACAATAGTAGGGGAGGAGAACAATAGAACAAAGGACCGCGAGGGCGGTTGGTGCAACACACCTGGTGGGGTTAGGGGCGCTCAAGTGACCTGACAAAAGAACAATAGTAGGGGAGGAGAACAATAGAGGTGAAACTGAGGTTATTCAAGTGCCCTCAAGTCAAGTGGCCTGACAAAAGAGCAATAGTAGGGGGAGAGATCAATCGAATGATACAATGTATCCAACAATAGAAGTGGGCGTGGCTAACATTAGTTCCGAATTCGCCACTAGGGGGCTGGTGGGCTCACACCGGCTAAACCACACTACTTACATGGGCTCAGATATCGGTTTTCCATAGTTTCCCCAAATCATTCCAGGCTAATGCAGGTATGGTTCCTCCAAAAGGCCATTGCTGAACTCCTTCCTGTCCTTGCGGCTAGTCATTTTCTACCCGTAAAGACCTCGACGTCTACGAGGCGTAATGTCGTAGGCAAAAAAAAAAGTTATCGGAATCTTTGCCATGCTCGCAGACCCCGTAATGAGACATAATAGACTGATGTCCACTATTTCCTACGTTGGGTGGAGGTGAGATGTTATAGTTTCTCTGGTCATTCTTTCATTCAGAGGTACTATGATGCTTTTTACCTGCTACTCGGTCCCACCGGTACACACTGAACCCGTATTAAAATTAGGATAATCTTTAATAAGTTAATTATCCTTTAATAGTTGCTGTTTAAGTTATACGTGTTATCTCAGCATCACATGAAATGAATATCTAAAAGAACTTTAATTTTGGGATAAAAGAAACCGTAGGGCATTAAGTCTTATACTGTTGTGCCGATGCTATTCGGCAGGTCTATTAGTTTAGCAGCTAAAAGCGTTACTTGCCGGCAGAAGCCCACATGTCAGAAATTTATCTGGAAACGTTTTAACAATTAAAGTTTCTGTGTGGCTATAAGCGGCATCGTTTTTAACGGAACCTGGAAGGGACTACATGGAGAGACTGACAGAAAATAGTTCGATGGAGTCAAGTGAATGTTGTGTTATGCGATTAGCACCTCAATGCTGTTTTTTTTCTTCTTCTTCTTCTTTTTTCTTTCTTTCGAAAGCGTGTGTTCTTCCCACGCATTCTTTATTTTGCTTAACTCCCTTCCCACTGTTAACTTCGGCATTACCCCCTACTCCATCCTTATAGTTTGATATTAATCGTTGGACCAGCGAAAATTATATCTGCGGCTTCCTAATTGAACACAAGATTCCGTTTAGAGGTATTCCTCTGATCGTGCTTATCTACCTGATGGAAAAAAAAGTCTTAAAAATTGCATTTGGTCAAGTCAGCCGTCTCAGCTGCTTTAATGTTTCTTCCCTCATCATCTTTATCTCTGGAAAAGCTTTTTTTTTTTTTTTTGTATGTGAAGTACTCCAGAACGCTACCGTGGTTCAGATTCGACGTTAAGTTGTAGGTCCTTTATACGCAGTAGGGTTAGTGGGTTATGAAAGGCAGTTACGACAGAGGTGGAATGCGCAGCCGGCAAGAAACTTTTATCAGTCAGGCCCTAAAAATACCACATCGAATTAATATTATTATTGTCATTATTATTATTAGTTTCTCGGTAGTATATAAAAAGCAAGACGAACGTAACAAAACCACCTGTCAATAGGACCGACTCGAACCAGCGACCCCTGCAACGAGAGACCAGCGCGCTAGATCCTGTACTTCCTGGTTCCTCCACAATAATGATTCAAGTGTAATGTGGATAAACTTTAGTCATTTATGGACAATAGCGCTTCATATCTACAGCTGACGTGAAAACGAAGACGCGTGTACTTCCACAAAGAGTGAACGCTTATGGTACCTAGTTAACAAGGAGTTCCGGCATTCGAAACTTGACTTTCTTCTTCTCTGCCTCTGTTCAGTATTTTGCACCTTTCCGTCAGAATTAATAAGTTTCGTTGGTCTACTTTCGGCAAATTTCTCTTAGGATAACGGAGGACACAGTTGAATCACGAGGGTCAGTCAAAAAGTAATGCCTCCTATTTTTTTTTCTACGTTTAATTGTCAGGAAATTTAAATGCAATTACATAGGTTGAAAACCACAACATTGAGGATCATTTTGTCATTTTTCAATGTAATCTCCGCCCATCTCTACAGTTTTGGTCCATCTTTGAACAAGGGCATGTATCCCAGCACGGTAAAAATCACAGCTCTGCTTCGTAAGCCATTGACGCACGGATGTTTTGACGGCCTCCTCATCTTCAAAATGAATCCCACGATGAGCTTCTTTTAGTGGCCCGAACAGATGGAAGTCTGATGGTGCCAGGTCAGGGCTGTATGGTGGATGAAGCAAAACTTCCCATCCAATTTTGACAATCTCGTCAGAGGTGTGACGACTGGTGTGTGGTCTTGCATTGTCATGCAAAAGAAGAACATCTGCCATTGATTTTGTTGGGCGAACTCGCTGAAGACGTGCTTTAAGTTTTTTGAGGGTTGTGACGTATTGAACAGAGTTTATTGTGCATCCCTGCTCCAAAAAATCAACCAGAATCACACCCTCTGTATCCCAGAAAACTGTTGCCATAACTTTCCCTGCCGATCGCACAGTTTTGAATTTTTTCTTCCTCGGCGAGCTTGTGTGACGCCACTCCATTGACTGCCTCTTTGATTCGGGTTCAAAAAAATGCACCCATGTTTCGTCCCCGGTCACAATTTTTTTCAGAAACTCATCTCCCTCCAAACGGAAGCGCTGCAAGTGTTGGGAGGCTATTGTTTTCCTTGCCTCTTTATTCTGATCGGTTAACATTCTTGGAACCCACCGTGCACAAACTTTTGAGTACCCCAATTGTTTAATAATCGTGATCACACTGCCTTTACTAAGAGAAATAATGCGACACACTTCATCTGCAGTCACCCGACGGTCACCACGAATGATGTCATCAACTTGCTGAATGTTGTGTGGAGTCACTGCACTCACCGGCCTGCCGCTCCGCTTTTCGTCAGTCAACGGTGTTTGCCCTTCAGCTTCCTTACAACGACGAACCCATCGTCTAACAGTGCTGACATCCACTGTCACAACACCATACACCTTCTTCAGTCTTTCATGAATGCGTATGGGCGTTTCACCTTCTGCATTCAAGAATTCAATCACACAACGCTGTCTCAAACGAGCATCGATGTCGGCCATCTTACAAACTTCTGCTGTGCTGCCACCTGTTGACACAGAAAGTTACTACGGCAGTGGATTGCAGAAGAAGGTTTGAGGAATGGCGCCAAATTCAAATTTTTCACTTAACTTAATTTTTTTAAGTAGAAAAAAAATAGGAGGCATTACTTTTTGACTGACCCTCGTATATTAAACTAGCATTTACCCTCTGCTTTGCACGTGCGGGTTTTGGCGTCTATAGAAATACCCATTTTTTTTAGTACCAAATATTAACTTGCAGAAATAGAAAATATCTTCCTTTCATTTAGTTATTACCTTATATTCGGTTTTCATACTATGAAAGTTTTTTTTGTTATACTTATATTTTAACACAATATAATATATTAAAAATAAGAAATTAAAGCTACGTGAAACATTATCGCTAACGGTCCAATAAAGATGTATCGAGAATCAGTTGACTTTTGGTCAAAAATATGGAACACACTTTCTGGAGATAATAAATGAATATTAAGGCTAAAAGAAATGTACCTTAGACATAAGCCAATACAAAAGTTACCGTCTGTGGTAGTGTTGGCAGTACATTCAAAAGTCATTTCTACAAATGTCGCCAACTATAGTATTTGAAATAACTAATCTGAAATCGCTGGAAGATTTTCGTAATACCATTCTTATGCCGTGTATTTCTTACTTAGTAACTTTTAAGCATCTACCCAAATTTCGAGCCATCTCTCTTCATCGTATCTCAAAATTGAATGGTTAGGTTGAAATGCCGCCTGGATCAGAATAAAAAACACGCTGCCAAAGCCACATGAAAATATAGGATGGACATGAACAACGTTTGTTTTGTTTCCGAGAAAACACGTCATCACTGACATGGCAATCTTTAAAACAGCTTATTAATTACTAACAATAATTGAATTCCTCACGCCTCATGTTGTTACAAGAACATCTTTACTGATATTGCCGCTTCAAAATCAAACGATGCAGATACACCTATCGCTAAATACATTTTTGGTAATGACAACATTGTCCATTTCAGGATTCAAAGTACGCGTAGAATAAATTATAACAATTAATTTCATAATATAACTTCAGTTTGATTAGCAAGAGAACTAAAACACCCGCAATAATACATTGCAATGTAACGTTTATTCTTCTTAACGGTTGTGGTTAGGTTGAAATGTGACCTGGAACACATTAAAAACGTCGCCAAAGGCACAAGGAAATATACATCTAATTTTTTACTTTTGATATCTTGAGAATTACCGGTAGCGACAGAACACAAAATTTTTTCTTCACTTTCGAATTGTCTTACGCTATCCACTATCAAATTTCGGCTACCCGGTATATTGAAAACCCTTATCTATATTAATCATAAAATTTCTTACCATAAATATTACACTTCTATTACTCTTATTGAAGAATTAAAATATTATGTAGTCGTTTGAATACTGAATTCCGTATAATTACATTTGTCAAAATGGATAAAATCGGGAAATTATAACCAAACACAATCCAGAGATATTCATCTTTGGTCAAACGCATCAATTTTACAGTAAATTAAACACCGGTATTAGTAAAGCTTATTGCGTCTGATTCAGATATTCAATTTATCTACTAGATTCAAGAAAACTGAAAAACTAAATACTCGAAGTCAAAATACTAAAAAGAATTCTAAATTAATTTGTGTAATATTTTTGCCAGTTTTTTGTACAAGGAGTTTCTCAGCTTACTGTTGCTGACTCAGTCCGTCGTCATTTTATTAAAAAAAAGTCAACAATTTGCAGCGGGTATAATCAGGTTTTGTTTCGTGCATTGGTTACTGGGCGTTCTTCCGCAGCTGCTTGTTAAACATTTGTAAATGAAAACACCGCCTGTTAACAACTTTTTTTTAACAATCGTTAAGAGACGGTGTTTTCATTTACAAAAGTTTGATTTCGTTCAGTTGATTGAAATTTCCCACGAGTTGTTATTAATTACCTTTATAACCTTGATCTCGCTTGCAAAGGCATGTAGGTGAAATCAATGAAATTTTTGCTGCCAAAATAAACGTGTGAATCAGTTCTGTGTCGCTGTTCATTAACGGACGTGGGAGCGGGAGCTGACGATGGCCGCTGCCCGTTTGTCAGTCGGAGGTCGAGTTGACAGGCGCCTGTCGCCATGACAGGCTGATTGTTTTGTTTTTTCCTGTCACACCCTCACCCGTTTACATTTTTCTTCCTTCGCTCAACATCTCGAAAACGTTGTTTTTCTATGACTGCTTGAAAACTTTAGCCTTGGTCCGAAATAACTGCCTAAAGACTTAGTTTCACTTGCTGACATTATTCATGTTTCTTTTTTTCATTATGAGTGACATTTACAGTAGAAACTGCACCTCTAAACTTTGTTCTGGAAGTTCAGTAATTCTTTTCCTCTTTTATACGCTTAGTACGATCTGGAGGGATGTGCTTGAAGCGGTAGGTGCACACAGTTAAGTTCAAGAACACCACCCGTAAAACGTGCTGCTAGCAAAACCGAGCTTTGTGATGAAGTTTGAAAAACACTTCCAGTAAACAGGGATGTGGCAAATGGGGTAGGGTGAAAGTAAAACAAACACACGACGCCTTTGAACAGAACTTTCTGACTAACAGAAGAAAAATTCAGACGAAACTAATAAAGTAAGCGAGTATAATCGAACTTACAAATGTCTGCTCATAGCCTCTGCAGCACAATTTATTACTTACTGAGCTAAGTTACCAATAAAATGAGGTGGGGGAGTGCGTCCGTCATACTGGCTTACTTAAGAGCTGGCTTATCAAGGGAAAAAATACGCTATCCGGCCATCCAGATTGGGTTTTCCCAAATCACTCCAGGTGAACGACGTGATGGTTCCATTAAAAGGAGGCCATGGCCAAATCCCTTCCCATTCCTTGCCGCCAGTCCTTTCCCACCTCCAATGACGTCGCGATCGACGAGGTATAAAGCCATAAGAAAAACAGGAATCTCATTTGAAAGAGCATAATCTGTCTGTTTTTCGCTCTATTCCTACAGCGATTGGTCAGACCGGTTATAACCGCGATTTTCGCGTGTTATACATGCAGGAGAACTCAAGGTAATTACCATGATATCGTGAAGTTTGGGTGTAACAGTAAAAAGCAACACCAAATGGGACCTGCACATAACTTCGGTCGTCAGTACAGCTAATTCTAGACTGCGATTCACTGGCCGAATTTTTAAGAATTATAACGCTTAAGGTGGCCATACACGATCGCTCCATCATTCCATCACTCCAGTCAGCCACGACAATGAAAAAAGAGGCAAAGCAAGCAACAATAGGTTGTCAATTTGCTATACAACAATATAATTATGCCAAGTACTAAATAAAATGAGCCTGAATTAATTTTAAAGGATATTCAAACTATCAAATACTGAATAAAACTCCTGAGAATTAAAATAAACGTCCAAAAGAGTGCGAAATTATGAAAAATAAGCTCTTTGATTTTACGAAAACTTTTAAGAATACTACAAAATGATTATACAACAGATTTATTAAATTGAAATAGTTTAGCAGGCTGAAAATAGTGACAGGTACGTCGAATGTAGTAAAACAACATATTTAAACAAGTAGGCTCATATAAAATTAATCTTATCATACTATGATCTTTTTTAAAAGAAGACCGTAAAGAATTAACTTTTTTTTTTTTTCAAACATGGTTTCTCTGTTGGTGTTTATGTCTTTATTTTTAAATAATATTAGCAATTGATCTATTGCAACATTTATTTATATTTTGTCATGGTAGTCAGGATTAGAGATCCTACAAGCATGGTAAGTCCTTATGCTTCTCAATAATCTCCAGCACAAAGTCTTATTGAGACGACATCATTTTTTTTTTTAAAAAAAGAATAATAATAATCTTTCTAATTGTTACTTAATAATATTTAAAACTGTATTATTTTCAATTCTACATTCAAAATAATATTTAACTTGTAGCAAAACAAATATTTCTATAGAAGATTCAAAACAAAAAAGAAATGATACAATGGTGCATAGTCCACTCAAGGCACTGATGTTGTCTGCTCGGTGGTCGGTGACAGAATGAGAAGGGTTTGGACCGCGGTTTCGCCGTACACGAGCCGACTGGAATGATGGCTTGGTGTCGCTCCACTTGGTTTTCCCCACACACCGTCAGTTGGCTTGATGGCATGATGGACGAAACTGATGGATATTGGAGTGACCGGATATCCAAATAATCCTGTCACTCCACGTCATCCACATCAGTTTCCCCACACACGACGCGATAATGGAGTGACATCGCTCCATTTGGACGGATGGAGCGATCGTGTATGGCCACCTTTAGGCCGCAACATCCGATTTTTCGGACGTCTACGGACGAAGTTTCTCCACCTTCGGAAAGTAATCAGCGCACTCACAGTGAAACCGAGCTGGTCGCGCGTTTAGTTCCGACCTCCGACTCTATCCGATCAGGCCGGGATTTTCGTCCCTACTGATCGTGCTCTTCTCTCTTCAGATACTTATTTCTAACCCATTCTGTTCAGTTGGCGCTTGTTGTGTAATGGCTAACAAGGTGGCCTCGAATTGCAAGGATCGCCGGTTCGAGTCCGACCTAGGGCGTGGGTTGTTTTAATTAAGTATTGTGTATTCATATTGTGTTGTCCACATTACAGTGTTCCACATCATTGCACGAACAGCGTTTGGTAAATAGTTAGAACACTGCAAACAGATGGGAGCTGGCCAAATGATCGCAGAAACCAAAGGCATTTTTTTAAAGCCACTCTTCTTGAATGTTGTCGTCTTTGCTTCATCAACAAACTGCTACTTTAAACCAAATAAAACAACCCTTTCATATTTTCAAAATGTTCGAATGAGAAAAAAAAAAGCTACAAATAAGAAATAACTAAATCAGAAATCGCGACATCACACAACAACATTTGAAAGAGAAACGATGGCGACAAGTATTCTAAGATGTGAGAGTTCAAGTCGTGCGTTCAAGTCGTCCGTTGTCAGCAGTCGGACGTAGTCGCTTTCCAGTTGGACACCAGCAATACAAAGAAGACAGTATACAAAATCCACGAGCAACCATATTTACGCTATAGTTGCGCCGTTTGGGATCCCTATCGCAGGTATTGGTTGATAGTGTATGGAAGGTACCGAGAAGAGTAGCTCGTTCGTGACTGCTGGTCAACAGAATTGATTGGGCTGTGATTGTCTGGTAGACAGACGACGTAGGTTTCTTTAGAATTTATTGGCAAACTTGGGAATAAAATGTTTCATTTACGAAATATTTCTTGGGTTGCAATGATTATATGAATTCTTTCTTCCTTCGTGTTATTCGATAGTCGAATATACAAAGTTAGTTTTTGTACAAAGCACCCTCTGTCACCCACCATTTTTTGAAATGCAGAGTTTACATGTAAATTACTCACCAAGTTGGGGATCTGAATCTACCAGTATCAACAAACGTTAAACTTTTTAGAGAAATCGTTGATAGGGAAATGTCACAATTAGCTACAAATCCACATAACTATGAATAGTTTGTCAAAATCATACAAAAAGCTTCGTGACAATGTATCCCGCTCAATGTTGCCACCTTAGCGATTTTGTCGCTAGATTTAGTGAATTTTGAAGCTCGAAAGCGATATTCTTAAATATGTTATCGCTAAAAAAATATTTGGTGATTTTTAGTGATATTCAACGTTGCAGAGTTTCTAATAACTTGTTTGGAATTAGGGAAGATAATGCCTCTGTCATAACTCGGATAAATAATGACGTACATAATATATTTAAAACGGAATATGACTTACCCAATGCAAGAATGCTGCTGGAATAAACACTTTTCTGTAGTTAGCTGATTTATCCATATCCTATCACCTTCTCACTCGAATGCCGTAGTAGAAAGGATTTTCAGTACAATGAACATCATTAAAAACAATATGAGAAATAGGATAGCGGTAAATACTCTTGATTTCATTCTTTTCATAAGGAATCAGTTAAACATTGTAAAAAAAAAAAAAAAAAAAAAAAAAACCTACTACAGTTACGAGCCTCCGGCTGATGTGATTGCTTAGTTGATAAAGATGCTAAATTTTAAATCTAAGACTGACCATTCATCTCATCCTTCCACATCTGGAAGTTCTGAAACTCCAACGATAGACCAAGACGATGAAGAAGAAATACCGATTGAAGAAATTTGATGTTGATTTGTAATACAATGTTATGCTTAACGTATCGAAAATCATAATTATTAAAATATTTTTATATTACTTACCTCATCATTTCCACTTTTTATTTAGCGAATTCTAGCGAAGATTTTAGTTCTAAATATCCCACAATCTAGTGGTCTGGCGATTTTTGTTTTCTTAAGGTGGCAACACTGATCCCGCTGCAGAACGAACTACATCCCTGGAGTGCAGTCCAGCGAAGCAGACTTGTAACTCAATACTGTCATCTCTCTGAGGAAGATCCACTCTTTGAAGCAATCAGAAAATACGGGGAATTACTAATAAAAACAGCTGGAACATCCAGAAGATAACCGTGGACCTAATTAGTAACACTGATATGACGCACAATAGCAAAAAAGCATGGACAATTCTTAAAAAACTCACACACGACCCTCGTAAAACCACGCAGTTATACAACATCACTCCTGATAATATTGCCCACCAGCTCTTTCTTAATAGTAAACGAGCCAGCAGAAACAAGAACCGGACTTCCGGACTACAGGAACCAAGATCATCCGTAACACCACCAGTGAAAATTCCACCATTAGTGCTCCTTATCTTCCGAAAAAAAAACCTGTATTAAATCCCTAACGTCTCTCGCCTGTTATTGAAGACAAACTGATACCTCAACAAGCCGGATTCACAACAGCCCGCTCCTGCTCAGACCAAGTCCTACATCTAACAAAATATATTGAAGATAGCTTCGAAAAGTGTTTAGTGACCTGGCAGCAGCCTATGACACAATCAGCATAAAAAACTCCTTCTTAAAGTGTACAACATGTTCCGGGATTTCGGTTTCACAAAAATTGTGTACGAACTTCTCAGAAATAGGCAATCCTTCGTCAGCTTTCATAATTAAAAACTCCGTCCACGCAAACCGAAAAATGGACTTCCTTGGGATAGTCTTCTTGCCCCAGCTTTATTTAACATTTACACCAATGATCAAACCCTGGACAGCCATTGCAAGTCCTTTATCTACTCTGATGATCTTGCCCTGGCTGCTCAAAATGTGACTTTTGTAGCCTTCGAGGATAGACTTACAACAGCTCTTGAATCCCTTGGAACCTACTACAAGCAGAATGACCTCAAGCCAACCCACCCCACACCCCCAAAACACCGTAAGTCCGTGAGTTTCACTTGCGCATTAAATGCGCAAAGCGAAAGCTGAATGTGACCAGGAATGGATCAACTCTGCTGCACGGTGTAAATCCAAAATCCTCGGCGTAACGGTTGAAAGAGGTCTCACTTTTAAAAACCATTGTCGCAACGTCAAGATGAAAGTATAATCACGCAACAATATCTTAAGCAAGTTGACCGCATCCAGCGGGGGAGCTAACCCAAGCGTCATCCGCACCGCCTTAGCATTTTGATACTCCGCAGCAGAGTCAGGGCCGTATTTAGGCCTAGCCTAGGGGCCCGCACCACAAAAAAATGCGTAAAGAAAGTAACCTATTTCCGAATAGGTTTTAGCACCGAAAGTCCTGAAATAATCGCGAAAACAGAAAAAAATGTTTTTCTCATGCGCCGTTCAATCCTTTGAAGTACGGGTGTGCTGTAAGATAACATTTCAGTGCATCTATACTGAAAAGTAATAAATTTGCGGCTACACTGAGGACATAACTCTTTTACCACAAGGTTGCAGTATACTGTGGTCGACGCGTAGGACTTTAAATTGAAGTCACTATAATATACCTGCAGTACGAACTAAAATTCCCTAGCCTTCATGGCTTCACGGAAGGTTAGGTAAGAAAAATTCATTTTGTATACTATGTAAACAGTCATTAGTGGCGGGAGCTCCAAGTTTTGATGTTTAGTTTGAAAGTAAGTATTTACAAATATTGCTTTCGTTTACAATTGAAATAGGTGTATTTACAATTAATATTAATTAAATTTTTAATTCACTTTTATTTGATTTAAAACTTTTTTTCAGTATTCAGGAATCTCGATTGCTTGGTGCTGATTATTGGTGCGCTGTTTTTAGACAATTTAGTCGCTGTCTTCTGTCGACATACGTGTGTATATAATTATGTTTTTAACCTTTTTTTCTACTGCGTGCTTTGGAGATCTCAATCATCTTTTATCGTTTCTTTTATCCTGCTCTTTCCTATTGTTATTAAAACTTACTATTCCGCGGGATTTTGCTGAGTATTTTTGTTTTCAAAAAGTACAACAATAACAAGTACGATAATTAGTTGAAAACCGAACATGTGAGAATCACTGAATAACCTCTTTCACTTCAGTCGCGGAATCGATACATTTCGAACTTTCGATTCTTCAGTAATTTATCCTCGTATATTTTTACTATCATTGCATTATCCAATATTTTGCATTAAAAGGTTTATTAAATGAATAATAAGTAATCAATAATATATATGAGGGCCCGCACCATACCCTAGGGGCCTACAGATCGTAAATGCGGCCCTGAACAGAGTATGCATGTCCTGTGTGGCAAAAATCAAGTCGTGCTAAGACAATAGACGTTGCGCTCCATAGAACATGCCGGCTCATTACAGGTTGCCTCAGACCATCGCCTATGGGGAAAGTGGAGATATTAGCTGGCATCGCCCCTGGAGACATACGCCGGGTAGTTGCCATTGGCAAGGCTTAGAGTGAATGAAGACGCCCGACACCTTCTACATGGCTCTACCCCAGTGCCGTCGAGACTTAAGTCCCGATCAGGCTTCCAACGGCCTTCAAAACCACTAAATGGAGCACCAAGCGATGAAAGAATATTGGCTTCGTAGAAGACAGTGGATCAAGCCAAAAGACTGTCTACCACCTGGGTCTGAACAACCATGACCCATGTAGAAGTCACTAAATAGGCTTCGCGTTTGAGTTGGCCATTCTAAAGACACACTTGCCTCACGCGGATACCACATATTCGTGCAGGGAGATAAAAACCATGGTACATCTGTTGTCCACAAATCGGAATGAATGTATCCGAATTTGACCTCCAGTCAGCTACTGACAAAGCCGTCGCATTGGCGGTAAAACTACCTCATATTTGATGCTGTCATCGACACGAGAAGAACAACAAACGTAAAATTAGTGAAATTGGTAACTATTGGGCTATATTTATTTCCAACATATTAATGCTTTTATTGCGAAGATAAACTATTTTCAATTCTATTTGCGTTTACTGTCCTCTGTTTTCAAACTGAAAACTCACTAAATTTTTGGGAGCAATTGTGGTCAAAGGCGTCCGGCAACATGCTTACAAACCCTTAGATAAGCCTCAATGTGAGAAAATACAAAAGTGGGGGGTAGGATGTTTTTGTTTGGCCTGTGTATGTGTAATCGCGCGAGCAGGCGTTACGTAACACAGGTATAGAACCGGTACGTGTCAATGCGTTAAAACCGACAGCCGTGGACTAGGCTCGGAATATCCTCTGACAAAGTATTTCAAAACAAGTTTTAGATATGCTTTCAGTACATTTGTTAGGGTAGCCAAAGGACCCATCCCTCATACTATTGTGAGCGCTGGCTGCCCCCATTTGTCAATGTCTGCTCAGAAAATGTATCCCTAAGTAGGTTTAATGGCGTAATTAAAGATAAGCAGCGGTGGGCGACCAAATAAGATGAAATATATCGGCGGCAGCTCCAAGGGGTCTGACGGGCATTCACTCCCGACTACCACCATAAGCTAGCTCGCTTATTAAGTAAGGGCCCAGCCACGGGGCGTCCGACCTCAACTTGTCATTAACACCAGCAGAGTCAAATGAGTCCTAATGGCACACTCGTGCATTTTCTGTCTACCAACTTTGAGTCGAAACCAAATAAGTATAGAGCAGTGGTAATGTCTTCATTAACTTTTCATTGATTTATTCATAATTACTTTCAGATATGTATATGAACGTGATTGTGGTAATCGTATGTAATTAAGTAACTTTGATTCTCTCCATGTTTGGCTACCATCTGTTGTCTTTTATATCTGTTATGTAAACTCACCTATGCGAGTGGCAAAAATAAAAAATAAAACATCTACCTGACAGTGTCATTAAAATGTATTTATTTCTGATTAGTATTTTTCGTTAGATTAAAGTGCCCGATCCCTTATTATTATTACAGTTTCACTACAGATTAGTGCTTTAACTAAACGATTAAGAATCATATAATTATTCTTTTGGAAAATCACTCTATAACTATGAGGCAGACTAGCAATGCCTCATGTATGTTTGTTAAAATTCATTCCAGTTACTGAAAAACATGTCAGGAATAGATGGTTGTCTCTCAACGTATGTAGAAAGATTCGAGCGGATTCGGTACACTTTTGTCATATTTGATGTGTGAAATACATAAGAAACTTAAGTGGTTTATGTAAAACTACTTATTTTGTTTCTGATCAATTTCGAAGCTTTTGACCATCAATAATTCTGTAAAAACCTGTCCGAGCAAAATTCGTCTCGGATATGCTTGAAAGATTGCGCTCATTGGGCCACTATAAACGATCGACCGCGTTTCTCACAGTGTATTAAGATATTATTCGGCAAATTTTGTTTGACCTTGATAGAATGCATTAAAAAAATTTAAGACCATGATCGTTAATGGCGTGAGAAATTGCAAAGAAATATTTGTTCAGAAGCTTTGTTGCGATTATCTCCAAACTTGATTTTTTCGCGCGGCGCTCGAGCTAACGGATATGAAATTTATCTGTAAGTGGCGTAAATTTTCATATATTATTTAATGACAGTTGGTACTAGAATATTTTTTTTTGGGTGGGGGGGGGGGTTATCTTCTGCTTTAAGATAGAAATAAGAAAATAATCCGACACATTTCTATCATCAATTCAGAAATACGTCATATTGTCAATCGACGATAAAGATATTTAATTTAAATTGGTTTAATTGTTTCTGTGGCTCGATTCCATCTTCGTCTCTGTTAAGCTATTTTGAACTATCGAAAGGACAATTTCTCGTTATTTATTTTCTAATCAAGAATAACTTTCTGAATAAAACTGTTTATCATTTACTAGCATAGTTCCCGGTTTAGTTGGCATTGATTTACTCATATGCTGTTTTTATTCACGCATGAGTGACATGTACCAAGTTTCATACAATTCGTGCCATCAATTTCCGGAATTAAAGCATACCTAGATTCATCCGTACTTTACCAAGAAAGGAGCGGGTTTAATTTGATTTACACGTACACTATTTTTATTCGTCTGAACAGATTCGTACTTACCAAGCTTCATTGATTTCGTACCGGCCATATCGGGTACTAAACTAAACGGTGATTTAGCAGCACAGTTCTAAGACTGGGGTGGGTGGATACTTGGATACGGAGTTAGAGGTGGGCAAAGTGACTCACAAAAAAGAGCGGCGCTCATTTGATCACTCTGTGAAAAGAACTAGTTCTTTTCAACGATTCACCAGTTAACTAGCTCATTTTAAACAAAAAGAGCAGTTATATCCATTTTGAGGGTAGAATCTGTTCGTTTTATTTACATTTAGACTGATTTCTTAGGTTAATCTCACATCTGTTATTTTAATTTATTTTTGTATTTATTTTGAAACATTTTTGTTTCTTAAATACTACCAGATTACTTTCACGAAGGAAATCCCTTTCAAAGCGTCAATGAAATATTGTTCGGATTGCTGGGAATATTTGAGAGATAGTTCGAGGATAGTTAGTTTTACATTAATTTATTTACAGACACAAAGTACAATCAGTTTTAAAGAACTTTTTGCTTTAAATGAAATGAAGGTTTCTGATCACAAATAAAATTTTAAATATTTGGCCATTCAGCAGCCTGCTTCATTTTTCTATACGAATTTGTGAAGCATTTGAGAATAATCTTTCACAAGGCACGCTTGTAGTCGTTATACACAAAGAGAAGCAGAAAGAGAAGCGGAGCGGGACGTCAGATTCGTAAGAACTAGCTCCCGACAGGCACTGCTCCGCGCTGTGCTGAGCGCAGGAATCGGAGAACGTCGCGAACGAACTAGCTCTTTCCGCGCCGAGCGCTTGGGAATGGAGAACGACGCGAACGAACTAGCTCTTTCCGCGCTGGGCGCTGAAATCGGAGAACGTCGCGAACAAACTAGCTTATTTATTTATTTATCAATCTTGTTCCATGGATCCTTGCTGAGGAAGGACCTCTGGGATGTGAAATATGTCATGGTTGATATACATACATACAATATGAGTCATAATCATAGTACAAACAATTATACGTTCCAAAGACAAATAAAGAGAATAACAATAAACATTAATTTTAAAAACTGAAATTTGCAAAAGTCCTATTGAATACAATTAATTTGTTCAAATTTTTGAATGGAGTAGGCAATAAGATAATCTCTCAGTTTTTCTTTAAATATATCTTCATTATCTGCAGACTGTTGGGAAGATTATTAAACAGATGTATACCAGAATAATTAACTCCTCTTTGTACTAATGACAGAGATGTTTGTGTATTGTGCAAGTTATTTCTGTTTTTTGTATTGAAATTGTGTGCCTGTGAATTAGAAGTAAACAGGTTTAAATGATCTATGACAAAGCACATGAGATCTTCTCGATCTTCGGAATTTCTTATATTTTCAGAGCGGATTGGATAATCAATGAACGGCGTGGAACTAAGAATAAACATGGGTCGAGCGAGAGTGGCAAAGCCGAAACCGAATTATTGTTGGCGCACACTAAATTTAAGTTAAGTTCAATCGAGACCGACACACCACCGTCACTAACGCTTCCAAGAAAAACTACCGTTCGTTTTTAGTGAGCGACTGCTCACTCGCTCTTTCAAAAGAACTGTTCTAAAGAACTGGTTCACTCGCGAACGACCCATCTCTATACGGAATGTCAGTTTTCATTTTAGACCAGGTTACAGTCCAACATAATTACATTTGCTAATTTTGCTGCTCGAAAATCAAAACATTACGCACATTATTATATACCACATACATAAAAATATATCTGGAATGTGTCTGTTTATTCCAGCATCACGCAAAGTATACGTGTTTTGAATGGATTTTCAGAATTTGAAAGTTTTGGTTCAAAATTAAAACTTTGCGTATGTCTTAAGCCGTTACGACATACTTACTTTACGAATAATCAACCATTATCTGAAAACTGCTGAATCGATTTTGACCGTGTTTTCGTAGCGTCAAACATTAGACGTGTCTCATTGTGCTGACTCATCTGCCGCTGGAGCTAAAAAATTTCTCGTTATGCTAGTTCATCTTGCACTGTAGTTCAAAATTAAAATTTATTCTGACCCTGTATAGTTGAATATCAGGTATTCAGAGTAGTATATCAAGTATTCAGAAATAAGCGAGATATGAAAAAACAAACTGTGGTGCCATGGATTTCTATAGTTACAAATGCCAGATATTTTGTCTGACATTCGATATATCGACAACTTAAATAGATTATAATAGATTGAAAGCTAGATTATGTCAGAAACTCACGTGTGTATTGCAGAATGTACCACGAAAACGTTCAGTTTTCCTAAACCGTTTTTGATAGTCAGAGAAGTAGCTGTGCTAATAGAGATTTGAATCAAGAAAATTTCTCACATTCAATACGGACATCTATGGCGTTCAAAAACTGAACATCTGGAATTAAAGGAAAGAATATTTCAAATTTTGCTTAGTGTGGAATATCCAAAATAGTTATTATTGCAAATTGCTTTTATCGCGTTCATTAAAGGCTATTATTGTCTTTTGTGCGGACTGTTCAGAATTTTATTTAAATCTCCGGAATTATGTAATGTTGAAATATAAGATATACCAAACAACTGAATTGAGATTCTAAGCTTTAAAACGGTGAAAACCACCTCGAAATCTGCTCAGTAGTTTCTTAATTTTTATTTTTCAAATTTATCCGGTTTTCGTTTTATATTTATCATTTATATCACACTTGTATTATTTACTATTAAAAAAATCGAGTTGTTTTTTAGCGTTCTAGATTAGACTAACCCCTTAAACTTTAGATCCTCTTTATTTCGTAAAATTGTGCGTTAAGCAGAAATTATAATTCCCAACTTCGATAAGAAAATGAAAACTTATGTTTTAGAATTCAATAATCCCACGGATTGAACTGCCAGTAAAATCAAAGGCAAGTGGAAATAATAAATTCATACCTCATTACCATGATTTATGACCGTGGCTGTGTTACGTATGTAGAAGATATACCTTCTCCTGCAGACCGGATAGATAAAGCACATGGCAAACTTGGCCGACACACTACGTTTACATAATTGTTCTGCGTTTATCAATACTGTTTGTAGCAGAGGATTCTTTGCAGTAGTGAGATACATATTATTTCTCCATTCATTTCTCCCGTGTTTAAATTCCATGTACGTTGTACATAAGCTTTCATAACTGTGTGATACCAACTCACCATACTGTTACATTGATCTAAATACGATAACACACTTCTTCCCTTGAATCATTACTTTTCGTTGAAAATCTTCTAAGGAAACGAAGTCTTCATGCTTAACTTTTGTGTTACAGTATTTATACGCTGATTACACTTTGCGTTATTCTGTACCACAACACTAAACTGATATTGAAAGTTGATTTGCTTTTTCTTATCCGTCGCACGGCTCCAGTTGTAGTGCTTGTTGAGGATTATCTATTGAACTGTTGACTTCTCGCTGTTCTGTGAATAATCTGCAATTTTTTTCCCATAATCGCTAAGTTAATTTAAGAAAATCAACAGTAGACTGGTATTCGTAAGCTTTCTTCTCGAACTTCTGATGTAACATCCAGTTACGTGACTTTTCGCTCTCTATCACCGATCGTAGCTTACAAAAGAAATAACTTCTTCACTATTCCGGTGGAAATGTGGTTGCTAGTATCTTCAGCTAGAGACGATACTGTATCGAATACTTAATGGAAAGCTTTGAGGGTTACGGCTTATCGACGTCATTAGAACTAGAAATGTATGGGAAACTAAAGAGAAGAAATTCGCACATGGCATTTTGAAGGAACTATCCCTTCATTCGCTTGGAGAGATTTCGCGGAACCAGTGTAAACTGAAATCTGGATGGCTGGCTGGAAATTTGGATCCTTATCCTTCCCTAATGCCAGACCCGAGCCTTTTAATTAAAGGCAAGAATTCTACTTCAAATGATAATTTCCCTCTTCCCGTTTTATTACTTTCTGCTCGTCGGAAGAAAATACTCTGAATTATGTTCTACATAGTTTTGTAGTTTCCTGAACTAAAACTTAGGAAACAATATGGTCAGAGGTTGCGGATGACATTAGATTTAGCGAGAGTGGTGGGTGAAAGTTAACACACACTGGCCTCCAGATTCTTGTTTTTTCATGGTTTGCCGAAATCACTCCAGATGAATTCCAGGATGGTTCTTTCAAAAGGCTATGGCCAAATTCATTCCCCTTCGTTTTCTTATCGCTAATGACGTCAAGTAAGTGTAAAACCATAAGAAAAAATAAAGACATTAGATTTGTTTCTGTAGTTTCCGTTTTCGATCAGTGATTATTGTTTTCGCGTCTGCAGATTTTGAACGGTTTCATTTTCATTATAGATCCTGAGACAACTCAAACTTTGATACCGTCTGGACCCGAACTCGTACTAATCTTTAGCGTCATTGGTTACTTCGGCAGAATCTACTTAGCTGGTCGATTTTTATATATCTTGGAGAGAGTGGCATTCTTTTCTGGAATACGGAGGTATAGAGTTCAGCTTTATGAAGATTCATCGGTTGCTTGTCCTCTGTATGTGATAACGTTTACACTTTTTTAGGGCTTTTTCTGAGATGCTTCTGGATAGAGAATTGCTATGGAAATAATTCACTATCTCAAATTCACTATAGTGGTAGCTGTGTTAGGAAAACAATTTCTCTAATGCATTGATCCATTTGGAGCAAATTTTTCAGTCGATAAGTGATGTGTGAATGTTTGTCACGTTATTAGACAATTCAAAAATAGTGCTATTTCCGTAATGGATTGGAAGTTCTGTCACAGCCATCTTTAAAAGTTGGCTAGCTTTATCGAAATCGAAATTTTAATGTCGAATATTGATAATGCAACACACACAAGTAATGATGAAAGAGCAAGGCAGTTGTACCGCAGCGTATCAGTGTAGTCTCTGTGACAGGGTTTGGTTACTTCCACCATCTATTCCATATAGACCGATAAGAAAAGCTTGTTTTTTCTCGGTGCGGTTATGCTTAGATTGGCTTTGTTAATCGGCGTATCGTAATGTGGAGCAATCTTCAATGCAAACTAGCTGAAGTGTAGGGTCGGTGTTTTGTCTATTCGAGTTACTTTCGGAGAGATACGGGTCCGACGTACCAGCTTTAGCCAAGCCTTGTCTACAACACCTTAAACTTCTTATGTATTTAGTTGAATCTCTTATGCTACCACTGTAAAGTTTAATCAATTGGTGAATAGACATAACTAGTGATCGCCCAGGGGTCGAAATTTGACCTTACTTTATTAAATTATTTAGTTTCTTTCATGGAAGAGTAATAATCATTATTTGAATTTGTTATATTGCGTTTGCTGCAGCCATAGATATATTATATACTGTATACATTGACGTCGTTGGCTGCGATTGTGTGCCAATACTTTTTTAGCTTGTGTTGTTTGGCTTAATTCCCTGCAATACCTATAAAATTAAAACGATACACTCTACGCGTGACTGTATCCTAAATTTTAGCTTGTGAACTAACCATAGCAAATGATGAAATGTATTTATCGATGGTTCATTCGAATTTAGTCCATCATACAACGATTTAAAATATTCATTTTGACTTAAGGCCGGAAAACTGGTTTAGCTTTATGACAGCATGAAGTAAATGCAGTCCTTTCACCGGCAGTGACTTCTGATTCGAAATGTTTTGCATTGTGAAACCTGCATTGTAAATTTGAAACTATAATAATTTCGTGGAATGACATTAAGTGGGCATATATATGTATCCATCAAAATAATTTCATCATTTAGTGTGTTCGCTATTTAAATTTGGTCTATGATCATTTTGAATTTCACGCAAATAAGTATTCCTTCCTTTTTGTCTCTCTCTCTCCGACCTGTCAATGTTCTATATCTAGGCATAATGGAAGTAGGTGCAAATATCTGAATGGAACAAAAAATCTGTAATAAAATTACTGAAATTCAAAAATAAAAGTTTAACCTTTTAAATAATAAAAAAACCATATAGTATCTGGCAGAATCGCTACATTGCTTTTCGAAGTGTTCCTTTTATAACTATCCTTTATGCGAGTCTTTCGTTTCACCAAAGATCGCAGAGTATCTCAGTGTTGGGAACGTTGGCTCTGATCCTATTTCACGCACACAAACGTTCGCGAATTAATTTTTTATTTTAATAATCTATTTGTAACATGTATTAATAATGCTTATTATATTTTTTTTCTTTACTGTTGACCAAGATCACAGACATTGGCAGAATGTTGCCACTAAAAAAAAATTGAAAGTAAACAACGAATGTTTTATTTAATTTAATTTATTTGTAACACATATTATATATAGATTTTAGCTTTCTGCACATCTTCCCCATATAAACTGTAACTATGCCAAATCTCACACTACTCCGTTTGCGCAATATTCTTAAAAAGGGATCCGAAGTTTTCGCTTAGCGTATTAATATATAGATAATTGCTACAATTACGAGTACGGTACAGAGCTCCCTACGCTAATACAAATGGCCGTGATGAATTAATGGACAAAGATATAAGTTGCAAGACTAAACCATTATTGGCATACAGCCACATCCGACGCGTCCTAACTTTGGTGTAATGTTTCGGAACTTAACTGTACTATAAATCGTGATCTTTAACACCGCACTCGTAGGACTGAAAACTATACCATCTCCATTACTAAGCTAATAAATCTAAGACCACAAGAGGTAAACATAGTATTGCGCGTTGGGTTGACCACCTAATATTTCGCACTTGTAGAAAACCAAGATGCTAGCCAGATTTAAAATGTCCAAACCAATGTAAATACAAAAGAAAGAGGAAAGACTTTATAAAAGTCTTTTCATTATTTAAAAGCGACTGAGAAATTTATTACGATCTTTGATTCACGTAAAAATACTTCCAAGTGTTTGGTGTTTTGTTGCTCCAGATGACTGCCCCCAGCAGTAGAGAATTTACGCGAATTTACTTCAGGTTTACTGTCGTTTTCCTTATAAAAGAGAAAATTTATATATCTGAAATTGAATCAGGTCCGACGAAATTAAATTAAGAGTGGCGAAGTTTAAAATCCTTGTGTGTGAATTGCGATGAGATATACATATTTCACACTTTCTCACTAGCTCCAATTGAGGTGTTCCAGTTCCGAAGAAATATGGGCTTTCGTAGATAATTTCTTCGGTGCCTCCGTAAGTAAATTTAGTATGAATATTTAATTTGTGCCATGATAGTGTAAAATAATGTAAAATTTTTGCGAAATGTATCGCTTTAGTAGGAATACAGTCAATTAGTAGTAATTGATAATAGAAATTAGAGATGAATTTAAATTTATTTAGGGGATGAAACAGTCGAAATTTTTAAGAATAAGTAATCCTTTTTCACTAATGGTCCAGCTATCTGCTTTTCAAAGAGCTGTGATGAAACCACACTGTTTTTTTTTTATTGTGAAATGCTTATAGAAAGAACCTTGAATCAAGTTTTTAAATTAAATTGTGTCACAGACTGTTGGCAGGTAATATTCCGTATTCTTGTAGTTAAATGCTACTTTCCACCTTAGACGTACGCGTTTAGGAAATAAAATTACACAAAATTTCCTCTCTTTGCACACAGATGGCATTTTACCTTAACCACTGTGCGAATGTATTATTAATATATTATTTATATATTTAAAACTTTTAAGTAGAATATATGTTTAATACTTGCACAGTAACATTAATTAGAGATTAGTGTGTGTATTTCTTATTTCTTCGAAGGTTCCATTACTATTTCTATTAAAGCACTCGCTATTGATTTCAAAAAATTATATTCTGAAATAATGTTACTGATTGAAATCTCTGCAGTGTCTGTATACTAGGGCGATGTCATAATCCAAAGAAATTTCAATTTAAATTTTTATTGATTTATTAATAACTGACTACAAGTGCATTTTCGTTGAGGCTTAAGAACGTCTAGCATGTATTTGCGTTGGTAACAGCAAAGTATTTTCTTTTCTGGCTTTTTACTAACCATATAGCTAATGCTCTTTTGTCCAAAAAATTATGGCAAATTTGAGTATATATCCCTGTTGAAAAAACGTGCAGAGAATTAGTGATTGTGATTGCTTTGTAAGACTGTCGATACGGCTTTTAGCGGGCGCTGTGTGTCGCGTGTGAGCCGACTGCTCCCCGCCGAGCACTCGATTGCCTCGCATCCCCAGGGAAACACTCGGATTCCTCACCCCCGGTCCGGTGTCTCTTTTTGTTGCTCTCGAGATTAATAGTTTCCACGCCTGTCTCAACACATTCCACTCTTTCTTCAGAGTGCAAATATGGAAATTAGTGAGCTGATACGGCGTGTTTGCTACCTGTGGATCAGATTGGACAGAAGGTGAATTGCGGTGAGCGTCCTTTTCGTAGTCTTTAGTACTCAACTTTGAATTACGAGGGTCAGCTTTTAAGTTTTTACAAGAACAATGAAAGCAAAAAAAAAGTACTAATCGTTTTATAGTTTCTCAAAATATTCGCATTTTATATTTATACACCTTTGCCTGCGTTTGAACCAATTCTTTAAACGTTTTTTCCACTCTGATTTCGGTAATTTTAAAACATGGATTTTGGAAGGATACTGCAGCTTCAAGAGGTGATGAAAATCTCTGTCCACGCACTTTTTCTTCTTTTTTTCTTTTTTTACATTCGGGGACAAAAGAAGTCGTTAGGTGATAAATCAGGTGAATACGAGCAACGAGGCATCAATTCTATGTTTTTTTCGTCAAATAATCAATTGTTTGATGTATCGTGCAAGACGTTTTCGGTTGCTTTTCCTGATTGCATCGATGACTTCTGGCAAACAATTTTTTTTTTCATTCAGCATTAACGGTTCTTCGATCATCTGAAGCAATGGTCGTGATATGTCCAGTATAACCGAAGAAACAGGCGACCATTTTTTTTGAAAGTGCTTCGGGAACGAACCACTTTTGTTGGATTCGGTCTGTCTTGGAACACCCAGACAGTTGATAGCTAATTAGTTTCCGACTTTTGAGAATATCTCAAAGTTTCGTCTCCTGTTACGGTGTTGTAAACCAATGGTTCCGAACGGGGGAGTTGAAGAGATCGTAGCGGGCGTTTCTGGTCCAAGACAAATTTTAGCTGGCATTGAGGACCAACCACTGCCCCCTCCCCTCCTGCTTTTCAGTATTATATCCAGCTTTAAGGGCTCCTAAAAAAAATATATATATTAATTACACATTATCACTGCTTTTGAGCACTATGGGTTACATTATTTATTACAAGAAGAAGAGTTGGTGGGGTTTTTTTCCTAAAAAGAATACAGCTACTTTATTTATTTATTTTTTTCGAAATGGGAGCGGTGAGTAATTTTTTTTGTTGGCGGTAGGCCATGAAAGGATGGGAGCCTATGTTCTAAACCGATTTTGCATCTCCTCGGTCGAATTTTTTGAACGTTTCCTTACACCAATTAATACGATCCTGTTTTTGAGCTTCAGTCAAATTAAGCGGAATCCATCGGGAACAGATCTTTTTCACAGCTAAATATTCATACAAAATCGAATGTACTGCAGTCTTTGACATATCTAAGGATGTCTCACAGTACGTCACATGCTGATCCTCTTCAATCATAATTTGCACAACATCGATGTTTTCTTGAATAACAACCTATTTTGATCGACCTTCACGAAATTCATTGTTGACGAAAGCACGACCACGACGAAATTCTGCAAATCAATTGTAAAAAGTCTTTTCTGATGGTGCTTGATTACTAAAAGTTGAACAATGTGATTCGATGCATTATTGTTGATTTAGGTCTTTACTAAAAACGTAAAAAAAAAATCCATCGAAAACCTTCATGTGAAATTTCCATTTTTTACAACAGTTTTTGTTTTAAAAAGAAAGAACACTCCCAGTAAACAAACTACTCGGCCAATTTCTGAGCTACCATTCTTTTAGCAAAAACGAAGGACAAATTTTGTGACAAAGAAATGTCACATCTCAATAGTGCCAGCTGTGGTCGTTTGTAAAAACTTACACGGTGATCCTAGTATTAAAAGGTACGTACCTCCGGACAAAATACATAGAACCAAAAGTAGCTAACTATCGATTCGGTGAGCATGTAGTAATACGGTAAAAATTTCGCTGTTAATCGTTAGAAAAAATTAACTGAACCGGTGGTAGTTCGTAGATTTAACAAAAAAATTTACTCATGAAAACAACCCTACTGATTTGCTTCGTTTTCGGTTGTACAAATCTTATATTTTTACTAGTTTTTCGTTCGAGAATAGTATATTTACAAATGTTGTGCATAAACATACACACATCCGTGTTCAATTTTGAAATTTAGAGATTTGTTGAAGTTAAAGATGTGTCAATTGGTATTGACTGTTTATTTAAATTGTCTGTTCCGATCCTTAGTTTCTCTGATTGCCCCACATCATCCACGTTTCGGCTGGAAGTCCGTTCTTTTCGTCTGTATTTGTAATTCATGACATGTTTTAATATTCATCAATCCTTTTTTTTTAGATGTTAGTTCACTCTTTTTTTCGTGGTTAATCAAGATTCACACAAAAGACTTATTGTTAAGACTTGTCCGAATTTTATTGATTGTGGCGTGAAGTGGTATATACAAACAATGGATGAGCAAGGATACAATAAAGATGGACTAACTGCAGCTAGACAACTTTAAGTCCAGAGAATGACAACAGATGAAATGCAGGTTAGAAACCGAACAGAGAAAAAAAAAGCAGGACATAATTAAAAAGGAAGAGAAGTACGATGGCAGATGTTGGTGGAGAGACGTCATTCGCCGAAGGAAGTGGAATGTAACATTTAAACGTTGTTCTATGATTTTTGTAAAATTAAGGTTGTACGTATCATCCATTTCGAGGGCATTACAAGCGGCAGAGGATTGTGGGCAAGTAATGGGGAGAAAAACGTCCTGGCAGTTATCTAGTGTCTTCATCATACCATAAAACAGAAATCTGATTGGCGTAGGGATTGAACACACGTCCTCCTGAACGGCTGACCTAAACATTAGCACTTCCATTATCCCTCCTTTCCCATGTTGGTATCTCCTTTTGAAACTTCACTGCTTCTATCTCTAGCTATCATTTCAGTGTAAATATAAAAAATTTACATTAATTTTCAATTGAACCAATTTCCATCTTTAAAAAAACAGTGTTCTCACTTAGGCATTTTGGGTCCCTCCCTCACCCTAACCCCCAAAATAGTAGGTTCAATAACTTTGGCTATTATAGACTAAAAGCCTCTTCAATTGTCGTTACTTGCCTGCGTCAGTTAGTTTGAAGGGTTCTTATTGAACACAGGTGTAGTATCTGCGCTTCTTGGCCTTCTACCGGGACTTTGGTATATATCTTTTACAGTTTGCTGATAACGTTAATTGCTTTGCAATTTGTACGGTATTTTATAACGAGTATTTTAAATAGTCTTGCTATAACCATTGTATGAGTTTTTGCAAGCTTTTAAATCGCATTGGAAAGCAGTTTTGTTTCTACGGATCAAATTCACATGTAATCTACTTTCTCAAACAGAATAAAGTTATCTTTTTAAGGAGAAGACCATATACTTCACTATATTTCGTTTTTATTCTGCATTTTATTTCAATTTCCTGTTTTCAAGAAAACCAGGCTAGCATGTGGTAATACTTTGTTGTCAGTTCAAGTGAAATTTTTCAGATTGAGATGAAAATATTTTCGTTAGTATAGTCTTAGTTGTGTTTATTAATAAACTAGAGAAGTTAGTTGTGATTATAATAATTTTTGAGCAACACTTGTTTAACAGTCGTAATTTCCTTCAGTTAGCTCTGTGATGTATTAAATTTGATGATTCAGAATTTAATTTAATGTCATCTGGAGATTTCGGACTATCACTCATACCAAGCACCTCCAATTAAAGTAACAAATTTGTAACATATACTCTTTAATACATTAAAATGTGTGTTTCAAGTTCAGAATTATTAGGTGTAGCATCAAACGCTTACTGACACATTGGAGCAGGGATTAAGATTTTTCTTTTAGAGGCTTATTTTTTATTGGTACTACGGTAAGTAAACTAACACTGTAGTATATTTTATAATGAGTGCTGTGTGTGACTGCTCAGGTGATGTGACAGTTTCAGCATACAAATTTGTAGCTGAGTGGTATCACGCTCTGTAGTTGGGAGTATGACAATGTAAAGACGTCGTTTTGCGGCGGGAAAGGACATTCTTATAAGATTGACACGCTGCTCCTTTCGTAGAAATGATTCTTTTAAGTCGGCGTTGATGCTGAAGTTAACATTCAGTGCACGTTTCATTCAGTTCGTGAACGGTAGGAACGGCAGAGTACCAGGCGTTGCTCGGGGGTTGGATACGGAAATTGAGATGTTTTATCCCGTTTGATCTGATTGTCATAAACATTATCAACCATCATCAACCTTGGCCGATTTCATTATCTTTTTCGAGATATATGCAAAACAAAAACAAACAGAAAAAACCTACAAAAGTTACACATTTAAATTCGTCTTAAGAGGGTTGGCGGGGGAGAGCGGGTGCAGTTTTGTAAACCAAATGTCTTTGTTTTGAAGTATACGTATGCAAAGTTCCATCGAAATCGAATAAATCTGTGGTTTGTATGAAAGACATTTGCAAAACTTAAGGGGAGGAGGTAAAGCGGGAGAGGAGTTGCGATCCTGTAAACAAAATGTAGACAGTATTTTTCACTTTGTTTTAAAGAACATGTGCATAAAGATACATCTAACTCGGATAAAAACAGTAGGATTTTTAGAAGAGCATACAGATATAAGCAAGTCCATTTTATATATACACTTGCAGAATACCCTACGTTGCCCAGTCTAGTTGACTTACTCGTAAACTATTTTTAGTCACCCGGTGAGAGACATGTGCACCAAGTTTCATTAAATTGCGCCAGATACTTCCGGAATGAAAGCAACCCTAGATTCAATCGCATCCTACCCATAAAGAGGTGGATTGGAGGTGATTTACACCTACACTATTTTTATTTATCCGATGAGAGACATGTGCACCAAGTTTCATTAAATTGCGCCAGATACTTCCGGAATGAAAGCAACCCTAGATTCAATCGAATCCTACCAATAAAGAGGTGGATTGGAGGTGATTTACACCTACACTATTTTTATTCGTCCGATGAGAGACATGTGTACCAAGTTTCATTTAATTGGCATCAGCAATTTCCTGATTTAAACAGAACGTCGATTTACTCGCACCTTACCTCCCACGCTGGTTCACCCCTAAAATATTTTTATTCTCCCAATAGGAAAATATGTAGCACATTTTATGAAATTCACATCAGCCATTTACAGAATTGAAGAAAACCTAGATTCACCCGCACCCTACCTAGAAAGAGGCGGGTTGGAGTTGATGTCTCCCTACACTATTTTTATTTCATTAATTTGGCACCAGCCATTTCCGTAATTGAATCGTTTGTTTCAGAAACCCATCAACTGACATTTTAGTCAAAATTGAGATAAATACAAGTATATAATATGGCTCATATGCTGTAAACACACCTTTAAAAAGAAAGCCGTCAACGGCCATAAAATTTATGGGTTTTTTCAAACATCGAATATTGAATCTAGGCGACAGCACATGGCGGGTTTACCAACTAAATTTCATGTTCGTCTTGGGGCACCCCTGCTTGTTATTATGTTATGCCATGTGTTTTGACCAACCTTTCTACTACATCAAGCAGCTGTTGTGAGTTGTTGAACTACACGAGTGTTGAGGTAATAATAATAACTAGCCACAAAGCCCGTCAAAAATGACGGGTTTGAAGGAGTATTCTGGCAGTTAATTTCTTTTTAGTTGCTTACCTAAACAGCATTGTTTTGAAATAAATCTCAATGTGCTGTAATTTCTCGTCCCTTGTGATGTAGCAAAAGGTTTCAGTCGTCAACTTGATGGAGGTCGCTTTTCAGTCTAACCACTATCTTCGCTAATAATGGCGCTAGAAAACCAAAGCTTCTATCACATGCGAATTGAAATATTCCCTGTATCGCATTTGAGTGTCATCATGAATCGCGATATAAACTTGTTCCAAATTCTTCACGTGTTCTTACATCTTTATTTTTTATTATCTATGATGATGAAGATCGATGTGTTAACGGATGACATAGGTTACATACAGTTGAAATAATGACCACAGTGAAAACGAAGGATGCTAAATTAAATCATAACAACTTCAGTGTTCTGGCAAATAATTTCTTAGCAATTTCTTAAATAAACACAAAAATAAATTATAATATAATTCTGTTACTATCCTGGTCCAGGTTGCATTTAAATATAACCACAGGCAGTTCAATCATTAACGCGGCGCCACAATCTGATGATGAATTCTTGTAGAACTGGACGAAACAAATCGAAAATAATGAATAAATTTTTTTGATATTTTTCTTGGTTTTCGAGATATAGCATGTTGAAAATCGGTTATAGGTATAGTTCCTTGTGATTTTGGTGAAGTTTCCTCTGGTCCAGGACGTATTTCAACCTAACAACAACCACCAGGAAGAAAATAAAACACGTATAGTGCATTTCCACCGTGTAGATATAGCGGTTTTGGTCATTTTTTTCTGGTCCAGGCCAGATCTCATTCAAACCACCTCAATTTTGAGATACAATATCTCGAGAACTAAGCGAGATATGGAAAGAAAATGTATTCTTTGTTTTCGATTTGTCTCTTCGAGTTACATTATCATCATCAAATTTGGCAATGGCGAAATTTTTCTTCTGTTCCAGGCCGCATTTCAACCTAACCACGTCAATTTTGAGATACAATATCTCCAGAATTAAGTGAGATATCAAAAAAATTTATTCTCTACTTTCAATTTTTTTTCGTCGAGTTACATAAGAATCCATCAACAAATTGCGGCTTCACGGTTATCGTAGAATCCCCTAACCACTTACAGCACTACGCTAAACATGCCGCCAGAGAAACAATAGGCCTAGTTCCGTTACACGCATATTAATACATATACTTATCACATTTTAGTGGCAATAATTCATCGCGATAAAAATCTTCAAAGATGTTTACATCTGCCTTTCACGTTATCCGTTATTCAGATCAGTATTACAGTTAAATACGGCTGAAACATGTCATCAGTAAAAGCAAAGGAAATTAAAAAAAATATGAACAACTTACGTCTTGACAGGTAATATTAGATTACTAATAGAGCTAAGTTATACTGTAACCAAACTTTTCGGAACACTGATGCTCGAAATACGAACTTTTATCTTACATATCTATGGACAAAGAATTTAAGGAATACTCTATATATCAAAAGAATATTACGTAAATATAAGCATCTAATGATTGATATGTCGATTTTAACGCAATACATACTTTTATTTCAGTGTTCTGTGAGTTAATTTATTCACTGATGCTTGGAAATGTTATTAAATAACGTGTACTCCCGCGTATAATATCGTAAAGCGTGAAGTCATAGCGCAACGTCATAGATTGACGTAATGCCGTGACATGACGTCAGCGTGACATGCTACATTAAGCCTATTATACTAATAGATAACCTTAGAATTATAATCTCTTTCAAGTGTTAAATTATTTAACATTTTGTGGTTTCACGTTGCGTTTTGTGATAGTTTGCTGTATGGATAGTGGAACTTCAGACGTTGAACCTCAGTCAAAAATGAAACGAGGGGTATCCAATGATAAATACAAACGTAGTCTTATACGACAATCAAAAGTGAAAGTTTAAGAATACAAATGCTATAAAGGTAACATTGTTTCCGAAAAAATCTATTCCTGATGCGCTTGTCTGTAAATGTCCACGAAAATGCAGTTTACTTGTTGTTACTGACACTAAAATTTAGATCTGAGATTCTTTCTACTAGTTTCATACTACAAACCAAAAAAATTTATATTTGCAAAGTCATAGAAACTAAGAAAATTAAGCGTAAAATGAAAAAAGTCACAGATTGCTCTGCTGGTATAGAAGAACATCAATCCTTGCAGACAAAAAATAAATCTTTTGCTTACAGTGTGGAGGGTCAATCGAGTTGTCGCACCAGTTTGCAAAAGTGTATTTTTTGCAAATACATGGCGTTTTTGGTGTTAGAGTTGCAAGGCTGACTAGTCTATTAGTTGAAAATAAACACCTGTGGACATGAGATGAAAAAATCGCAGTGGAGATGCGATCGAAGTTAATATTTGTGGCGTACTTCATGAACACATTTCTCGATATGAAGTCTGGGAAACACACCAGGGGACAACTAAGAAACACCATTTAGATGCGCAACTGGGTATTACAAACATGTATGAAATGTTCCGAATGGACCACTCTGATTTAAAAGATAAACACGAATATAATTTTTATTACAAAAATTTCAAAGAAAATTTCAGTTTATCTTTTGGGTGGCCACACATTGATGTCTGGAAGCATAACTTAGAGACCCATTTTGAGTGACAATGTCGAGTGGAGCTTAACAGCTGAACAAATAATTCACATGTACAGAGCGAGAAAGTTTTACCCAAAACAAAAAGAAATGAGCGAAAACAAGGACGAAGATACAGTAGCACTATGTTGTAAAATTTTGCGCTTCCAAATAGTGCAGTTCAGAAAATATTTTGCATGCGTAAACTCTGGATAAATATATTTTGTGTTCACTATATAAAGACAAATAAAGTAAGTATATACACTTACCACGTAGGTCAAGTCCACAAATCTCCAGAGGAGGTATGGTCAAATATCGCATTATTTAAAAACTGAAGTACTTGTTGGATTCAAGGTAGTAACCTATTTCCTCGTCAGGGGACATTTATTTCTACCCTGCGACCGTGATTTTAGTTGCGTAAAACGTCTAGTCCATCAAGTGGATAGAGTTTACACTCTTAAAGCAAGTAAAACAGCGCTTTTTACAATCTACCACGTAACCAGTGACATGATCTTCAGTTTCAATACGTGGTGGCCCAGTCTTTAAAAAAAATTTGAACTCGTATGAAACAAATGGAATAGGGGTTCCCAAGGAAGAAAAAATTCCTCTTAAAGGCTCAACCTACAAAAAATTTAAGTACAGCAACGGAATGTCAGTTTTCATTTTGTTCCATTTTGTTTCAACCTAATCACAACCCCTGCTAATTAATGTTGCTGCTTGTAAATCGAAACATGCATCGTACGCGCATGAATACATCCCACATAAGGATACAAAGGATAACCGCATCTGCAAGTGTGGAACTTTCTCGTGAAATCCTACATCCGCTTTTGCATCCGCAATTTTTAATGCGGATTTATAGCGGATGTTTTGTTTACATTACAATATATATTATTCTTTTCTCTATAGTACGAGGTTATGCTCATCGTCGCTTAGCTAAAAAACATAGTGGTTGTTTTTTTCTGACGACCTTGCAATAAAAGTAACAATGAACTGTGTTATTACCTAAGCGACGAATTTACAATTTTGAACTTGCATGGAAAGTAAAGCGTCCTATTCACGGTCCATAAGAAAGAAAAAGGGGGGGGGGAAGCGAGCGTGGCCTTGTGCTTGACGCTTGAATTAGTCGAGCCACGAACTCCGCGAAGTTCATATGACAAAGATTGGTTTTTAGACGCGTGCATAGTGATGTAAATAATTTAAATCACTTGTGAAATCATTTCACGGTTTTTGTTGTTGAAAGAAGAGGCAAAAAATAAATCAGTAAGGCAGTATTATATAGAAATAGACTTTACTTATGAGAAAAAGGTAGAATTTGGCATAAAATATTTACTTATTTTGATTTATAATTTATTTTTGATCATCATCATCATCTAGGACAGCTTCCAGCCACTGGCCAGGTCTGCTGGGAACAAAAGCCTCGCCAGCGCTTCCTGTCTAACCACCATCTCTCTTCTTCCACTGACGCCCAATTTCCTCCTCTTTCCTCCACACATTTCTTAACACCTTTCATCCATCTGTCCCTCGGTCTTCCTCTAGGTCTCTTCCCTTTCAGCTCCATGTCCAGCATCTTCCTTGGTAGCCTCTCCTCTCCCATTCTCTTTACATGCCCGTACCACTGTAGCCTAGATTTTTCAATTCTTTGTTGTAGCGGTTCTTCCTTTATCATCTCCCTGATTCGCTCATTCCTTATTCTGTCTCTTCTTGTTACTCCCACTCTACTCCTCTGAAATTTCATTTCCACCGATTGTACCCTCCCTTTGTCTCTCTCCTTCATCACCCATGTTTCTGCTCCATATGTTAAAATTGGTACAAAATATGTTTTATAAATTGCCTCCTTACTCTTTTGTGGGACATCCCTACTCCATACCAGGCTCCTAATACTTTTAAAAAATCCATCTGCACATCTTCCTCTTTCGTTTATTTCCATCCTGTTTCCTCCATTTTCTTCAATACAGCTTCCCAAATATTTAAAACATTCCACTCTATTTAGTTGCTCCCCTCTAAGTGATATGCCTATGTCCGTCCTGTTCTTCTTTCTTGTTGTTATCACCACTTCACTTTTTCTCGCAGAGAACTTCATACCATAATCAGCAACTACTCTCTCCCACACATCCAGCTGATCCTGCACCTCTCTTTCATCCTCTCCCCAAACTAATAGGTCGTCTGCAAATACCATTGCTTTCATTTTTCCTTCCCCAATGCTCTGCACCACCTTCTTCAATATTTCATCCATAGCTACAATAAATAAGAGGGGTGATAGGGCACTTCCTTGTTTTAGTCCATTTTTCAAATGGAACCATCCAGTCTTATCCGTTCCCACTTTGACACAGCTCTTACTACCCTCATACATATCCTTCACTCTTTGCACTATCTCCATTTTCACTGACTTTTTTCTCAGTCCTTCCCACACTTTGTTTCGGCTGAGGCTGTCATATGCCTTTTCAATGTCCAGAAAGGCCATCACAAGATCTTTCCCATACTCGTAGTGCCGTTCTTGTAGCTGTCTTATTGCAAATATAAGATCGATAGTTGACCTTCCTGGTCTAAATCCATACTGTTCTTCCCTTAGCTGCCTTTCAACCGCTCTTCTTATTCGGCTTTCCAAAACTTTCTCATATATCTTGGCACAGTGGCACATCAGGGTAATACCACGGTAGTTTTGGCAGACAGTCTTGTCCCCTTTCTTAAATATGGGTATTATTACCCCTTTCCTCCAGTCCTCTGGAATTTTTCCCGCCTTCCACACAGCCCGCATCACCCTATAGAGCCACTGTGTGCCCATTACTCCAGCAGCTCGTATCATCTCCACGCTCACTTCATCCACTCCAGGTGCTTTACCTCCCTTCATTCTCTTTACCGCATCCTCCAATTCCTTCCATGTAATATCTTCCTCTTCCTCTTGATACTGGTCCTGTTCTTCCTCTGTACTCTCATTTTCATCACTGGGTCCTGAAGCATTCAACAGATCCTCAAAATACTCCCTCCAGACTTCCTTTATGTCGTATTTCCCGTCCACCAAGTTGCCATTCTTATCCTTTATACTACCTGCTTCCATTCTGCTCCTCCTCCTACTTTTTACCATGGAATACAACACCTTCTTACTGCCCTCACTATCCTCTTTTAGCATTTCTGTCCATTTTTCCATCCATTTCCTCTTTTCTTCCTGTATCACTGTTTTTGCTTCTTTCTTTTTGCAGCTGTACACTCTTTTGCTTTCCTCTGTTCTCCTTTGGAACCATTCCCTGAAGGCTTTATTCTTCTGTAGCACAGCATACTTTGCCCTTTCATTCCACCATGGAGTTTCCCTTTCTCTTCTTCTACCAGCTGTCCTACCACATACTGCTTCGGCTGTTTTTACCAAGGTGGTTTTAAAACGTTCCCATTCCTCCTCCGCTGACTGCAAGATTTATAATTTATTTTTGATAAAAAAAATATTAAAATCTAAATAATTATAAATTTATTTTCCACCTCCGCATCCGCTTTCGTAAAACATCCGCATCCGTAAAGATGAACTTCGTTTACAATCCTAATTCCACATACATAAATCTGTATCTAGAATGTATGTGTTTGTTCCGGCATCAAGCAGAAAGTACAGATTTTGAATGGGTTTGCACAATAACTTGGGGTACGAGTTAAAATCTGACGCATGTCTTAATATATTGCGACCCATTTATTTTACGAATAAACTGGCATAACCACTCGTATATTAAATGCATCCTGGAACGATACGTGGTGGAAAATTGTTGTTAATTATTTTAGAAATCAATTCTGAAATATTTATACAGTGATCTTGAACATCTTTGCTCATAATGACGTCTCTATTTATATGTCTAGCTTATAGAGTATACAGATGTGTTCTTGTCATTTGTTGTATTACACTTCTCAAAATTAATTGCCTTCGGTATAATCCCAGAGATCGTAAAAGCGTCGAGTATGCGTTCAGGTTGGACTGGGTACTGCACCACAGAAAAATGTATTCGTAGACTGTGCATGTCGCTATTACTGGAGCCGAAGCTACATTACAACCTAAACGGAAACAATATGTTTCGATTGCCGTCCTGTGCTAAGTTTGGAACAGTTCCAGTTATTAAAAAAAAATAAAACGAATCTTAATCGTCATGTGTGGCGAATGTAGCCTGGTTGACAGTAAAACCTAATTGCGGCATACGATTTGCGGATAGCCCATTTCAATGTCTTATATGTCGCTATTACTGTGGTCCAGGCTCCTTTACAATCTAAACGGAAACAATCATGTCGTAAAGCTTAATTTTTTGGGGAAACTCTTCACAAAGTAAAAAAAGTTTCATAGTACATTGTATGCTGTGTCGGATAAAACTAAGAATTTCTTACAGACAACTCTTTAAGAAGCTCAATATTTTTACATTGATTTCTCAGTATATATGTTACCGCTAAAAAAAACCGTTAATGTGCACATTACCTCGCTAATCTGCAGGGTAACTGATTTGTTCAGTTAAAGTATGGAATCACCAGTTTTACGCTTAGTTAAAGTTCAAAAGTTTGTTTCTCTCTTTTCCTTTCCCGGGCGGCAAAGTAATACCAGTGCGCTGCATACCTAGTTCTGTTTCCAAATTCATTTATGCTTGTTAGTGCGTAAATTTGTCGTGATTTTCTTTGAAGCAGATAAATTTAACTCCTAGTATGCGAGCAAACTCTGAATTGGTGAGTAAAATGAGGAAAAGATTCTTCGCAAACCTTTTTAGCGAAGATTCAAAAAATAATAGTGTTTCAATGACTAAACCAAAGTATGATTCTATAATTAAAGATGAAAAGCGATTAAAAGTTTCAAAAACGAACGAATCATTTCGAAATTATGGAATAATTCAAAGGTATGATATGTCGACTAAACAAGGCTGTGAAAAACTAATTGAGCCGCTGTCATATGCGCGAAAAAGTGTGAAAAAGTTTGTCCATGCCGAAGAGTTGTTTGACGTATTGTATGTTACTCATTTGCCAATTGGCCACGGTGATAGTGTGAGAATGATCAAGCAATTAAATACATTTTATAAAAAACATAACCCAAGCCTAAGTAAAAATGGTTTTGATTTATGCAATCCTTGTCAACAAAAACAAAAAAAAGTGCGTAAAAAGGATTGTTATAAAGTCGATTATTTCATCGCGTTTCAATAGCAGATGCCAGCTGGATCTCATCGATTACCAATCTCAACCAGATGGAAAGTTTCCTTGTCGAATACTAAGACCACTTAACAAAATTTGTTGCATTGAAGCCACTCGTATCGAAACGGGCGGCTGCAGTAGCCTAGAGCTTGCTTGAAATTTTTCTCCATTTTTGCGCTCCAAGTATATTGCATTATAATAATGGACACGAATTTTACTATAAAATCTGTAGTGATCTAGGTGATCACTTATCCAAATACTTGATATTAATTTTCAAGTCAGTATCCAGGGTGGGCGAGCATGAAAAAAGTTAAGCAATAGAGCTACGACCTGAGAAGTAGCACGCAGCTCTGCTGTGATGGTTGTGGACATTCAGATATACAATCATTTGGTCAGAGTCATTTGGGCATAGTCTTCAGGGAGATTATCAATAGTCGATTTAGTTTGGGCTGCGAGGCGCCCATAAGTTACATGCTCGCCCAGTCCTTGACCCAAACTATAATGTTTTGTTTCAAAGCCAATGCAACATTGTAATTATTCGCCTATGTCAGTCATCATGTGAATAAATATGTAAATAGGTCATTGCCGTGTCCAGTAATTTAACCTCCATTCCTATGCTCTTATCAATAAGCTGGCAGAGATACTACAAATCTTAGACTGTAAAACAAAGTTGTAGCTAGAAATCAAATGGTTAATGGCAATCCTAGACGTAACTAAAGTCAAAGAAGTGTAGAACGGGCGAATCAAGACATTGAAAACATACCCTACTACTTGGATGGCTGACACTCAGACTATCGGGTGAGGGAGTACAATTTGTACAATTAATGAAGAAACGTGCATATCACTCTGCAAATAAAAGAAGTTCATACGAAGCAATGTTCGGTTGTCCCAGAAAAAGAGGGATTCTTCTATTATACCACGAAAACCAAGAAAGTATTAGAAAAGTAAGTGGTGAAAATGTTAGCAGTTTCTAATGCAAAGCACTCAAATTTCAATTAAGAATTAAGTAGACAGCAAAAAAATGATGCCCACTAGATTTTATCTGTAGTTCTTAGTAAAACAGAGGCTGGCTTTTATGATCTTGGTGCTAAAACAGATGTTTTAAAACAATTGTATGTAAAATCTGAATTCAGTGTTTGAAAGGAGAGATATTTAACGAAAGAAGATGTCCCTGCTGTAAAAATACGTCAAACAGTAATAAAACAGTCCCTTAGTACTGATCAGAGTTTCAGAAAATGTGAGTACAAATATAAATGTACCACAAATAGATGTGTTTATCACAAGAACCTATTGCTATGTAATTCAAAGTGTCATCAGTCTTTAGATTGCACTAATAACTAAGCATAACTTTATCATATGTTTTGAAAATTTATTTCCTTAATTGTAATAATATTTTAAACCGTTTGATTCTTTCTATTACAGGTTTTTTGGATATCGAGAAATAAATAAATAAATAATGTTAATTTAAGCGTACAGAAAGGTTGCTGATGTTGCAGGAAAGATCTTATTTTCACTTTAACGAGAGCCTAGTAGGTAATGTGCAGATTATCTAGGTAATTTGCGGATTACCTAGGTAATGTAAAAAAATATTTTAGAAATAAAACAGGTTTCGCACTTTAACGTCTCACCCTCGTTAATCTGCACGTTACCTAGATAATCTGCAGAATAACTGATTTCTGCACTTTAACGGTAACATGTATATTCTCTCTCGTGTGCTTTGTAATAGAACATTTTAACTTGTTTGCTTCCAATTCATAGGTACACAATTTCAATACGAGAAACAAAAATAACTTCTACAAACCACAAACATTACTGTCATTAGAACAACGAGGAGTTAATTATGTTGGGATACATCTGTTTAATAATGTATTAAAACAATCTATACTTATAAAGGGCAAGGTTTGGTCATCTTGTAACTGTCATGGCGTGACGTCGCACTATGATGTTACGCTTTTTGTTTTTGTTGTCTACGAGATGTTCTAGGTTATGCATGTTATTTAATATCATTTCTATTTACCTAAACATCCACGAATAAATTAATTGTCAGAACACTGAAAGAAAAGTACCTATTCAGTTTAAATCGACATAATAATTATTAGTTGCTTAAATTTATTTAGTATTCGTTCATAGTAAAAGTAACCGTTAAAATATTTGCCAATAGATATATAAGATAAAAACGTTAATTCTCGATTAGCAACGTTAGCGGCAGTTTTGATTAGATTGTTATTACAAACGGAACCTGACGTTACAACAGAGGGCATGACTAAATTAATTCCTTTTTAAATAATTTAAATTGTTTTCATTGGTGTCCTTTTACTTAAATCATTACTTCATTTCAATGAAAGTACTTCCACACTGATCGCGATCTACACAGCCTAGACTACAGTTAAAACTAATATGTGACATGACGTAAGTTGTTAAGATTTATTTTTAATTTCCTTTACTTTCACTGAAGACATAGTTCAGCCGCTATTCAAACGTTGTAATATCGATCTGAATCATGGACAACAAAAACTAATGACATAAGAACCATTGAAGATATTTGATCAAGCTTACATCGCGATGGGTTATTGCCACTAAAATATGATACAGTACATGTATTAATATGCGTGTAATTGAAGTATTGTTTTTTCTGGCAGTAATTTTAGCGTATTATGTGGTTAGGTTGAAATGCAACCTGGACCAGGATGGCAACGGAAACCTTTTGCTACAGCGCAAGGCATGAGGAATTACATAGCTTTATTTTATAACAATTCTGTTTAGTTAAGCAATTGCTAAAAAAAATGAATTTCCTGAACACTGAAAGAAACGTATGTATTTCGTTTAAATTGGCATATTAATTATCAGTTGCTTTTTTTTACTGATATCATTACTTGATTTGAATGAAAAAAGTTTCAAATTGATCGCGATCTATGCTGACTAAGCCACAATTAAAACTAATATTACGTGGCATAACGTAAATTGTTAAGATTTATTTTTATCATCCTTCCTTTTCACTGGGATAATTATTTCAGCCGCATGTCAGCCGATATCGATCTTCATCACATATATTAAGAAAGATGTAAGAACACGTGAAGATTTTGGATAAAGTTTATATCGCGATGCATGATAACATTGACATGCGATAGGGGGAATCTATTAATTTGCGTGTGACTGAAGCTTTGACTTAGGGTTGTTGCGGATGTCATCTTTGCGGATGCGGATATTCAGTGCTTGACATCCGCGGATGCGGATGTTTTGTGGAAGCGGATGTTGAAAAACAAATTTATAATTATTTCGATTTTAATATTTTATCAAACATGAATTTAAAATCAATCTTTTTTCATAAGTAAATTTTATTTCCATATAATACTGCCATATTGATTTATTTTTGCCTCATCTTTCATGAAAAAAAATGTGGGATGGTTTCACAACTGAATTAAATTATTTACATAATTACCTGCGTGTCTAAAAATCAGTCTTTGTCATATGAACTTTGCTGAGTTCGTGGCTAGACTAATTCAAGCGTCAAGCACAAGACCATGCCACCGCGCGTCTCCGCGCTCGCTTTTTCTTTTATATATATAACTATACGCCTCGTCGACATCAAGGTCATTAGAGGCGTGAAAAGATTGGGGCTAGGAATTGTAAAGCATTCGGCCATGGTCTTTTAAAGGAAGCATTCTCCTGGAGTGATTTGGGGAACCCATTGAAAACCCAAATCTGGACTCCCGGACGGGAATTCAAACAGGCGTCCTCCCTAATGCGAGGTCAGACCGTTACCGCCTACCCGCCACGCTCAGTTCCGTGCTCGCCACCCACCTTCCCACCGCTCTATAGCGGCGCATTCACGGTACAACTTGTCGGACCTACGAGTTCCGATTTTCGATAAAAAAGAACTCTTGATGGTCAGTGAAAGCGGTTAAAGGGATACATGTAGGAGGTGTTGGATGTTGTTGGACACCCAGGCAACCAAAAAGGGTCCTTGCTGTCCAACAAGCTATAGATATTGTAGGAAGCTATTGGAGTAAACATCCTACGAGTGTGCGACAAGGACACATGGTGTGCCGCGAGAAAGTACGAGTGGAATGGATTGCTTGGAACATCTATAGTAACCTGAATGGTTGAGCGCTACGGTAGTTCTGCACTGATTTCCTATAAGTTGTACCGTGAGTAGGCAGCTTTAAGGTTGAACTACACTAGGCCGCAACGAACCCGCACCGTCACCGTACCGACGCTCTGACGAGTGTTGGCTCGCCCCCCTCTCATCCACACTGGTCCCTAACACGGACGAATTCCTACTCTGTCTTCAGTCTCCTTTAACGTATACACTTCGTTGTACACGGAATTAATGTTAAAAAATTACCTTAAAAGTGATTTGGGAATCGCAGCTAGGGTTACCACCCGTAATTTGTTCTAGACTACTGTAATTTTATTTTGCGTGTGCTGGCAAATATCCATAAAAAGTTCTATTCATGTTAAAAACCATCAACCTATGCATTAATTATGGTGAACATATTGAATCTACTAGTGCTTTCAGCTCCAAACGCCAGATGTTTTACCTGTTCTTTGTACAAAACTGAAAAACATACTCAATAATAAAAAGAAAGAAAACTATTTTAGTGCCGAATGTTTTGTGATTCATAATAGGCTCTTACTACTGTAATAGCTTCTTCACAAAATACCAGTGTAAATATTATATCGTGACTATGCATTAGAGATGGTGTATTTGTTGTACATTATCGGCTTCTGTTAAGGGCGTACGAAAAGTACCAAAATTTGTTTCTCTGAAAGTATGGGAGATACAACTTTGCAATTCGGAGAGCGCATCGCTACGTTGTTCAGGTATATTGACTATTTTTCAAATAAGTCTCCGTCCATTCCTTGATTTCACGCCAGCGTACCGGAAAAGCGTGTAAACCCTGTCGGTACCATGCCGGTTTCTGGTTACGAAATAATTGTTCACAAACGTGAAAAACATCGTCCTGAGATTAAAAATGTATCCCACGAAGAGCATTTTTCGAAGGACTAAACATGTGAAAGTCTGACGGTGCCAATTCGGGGCCAAATTTTGCATTCGCTTCAAGAGTTCGCAGACTTGTGTTGAAGCAGCATGTCACACAGATTCTTTTCAGAGCGAACATGTATGAAGCGCTCCTCAGTGTAGCAACATAGCCGCCCGAGTTTAAGGTGGATCCTTGATCCATCACATCCAGCAAAATGATATCTTGCATATACCAAGACACAGTGATCTTGGTCTTTCCTGCTGACGGAACGATTTGACTTTTTTCTTTCGTGGCGATTGGTTATGGTGCCATTCCATTGACTGTCGCTCGATTTGATGAACCCTCGTTTCATCGGCGGTGACGATACGGGATAGGAGGATCCCCTTCTCCTTCGTAGCGCTGCAATAGTTCAGACAAAATGTTTTTCCGTGCTTCTTTTTGGTCAAACGTGAGCTCTTTGGGAATCAATTTTGCACTCACCTTGGAATATTCCAGTTCTTGGAAGATATGGTATCCACTACCGACATTGATGGACAGTTTTTCGCTTAACTGTCAAATAGTAATGCGTCGATTCGCCGAATCGGTTTGTCAGCGCGCTCCACTAGCACTGGAATCACAGCTGTGGTGACCCGACCGCTCAGCGGCAAGTTGGCGAAATAGGCTTGTGTACACCCGCAGACTACTCGTTGCGAGCGTCGAATAACGGTACTTCGGTCAGCAGCGACAGTTCCGTACACATCCGCTGTTGAATTTTCACGACACTTTCTCCCTCGGTGAGCAGAAACTCGATCACAGCACGCTGCTTGTAACCAGGGGCGCCGACTCTGTGGGTGCTCGGGGGCTCCAGCACCCACGAGAAGTAAGTAGTGGGTGCGGAGCACCCATGAATATAGACATCAAAACTAATCGGTAAGAGACTTTGAGCAATACCTAAATAGTAAATACCTACACCGCGTGATCGTCCTTACTATCGATATGATTGTGAGCGAATGTGCGTAATGCCCAAGGAGAATATAAACACTAGGTTAGATCATACCTAGCATTATCTAGCGTGTGGTAAATGTAGATTTGTTTGTGAAAAGCGCGCACACAATCAAGCCAAGCAACTCGCCCGGCGCCGCCATCGCTCTCGCGGGCCGCGGCTCTGTTTCAGGTGTCTCACTCATTACTACTCGAGCTGGAAAATAAAAGTAAATAAAGCACGTGCTTTGAGAGTTTCGGTGGATAAATTCGTCCTTCGAAAACGTAAGATACCCAAAACAGAAGATCCTTCCACTAGCTTAGTACGGCTCAAAAATTCCAACCAGAAGATGCTATTTCTGCTTATTCAGTCGAATTTTTCAAACCAAGTTGCAGACAATTTTTGCGCGGCTGTTAATTAATGAACATACAGATAATGTGTTTTGCCAAATTTGTAAAGAAACCATGTCTAGTGGCGTTTCTATGCCATAAAATAATATTTAATACTATTATTTAATTGGAGCTCAGGCTCCGGTGGAAATTTCCCTACACAAGAGATGATAAGTCTACTAAGGCATTCACTCAAGTTGGTTTATCGTCATGGAATAAACCTTTTAAAAGGTTTGAAAAGCACGATAAGTCTGAATTTTACCGTTTTTTGTATGTTGCATAAAGTCAGTTTAGAACATGGTGTCAATGCACACTGCATATTATCAAACCATAAACTACAAAATATGAAAACATTTAGAACCGGCTTCATAAAAATGATTTCTACTCTTCGTATTTTAATAGCCGGAGGCCTAGCCATAAAGGGACCTCGGGGACGAACATTTAAATTACATTCTGTTGTTGAAGCTGCAATAACAGATTATTCCCTATTTAAAATCTTTGCTCCACCGCAGCAGATATAGGTGGCTGTCATGCTATGTCACTAACGAACTGTGCACAAGTTTGAGTGAAGAAGTAGAGCATAAAATAATCAAAGTAGTACAAAATGTGGTCTGTTACTCATTAACGGTTGATTAAAATAGTGATATTTCTAATAATGAACAGGTCACATTCTGCTATCGCTGCATGGACTGGAAGTGTAGTACACATGAATGTTTTATCGACCTCTGTAAAACGAATCAACAACATCCGAAAAAATTTGTTCGAAATTTTCAATGACGTACTAAGAAGATTCGACATGAATATCAAGATGGTTAGGAGGGTCTATATATACAGACAGTGCTTCTAATGCTAGAGCGCATACTGGCCTTCAGACGTCGGTTAAAGCTATCGAAGCAAGAAAAAATTATGTTTATTGCATCGCTCACTCGTTTTGTTCTAGATACAATGAAAGAAACACATGTAATAAAAGAACTTTTACTATTAATAAGAGAGCTTATTGCACTTTTACGTGGTTCACCGTCGTCGTCGTCGTCCAGAGCATTTACTGCTTTTTCTTCTTAAGCAGTTTATTGCGAAGGGTTTGTCTATTGACACTTCCTTCAAACGTTAAAAGGTCAGTTCCATTACTTTTGGTGTGTCTTTTGGTTTGCTCGGGTCTATTTTTAGTTTTATGTCAATATTGATAGTGGTCTCTTGTGTTTGTCATATATTGTGTAGTATTGCCCTAAGTTGGCAATTAAGGGATTGTTTGAGTATCTGGATGCTCGGTAAAAAGATCTTGTAATCTGTGCGATTCTTTCTTCGAGCATCGGGATACCTGCGGCTTCGTGCAGGTCAGCTGTGGGAAACCGGGGAGGCACATGTAGTGCTCGCCGAAGCGCACGATTCTGCATGGTCTGCAGCCTTTTTATCGAGGACCTGGAGGCGTAGCCCCATACGGGACACGCGTACTCAATTACCGGTCTTATCAGGCTGCAATATACGCTCACTCCGGTATTGGCTGCCAGTGCACTGTCCGTATTTAGAATAGGGTACAGCTCCCTCAGCCTCGTTGCGGCTTTGAGTCGGGTCTCCTCAATGTGACGCTTCCATGTGAGCCTGGAGTCAAGCGTCACACCAAGGTATTTTACAGTGGTTGACCACTCGATGTCTTCTCCGTGGAGTCGTAGTTTTGTTGTCTGGTTGCGCTGGCGATCACGTTTCCCCAGACGTCTCGTCAGCATTATTGCTTGGGTCTTGGTCGAGTTTATGGTAATCCTCCACCGCCTGGCCCAGGCTTCGGTTTGTTGAAGTACTTGTTGTAGACGGCGAATGGCAGCAGCTTTACATCTATGCGCGGTGAAGAAGGTCGTGTCGTTCGCGTATAGAGCTGTGCGAACCGTTGCTGGAGCAGGGATGTCGGCAGTATACAGGTTGTACAGTACCGGCCCTAGTACTGACCCTTGTGGCACACCTGCATTGATTGGGCGGCGAGAAGATAGATCATTCCCAACTCTCACTCTGAAGGATCTTCCAGTGATGTAACTCCTAATTAGCTTCACAAGCGGGCCGGGGAGTCCCTGGTTGTAGAGCTTATAAAGTAATCTGCTGTGCCAAACGGAGTCAAATGCTCGTGCCACATCTAGTAGGACTAGCGGACAGTAGCTCCGGTGGTTGAATGAGGTGGTGGCGCGCTCGACTATGCGCAGGATCTGCTGGGTGGTGGAGTGACCCCTCTGGAAACCAAACTGGAACTCCGGGATGATGTTCTCTCTGCGGATGTGTTCTTCCATCTTCTTGAGAAGGAGCCTCTCAAAGACCTTGCTTAGTGATGGGAGGAGGCTTATGGGCCTGCAGTTTTGGGGAAAAGTGCCGTTCTTCCCTGGCTTATGTACTCCAATCACCGTTGCCTGCTTCCAGCATCGTGGGTAGTGCTGAGTGCGTAATATACAGTTGAACAGCTCGGTTATGCGTTCTACTGCTGGAGCTGGAAGGTTTTTCAGCAGCCTGTTTCCCAGGTTATCATTTCCAGGTGCCTTTTTGATGTTTAATCTGGAGATGATTCGGCGAACTTCTTCTGCAGAGATCTCGTCGATCTGATAGCCGTCGTTATCAGCGGTGAGGAAGCGCCGCAGTCTTCTGCGGATATCCGCAGATTCTTCCTCGTCGTCGTCCTGCGCAGGCCGAAACTGTTTCTCAAAGTGATCGGCGAGGGCATTGGCCTTGTCTTTGTCGCTGAAGACTAGTCCCCTCTCGCCATGTAGCGGGGGCATTCTTGTGCGCTTCTTGGTGAACCGGCGGGTCTCCACCCACAGATTACCGTCGGTAACGTTCACCGACGCCAGGCGAGCGGCCCACTCTCTGTTGCGGTGTTCCTGGAGACTCACCTTCAGCTCGCGCTGTAGGCGATTTAGGAGGCGCCTGGTGTTGGGTTGTCTCGTAAGCCTCCACTCCTTTGCCACTCTGTTCTTGTGTCTAATCTGAGCCAACAGATTTGGCGGTAATTGACGTGACTGTTGTCTTGTCGCGGGAGGGGGCGTCGCAGAATTCGCTGCGTCAAGGATGACAGATGAGACCTGTTTTATAGCCACCTCAATTTGCCTCTCGTCCAGTGGGCGCAGGCGCTGGAGGGATTCTGAGACTTCTTCGCGGAACCGTTCCCAGTTTGTACGGTTATAATTAAATTCATTTGGAACAATTCGTCTCCAAGATCCAACGTCGATGTTCATCATGACTGGAGAGTGGTCTGATGAGAGCCTGTTCATGGTAGTTGCGGAGACGAATCCAGCAATGCCTCGGGTGATTATTATGTCAAGGACATCAGGGCGGCTGCCGCTCCAGGGGTGGTGGGTCGGCTCGTCCGGTCCCCAGACCTGGAGGTTGTTCCTGGCACTCATTCTGTATAGCTGGTTTCCCGCTGGATTGCTGACTCTTGACTTCCATGCAGGATGTTTTGCATTGAAGTCGCCTCCAATGATGAGCTTACCCCTAAGGGTGAGCAGCTGGCGGATATCATCTTCAATTGGTGATCTTCGTGGCGGTCTGTATGCTGAGACGATGGTGACCGGTCCCGACGTGGTTGCCATTTCTATTGCTGTTGTTTCGATTATTTGCAGTGGTGGAGTGTGTACCGTGTGGTGAGGGATGCCTCTTTTAATGTATATGGCCACTCCTCCTCCCGCAGTGGGTCTGTCATGTCGGTAGCACAGGTAGTTGGCTACCGTTGCTCTGAGACCAGGTTTTAAGTGAGTTTCGGCTACTAGACATATATCTACGTTCTCTTCCCGTAGGAATTGCCGAAACTCACCGAGTTGTTGGAAAATGCCGTCGGCATTCCATATGCATATTGATATGCCATCTATCTTAACTCTGTCCATGACTGGCGTGGGAATTCTGTGGAAGGTCAGCTCGGTGAGCCTTCGTTATTGCGGATTTAATGTCCGCGGCCAGTTGATCGAACTTTGTCAGTAGTGTCGTTAACATTGTCAGAAGCGACCCAACAATGTCGAACAGACGACCCATAGCTGCTCCTCCCTCGTTGCTTTCTGTGGGGAGTGGATAGTGCTGTTGGTGGTTTTGCCTTGCTTGAGTGGGCAGGCCTTGAGTTTCTGCCGCTTGTGGCAGTGATTCTGTAGTGTCTCGCGACTGGCTAGTAGATGCCTCCGCGTAGGAGGTCATTGGAGTTGTTTTCTTTGACGGTTTGGTGCTGTTCTTCTTCTTCTTATTGGCACCTTGTGCCTTTTCCCGCGGGATTTGGTGCTTAGGTGGCTTCTGTGATGTCTTGGGTGACTTCTGAGATGTCGTGGAGGTTGCGTTATTGTCGCCTCGTCGTTGTTGGTTCCGCTCTGTGGTGGGTTTGTCAGCTGGTGACTGGGTGTTCCCGGAATCCTGTCTTTTCTTTTCCTCACGCTGCTTTTGCGTGTTGGCAGCCTGTTCTGCAGCGACCCCACGCTGCCTTTCCCTTGCCCGTTTGAAGGCCATGCAGCCTTTATAGCTGGCCACATGCTGACCACCGCAATTTGCACATTTGGGACTGCCTTCCCCCTTCTTTAGAGTGCAGTCATTTGATAAATGTGCTCCTGCACACTTTACATACTTTGAGGGCATGTTGCAGTGGCGGGCGACATGTCCTAGGGCCTGGCAATTGAAGCATTGAACTGGGCCATTGGAGGATCTCAGTTTTTAAACTGAGATGCGCAGTGACATAAGAGACTCCAGTTGAATGATTTTTCTATTTTGCGGCCTATCAGGCATGACCACCAAGAAGAGTGGCATAATGTCTGAAGTGCCAGGTCTCTTCAGCTGGGCCACTGTGCGTATGTCAAGTCCGATATCTTCAAGCTCTTCCTTGATGTCATCTGTTGGTAATGTTGAGGGCATCCCACGGAGGACGACCTTCAGTATCTTCTCAGCAGCAGAAGGGAAGGTATAATAGGGTATGCCCTTCCTCTGCAGCGCTGCGGTCACCTTAACGTAGTGGTCGGTCGAACTGAAGGTTAGCTTGACCTTGTCGCCTCCGGCCGACTTGGCTTGGAAAGGTTGATTTTCCAGAATGCCTTTGATCATTTGGTACAGTTCCTTATAACTGTTTTGAAATTGTACCACAATAGGAGGAATCAAATGCTTTGATTGCTGCTGTTGCGGCTGCTGTTGTTGCTGCGGCTGCTGCTGTTGTTGCTGCTGCTGTGGCCGTGTTTGATGCTCCAACTGCTGTTGTTGCTGCTGCTGCTCCGGTCCTTCCTGGTACAGCGCGTCATATCGGTTTCTGAGTTCTATTCTGCTGGGGTCTAGGGTCGGCGGAGGCTTGCAGGTGCGACGTGCTTGAGTGAACCCTTCGCCGTCCGGTTTTCCTCCAGCTGAGCTCGTTTTTCGGTTTTTGTTCGTGGATGTTCCAAAAAACTGGAGTGTGGCGGATGGTTCTGGGAAACTGAAGGCACCGACGATTTTCTTCTTTCCCGCCTTTTTGTCTTTGCTGGTGGTGGCGAGCTGCGACACAGGGATGCTGATTTTACTGTTGCTGGCTCTCTTCTCACTCCTCGACATCTTCGCTTTACCGCCGAGGAGCGGTGAGGTGCACCGCTTGGTTGCGCGGGAGTCGAGTCCGTGGGCAGTCCCGGTTGTCGTTTGCGTTGTGTGAACGGTCTCAGTTGTATCCATATTCGAATCCAGGTTCGGTTGCCAGCAGGTCGTCGTACCATGTTGCGTAGCCGTCCTATTCATATCCGTTGTCAAGTCCGTTTCCGTTAGCCGGGTCGTCAACGTGGCCGTTACTGCCGCCGGCAAAGCCGAGTGCGCTGGGGCACTCGGCCCGCCTGGCGCAACAGCGCGGCGAGCACTTTCCTCATCGCACATTTTTTTTTTTTTTTTTAAATGGCTTTTGGCAGCTTAGGCCATACAGCCAGCTTAATGTGTTATATTTAAGCTTCCAGTGAATCAGTTAAATCCAGTGTTCATATAGTCTTCAAAGTGCGGACGCCACAGGACGGACAGGACACACACTCACAACACTTAACATCCATGCCTGCGGCCGGATTCGAACCGGCGACCTTCGGCACGTGGAGCTAGCACTCCAGCCCTTACGCTACCGAGGCCGGCCATCGCACATCTTGTCTCAGCGAATGCCAACTCGGAACTGAACTCGCCCGTGGTTCACCGAAACGCCAAGCTTGTTTTGAATCAATACAGCTGGTGATGTTCAAAACCTTTCTCCGTGGCCGTTACGACCAACAAGATAGTGTTGTCATATATCTTCCTTGAAAACTATTCTAAACAACTATAGTGTACTGCTATGTTCTCTGAACGACACAAAAAGTTAGAAACAAGACGCCACAGCGCGAAAGCAAAATAGTTTTTAAGGTCTTCACCTTTTAAATATCTTTTTATTATTAATCTTCTGATAGAAATGCTCAGTTATTTGGAAGCTCCAAATGAAAATTTGAAGATGATTTCTTTGCATCTGCAAAAAGCTGTACAGTAATTCTATCAAGCACATTATATCATTTCAAAGAACTGACGAAAACTTTCAAAGCTTTTGGAAATCGACTCTTGAACTATGATCAACAATAACAACTTAAAAAATAAGTAGGATACGCAAAAGATGGACGACTCGTCAAGTGAACCGCACTAATTTTCATCACCAGATGATTTTTATCGAAAAAATTATTTTGAACTTTTAGATAGTCATAGACTGTAGTTTACCAGCACTTTACCAAAAGTGCCGTGACATATTTGAGTAAAGTGGATCTATTTTTTTCGGATAAAAATGATACTAGCAGCAGTTATTTGAATGAGTTCTACAGAGATGTGGATCGTTTGGTTCTTCATCGTAACATGATTTTAGATATTGCACGAACAAAAAATATCGGACTGAAAAACGTGAAATTTTTTTAAATATATAATTTGGCATTTTAGGTCTATCCAAGCTATAACACATGATGTTATAAAATTGTTAAAAATCGTTTTAAGTATTCCAGTATCGGCATGCATCTCAAAATGGTTATTTTCTGGAAATGTTATTTAAGGAGTACTATGACTCAACAAAGATTGAATGATCACATGGTAGTGCCCATAAACCAAGGAAGAGTGGATGATTTGGACCTTCAAAAAATCACTGATACATTTATCAATACAGCTGTAATTAAAAAAATAAGTTTGCATTGAAAAATAGATATAATTATATAGATTATTAAATGTTCCTTCTTAAAAATGTTTATTAATGTTGATCTTAGTAAAACTGTGAACATTAAGTAGGTAAGCATAAATATCTCCAGCTAATAAAAGATTATAATTCACACTGTTAATGTAATGGTTTAATTTTTAGATGTCTATTACTATGATATGTATCCCTTATTTATTGTTAAATCTAGTATCATTTATAATATTTTTTCCTTTGCCTTTGTATCTGTATATTAATTACTAGTTGCTACTAGTTGCACTCGCAACGGGAAGCAATTCGGCCATGGCCTTTATGAATGAAGCATCCCCGCATTCGCCTGAAATGATTTGGGAAACCATGGAAAATCCAAATCTGGATGCCCGGACGGGGATTCGAAGTGATCTTCCCGAAAGCGAGGCCAGATAGTTAACCACTCACCTACCACCCTCGGTTTTGTTCCCGAGAGCGATCCTTGCGGACTCAAATCAAATCAATAGTATAATTGTAATTTCTATTCGGAGTACACAAATGTTTAGTTACTAGCTGATACCCGCGACTTCGTACGCGTGGATTAAGAAAATTTCTTTGCCAGAATTTAATATAGAAAGTTGTGGGTAACAAAGGATTGATCCCAAACAACACCGAGTCGGCATAATATGACAGGAAAGCCATCACTATATTATTCTACGGTCGAACCTGTCTCTTGAAGAGAATCAATTTCGAATTTATTTAAAAACAGAAAAAAAACGAAGGTGACGGAATGTGGGAAAAGGGAGGGGGGTATGTTGACTAAGGGCAGGTTTATTTCAGATTGGTCTTTTCTTCTTTCTTCAGCATGAGCATCCGATTCTCTACTCGTGCTCTGCTAGAGTCACAACTAAGGCCAGTTTACGCCCGAAAGGCATGTCAAAAAAGAAGGCAAAATAGACTGGTGCCAGAAACATTTAAGCAGACACAAAGCAATAGGACAGACAAAATCTACATCAATACTAAATAATAGTTTTTTCTTTCAACTAAATTTACTAACAAATTATACACTAACATAATGAGCAAGAAGCACACCTTGAGCAAGCGACGTAAAATTACAGACTAACACACACATCCGTCTCTCTGTTACCATTCGATAAGTTCTTAAAATTTCGTGACTACTACTGTTAATCAATACCAAAAAAAAAAAAAAAAAAAATGTCCTCCGCCCTCATTACAGATTTTCTTGTAAAATTCCGTCAATATCGGTATCGGAATTTAGTCGTCAAAATGTACCAAAAAGACAGAGACTTACTTCCGCATTTATAGTATTATTACACACACACACACTGACTGCGAATCACTCCTGAGGGATCAAAATAACATAAAGTGTTCAACTACAGCATTGCAAGACTATCTATGATTTGCTTCGCATTGCATCCCTAAATTTGTGATATCTACAGTTTAACATTCAATCCGAATAACCGACGGTCCAGGCGTGACTCTTACATTCGAATTTTTTTTAAAAAAAATCTATGCCTCCACTGAGATTTGAACCGGAGACCACGACCCAAACATCAGTAAGCTACCTGACAGCTGTATCGAAAGGCAGTACAGAGACCTTGACTTCCAACGCGTCTGTCTATCGCCGTTCAATAATTTTTCGAAATTATAAGACAACATGTATTATTTATACAGATAATTTTTCAACCAAATGTAGACAGTATTTTTATCGTTGTTTCAAAGGATAAGTGTGCAAAGTTTCATCGAGATCAGATGAAAACTGTGAATTTGTATGAAGAACAAACAAACATATATACATTAATCTTTATATATATAGATATATTATTATTATTAACTTGAAAATCTTTTTGTTATTCGCATCAAATAGGCCCAACCTATTTTAATCAAGGTTAGTACGTTTCGGACTGAAACACAAATTAGAAAATGAAGAATCCTTCTTTCCTACTTTGTTCGTTTACAATTTGAAATCTACTGGACAGATTGAAATACGGTTTGTACTGTTGTGTAAGAGTAGTTGGGGCCTGCGACTTCGTTTATGATTGTGACGAATTTTGAAGGTTTTTATATTTTAATTTACTCGGAACGCTAAATATTTCCATGATAAAAAGTAGCGTATTTTACTCCCTGACAAAAAAAAAAAAGTCATCAAATGAGTATGAGCACCCACGAGGTTTTATAAAAGTCGGCGCCCCTGCTTGTAACGTGTATTTCTTAGCAGCTACTTTAACAATGCCTACCGTTCTGTCGACTGGCGGGGGACTTGCCAACTTTCCACAACAAAGGCGGAAGGTTCAAGCTAGAATGCCTCAAAATTTCAGCCGTTGTTAATGTCGTGTAAATAAATTTTGGTGATAAAGTTTTCGAATGCATCTTGTAAAAAAGATCCTCATGCTTTTTGCTAACTGTGCGACGATATCAGTTAACTGTATTGAGAGCATAAGTATAGTGATAGATTAATTTTGTAAAAAGTTAACCTCGTAGATGAGCATTTTGAATGGCTGTTCATTTGTTTTAAGCTCCACTTTTTTTCTTTATGTACTGAACCAATTTACCTGTGATAGGGTTGTAATAGAAACAGTAAGAAATTTACAGTCAATATTAAAATTCCAAAGTAGATACAGCTCCAATTTTCCGCTTTTTAAAGCGCCTCATACTGATTTTGAAGTTTAGTATAAACTAAGTGACTACGAAAAAGAATACCAGTAACTTCCGAGAAACTACCTTCAATAAGTATCCGGCACACGCCAGTATTTAAACTACTTGATTCAGAAATGACTTGCTTTTTAAAAGCAGCCACATATATCAAACAATATGAGGGTATTTTTTACTATCGGCAGTGAGAAAGAACTAACTCGTGTCCAAGGACAGTAAATATAAACTTATATTTAAATAAGTGGTTTTTATGGTCAGTCCTAAGTAAAACTAATTGCCTATGCGCCACAGAAGAATGTGAAACTACCATCAACTATTTCGCCAAATGAGTCTAACGTAACTTCTTTCCTCTTTCAGGTTCTTCGAAATTGTTGACTCATTTCTGCAAGAAAATCATGATCCAAGTAAGTATTTTTAATTCAGTTAGTAATTTAAGACTAGTATGATTGTAACAATGCAAAATACGTGTTCTGCGGATACCTGCCTCTCGCAAGTACTTGCCTGTCGTAATCGTGGTAGGACATACAGCCAGCCTGCATTGTGGTGATTCCGACGCAAATTATTTAATACTTGATATGGCTCAACTAAGGTATAGATGTCATCCATTCACGTACGGTAGTAAATTTGTTCCTGTGGGGAAATTTGTGTTAAAATTATTGAGCAGGCGAGAGTCTAGTTTGTGTTTTGAGTTCGATCAACTCTGTCATTAATAGTAAGAGACTTTCAGAAATTATCGACCTCTCTTTGGCGCGGGCAGGCTCTATAATGAGAGGGTCGCTGCACATTTGGGCTGTCGGGTTCCTCTCTTTAACGTCATTAGTTTAAGTTTACACGTCACATTTCTGTCACGATTTCAAAAAACATTTCACCTAGTACACACTCTCGTCCTAATTAGTTTCTGCGTTTGATGTACTTTCAACACATTTGCTCCAACGTTTCTCCAGCTTTGTGATTACCTCATGGAAATGAGTTTCTTCGAGACCCTTATAATACTCATTTACATTCTGTATGACCTCTTCATTTGACCGAAACTTGTGACCATCTAGGAAAGTTTTAGTTTTGTAACTGATGGTAATCAGAGGGTACTAGATCCGATGAATAGGGTGAATGCAGAAGACCTGAAACAGTTGTTCATTCAATTTTTCCTGGGCGACGGGGTTTGAATACACAAGCGCATTACTATCATTGTGAAACACATGAAGACATTCTCTTTTGCCATTCCCCTACGTTTTTCCTCATTCGCCGTCTTCAATCTCTCCAAAAGTTATGGGTTTTCCTTTCTCCAAGTAGTCAACCGAGAAAATACCATTCGCGTCCCGCCTCCTCCCAAAAGAAAGAAACTATCACCTTTCCAGCTGATGGAACGCATTTCGTTTCTTCGGAGCCACTTGCAGCCCACTGTTTTACAGCAGTTTCATTTCCATTGTGTGGTGATGAATCCGCATCTCTTCCGTTGCTACAAATCGCCCCATAAAGTCATTTGGATTCTTCTTAAACACATCTAAACCGTCGATACACCCGTGAAAATTTCATAATAACTTTTTTACCTTTAGTCGAAATAATAACAAGGAGAAGAGGGATCGTAAGCCTGAGCGGCACATGTAAGCAGGTGGCTTTCGTCAAAGAAACGCATTGAGGCAGCGGCCCAAAACAATAAGTCAACGATATACAATTTTCCTTTGATAGCTGTTAAATAAATAGGTACGCGATCGTTAAAATTACGATAACATTAGTTTCATATCAACGAATAATCAAATTTTTAGCCGCAAATTAGGAAATTGTCACAATTACTTTATATGCAAATACAGAAAATGGGGATAATGAAACCGTGTATAAAAAGCTGTAACCGTGTAGTTCAGATAACGTGTGCGACACTTAAAAAATAATTATATAGTTAGAAAATCGTACTAAATACGCACCATAACTCAAATTACAGAAATGTGTACTCGAAACAAACGTAAGTTTTGATGAATACATAAAAGTGTATTTATTTACTTACGAATGACGAAGGTTGACAAAAACAAACGCTTGTTCACACGAGTCAAATGCCAACTGCAAGGGTACAGGCAAACAGTGCAAAATATCCGACAGAGACCGAGTGGGGCAGCGAGTCACGCAGATTGACACGAGTTTCCGCCGGATTTTGCGGATTGCGGATCCGCCAGACTGTCTAATGACGCGGGATTGCGGGATCCCGCTTTGCTGGATTGCAATCCCTAATCGCGGCATCCATCTTGCACAAAGTTTATTCAATTGTAATTCATTGTGTAAAATAAAATAAACCCGCACTGTTGAGATGCCTGGGGCCTCTGATAACTCCTTCACTTTCACTTGTCTGTCAGTCAAATCAATAGCTTGGACTTTCTCGACTAAAGAGGCGACGTTAAAGCTTAGATCTTTTGACACAGTAGAGGATCAACTGATAAACTTTTTTTTTTTTTTTTTGCTGTCGTCAGTCTTCTGACTGGTTTGATGCAATCCTCCATTCTCTTCATTTCTACATACCCCATACAGCCCACGTCCTCAATTATCTGCTTCATATATTCTAATCTCTGTCTTCCTCTACAGTTCTTACCTTCGACTGTTCCCTCCACTAACAAATTAACCAATCCTGCATGTCTCAAAATATGACCTACCAGCCTGTCTCTTCTTTCTGTAAACTTCTTCCACAAACTTCTTTCCTCACCTTCATTTCCAAAACTCGTTCATTTCTTACCTTGTCTGTCCACTTAATTTTCATCATTCTTCTGCAGCACCACATTTCAAATGCTTCAATTTTCTTTCTTTCCGATATTTCTAAAGTCCATGTTGCGCTACCATAAAGTGCTATGCTCCATACATAGAGTTTTAAAAAATTTCTTTCTAATTCCTACATCAATATTTGATACTAAAAGGTTTCTCTTTTTCTTGAAGGCACTTTTAGCTAGTGCTATTCTGCTTTTAAACATCATTCCTGCTTCGGCTATGAGTTGTAATTTTGCTTCCTAAATAACAGAATTCACTTCCTTCTCCTATTGTATCCGATCCTATTTTTATATTTAATCTACTGTGATTGATATCATTTCTGCTACATTTCATCACTTTTGTCTTGCTTTGATTTATATTCAGTCCAAAATCTTCCTTCAGTATTTTGTTCATGCCATTCAGTAACTTCTCAATATCCTCAGCCCTCTCTGCTAACAAGACAATGTCGTCAGCAAATCGTAGCATACTGATTTTTTCTCCCTGAAAACTTATGCCACATGGAAATTTTTCTTTGATTACACGGGGATTAACGGGGATAGACTACAGCCTTGTCTCACACCCTTTTTAACTCAGGCATGTCTCTCGTGATTCTCTACTTTTATTACAGCCACTTGATTCTTATATAGTTTATAGAGTATTCTTCTATCTCGATACTTTAGGACCTGACTTCTTTAAAATTTTGAACATCTTGTCCCACCTAACATTATCGAAACCTTTTTCTAAATCAACAAATGCCATAAAAGTATCTTTGTTTTTCTTGATCCGCCCTTCAAGTATTAATCTTAAAGACAGAATTGCTTCCCTTGTACCGCGATTTATTCCTAAACCCAAAACTGATCTTCACCTACTATCTCTTCTACTGCCCTTTCCGTCCTTCTGTATATTATTCTGGTCAATAATTTTGAAGCATGTGTTGTTAGACTAATGGTGCGATAATTCTCACATTTGTCGGCTTGTGCTTTCTTTGGAAGTGTGAAGATGATATTTTTATTAAAAATCAGTTGGAATTTCTCCTGTTTCATATCAGCTTGAATAATCTTTCGATTCCTTCCTCTCCTAGGGATTTAAGAAGTTCTGCAGGGATCTCATCAATTCCAACTGCCTTATTTGCTTCAAGTCATTCAGAGCTTTATTAAATTGTGTCCTCAAAACAGGATCTCCTAAGTCATCAATGTCGACATCACCTTCCTTTTCCATTACACTATTGTTCAAGTCGTCCCCAATATACAGTTTCTCAATGTATTCTTCCATCGGTTAGCTCTATCCTCTGAGCTTAAAAGAGGTTTCCCATCAGCAGCTTTAATGTTCATACCTCTTTTCTTCATTTCTCCAAAATTCTGTTTGATCTTTCTGTAGGCAACATCTACTTACCTACGACCATATCCTTTTCTACTTCTTCACACTTTGCTTGTAGCCATTTTTCTTTTGCTATTTTGCATTTCCTATTTATTTGATTTCTAAATTGCCTGTACTGCTCTCTCTCTTCCTGAGTATTTTTGTACCTGGGAGTCTCTGGTATTTAGACGGCTCGTGTTTCGTTTTAAACTTATTGGTAAAACATGTGTACTCCCACTTTCACTTACCAGTGTAGTGAAATACTTCGTCCACCAACCTATTTGAGTCGGAATGACAGGAAAGATAAGATTTGAGACATGAGGTGCCGCACTGATTGTTAATGAATTCTTTTTTCCCTCGTACCATTCGGGATTGGAATGCACAAGAAAGATAATATTAGCTTTGGTACACTCTGCCAGCCACAATGTTGTGAACTGCAGAGTATATATGTAGATGTATTTAGATTCCGCACTAAAGACAGCTATAAGACGGGTACACATCGGAACGAGGCAGTGCACGAACGGGTCCGGGGTCCGAGGCGAGGTGAACGTACCGGTGTGTGAGGTGCGGCAAACCGATTTTGGCCGTTCGATGGACAACCCTAGGTGGTACGACCTTCATCCGTCCCGAGCCGATATTTCAGGGAAAATTCAGGAGTGCGCCGCATGCTGTGTTGACGGGTATTTCCAGTCGTGCGTCTACCTCCTCCGTTTACACTTACTCAGTCGTCGTTTAGGCACATTGTGCGTTGAAATTAAATAAAACCAATATAGTATTTTAGTAGGAGTTTTTTAAATCTTTTTTTATTCTTTATCTTTTTTTGTTTTGTTCTGATCATTTTTAATCATGAGTTGGAACAACTATAAGGTACTCTCTTTATAATATAAAAATAAATTTAAAAATTCAAAAATATCAAGAAATAATTAGTTTCAGTGAAGATAATGATGATCCTCTGGAAAGTACATTTCATTTGTAAATAATAGCTTAGTATTTTCATAAAACATTGGTTATTATTTTACGATAAATACAATAACCATACTTTTCATACTAATTTGTATGGAATTTTTGTGTTAATTTTTTTTTATTTGACAAAATGATTAAAAATTATTTCCCATAGAACTTTTTTATTTTGTCTTTACGATTATATTTTAAAATAAACTATTCATTATTTGTGCACAGTATTTTTTAAAATTGTATTTGATCTGATTTTGTCTATACATCACTTCTACCACTTGTATTTTTAAAAATACTCTATTTATTTTGACACTTGTACCACTATGGTTTGCAACCCGTCTTATAAATGAAAAGAAAGACAACCTACTAAAGCTTAATTTAGGTTCATTTCAATGAATTCGTGAGTAATACTTTCGTTAATTACTAGGCAATACTTTTCGTGTTAAGTTTTATGTTTCCAAAGCAATTTTAAGTAATTAAATGTGTTTATTTTTAGGTCGGAATGGCTTTTATGTTTGTAAGTGATTAGATTGTGTGGTGTGACAGCGTCACCCACAATGAATATAATCAAATCATTATTAATTATATTCATATTTCTTCTTTTTTTCCTTTTTATTATATTCAAGTTTATTAATTATTTAATCTTGGAACGTGTAAATAAATTATAAATAATGAGGTTGTCTGGATAGGTTAAATGTATGTTTAAACCAGGGCGGCCAAAGGTATAGTTTATTATAAATTAATTTTTCTGTAAACGCATGGCTCAGAACGCTTAAATATTGAAGGCTAGAGACTGCCATTTCGACCGTTGAGGGTGGAACAATGGAGCAGGCGAGGCGACAAGGTGACGCCGGGCCAGCCCGGCTTGAGTCCCGTTGGAATTCGGTCAACGAACTACCCCACCTTGCCGCTATCCCGAAGGCCAAGTAGGAAACGCGCGAAGGAGTCAGCGAATGCGACGCGTGATATTAAACACGTGACGACGGAAATGTGTAGCTAGCCAATCCTGAACATTTATTGGGGGCTACAACTAATTCCGTGGAGTTCTTTTGCATGTGGCGAGCAACTAGCCGAGGAAGAGGAGGAGCCATTTTTTGAGACTTCACTTCTGTCCAAGACGAGCTGATGAGCAGACGTGACTTGGGTCCAAGACGAGCTGGTGAACAGACGTGCTAGCCGGCACGCTTTCTGATGATCATTGTGGTTGATCATTTCTTGCTTTGGAAAAGCGAGATGTTGAGTGGCGTGCTTGCCATTATTCGGAAGTTATGCTAATAACGCGGTCGTAGCCGCTTATTTAGCTTCCATTGCTGCAGTGGCATTGTGTTTGTCGCTCACCATCACGGCGATGATACTATGGTAATGTACCAGAAACGACGGTCACTATCCAGTGGATTTTTAACAGACTTATGTGCCCTTAAGCGACGCCTGGGTTAAGACTCTGCTCCCGCCACTTAAATTCTGAGCTAGCTGGATTTATATTTCAATTCAATTTTTTAAGCATCTTGCTGTTTGTTAATTCAATTTTGATGCTTTTCATTCACTTTATACGGCGCCCCCTGGGATTTTCCTTTGTACAGTAAAATGTTAGCTTCAATTTGATGGCCTGTGTTGCCATGTGATTTCAATGTTAACTTTGCTGTTTTTATTACTTGTTTGAGATATTTCATTCAGTTTTGTTTGCTTACTCCGGCGAATTGTAAACGTCGGGTATTGCTTGTTTTTGCTGATCTAATTGTGTTTAACGTAACGTTAATTACTACCCGACCTTGTAAGGCCATAAGACTCAATAAATGAGGTTTTATTTTGTGTCTGAAATTCATGGTTCTAGTTAGTAACCTATTAGATCCCCTTTTAGCATCATTATATATATGTTTTTCATATTTCAGGAAAATAATTATAAATCCCCCCTCCCTTTTTATGCAACTGATATTTTCTTTGCTTCACCCAAATTGTTATATTACAATTGGGAAAGTTTAAAATTAGTAGATGATGCTGCTGATTTTCGATAAACATCAACTGTAAGTGCAATTGAAGCACTTCTCCTTCTTTTCGTGCTCCACCATCTTTGCCCAACGTTAGGGTCGGTTACCTTGATGAGCTTCCTCGACCTTTCCTGGTCTATAGCGTCCTCTTCTTTTAGTCCTAAGGTCATGAGGATCTCAACTAGATCTTCCCACCTTATCCTTGATCTCCCCCTGGAACTCTTTCCTCCCTCAGGCAGCCTCCTTACTTTCTTGATTTGCTTTTCCTCGTCATTTCTCATGACATGACGGTACCACCTTAATCTTTCCTCTCTGATGATTTCACTAATACTAGCCACTCCAGCTATTTTTCTTATCTCTTCATTTCGAAGTCTGTATCTCAGAGAAATACCCAATAGCCATTTCAGCGTCCTCTTTTTCCATCCTATCCTAGAGAGCTTCCTTTGTTCTACTTAATGCCGATGTTTTTTGATCCATACGATATGATACAATAGTTGTATGCACTTTTACTTTTAGGTTTTTAGGCATCGTTTTATCACATATCACTCCAGAAAAATCTTTCCATTTGCTACATCCAGCTTTTACTTTGGCTTTCACCTCTGACTTCTGCGCTTATTATTCCACCTAGATATCTAAATGTATCTACTTGGGTCAGCTTCATTCCGTTGGTGTCCTTAATATTTATTTCACTTGCTTGTTTGTTGCTAACCAGTACTTTGGGTTGATCTTAATACCCTTTTGCTGTAGTTAATTTTGGCACAGCCAGACATTCTTTTGTGGGTCTTCTTTGGCCTCTGCTATGATTTTTGAGTTGTCATCAAAGAGGAGCTCCCATCTGCCATCATCCCTGATTTGCTCACTAATGACATACATAGCCAGCACAAATAGAAATGTACTTAGTGGTGAGCCCTGATGTAATCCTACTTCGATGTTAAATGCTTTATTGTTTCCATACTGTGTACTCACTGTTGTTAAAAAGCCATCATACATTTCCTTGATCTTACTGACCATCTTTTCTGTAACTCCTTTCCTGCTGAGACATCAGAACACTAGATCGCGTCGCATTCTGTCATGGGCCTTTTCACAGTCTATGTACGCATAGTACAATTGAAGCACTAGCCACTGTTAAATTGTCACCGCGGTCCATATCCACGCTGTAACTTGTCAGAAAAAAAAACGAATGGACAATACCTGTTACGTTCGATGCCTCGGCGAACTGTGTTCGTGCAGGCAAAGTGCATATACGTTCCGCCTCGCCTCGGTCCCTCTCGTGCATTGCCTTGTACTGATGAGTACCCGCCATTAGACGTAAACTGAACGAAACTGAACGAAACTTCCCTGCTGTTCACAATTAGTTTTTGTATCCTATGGCGTGGCGCTCGAAACCTAAAATCGATACGTGTTGTCGGTATTCGGATCATATGACGTCATATTTAGTAGCCTGTAGTTACTTATACTGTGTCATAGGCATATAGTGAAGTTATACAACATTTTACTCTTTTAGCAGGCGTCATATTAATTAAATATTCCACTTACTTTTTTCGGGGATCGCACTGCTTTAATTGGTGGTTCAGTACCAACGTTTCGGCGCCAAACCTGGTGCCTTCATTAGGGTTTTCAGACCATTTCGATTCTGAAAACCCTGATGAAGGCGCCAGGTTGAGCGCCGAAACATTGGTACTGAACCATCAATTAAAGCAGTGCACTCCCCGAAAAAAGTAAGTGCAATACATATTGAAGTTGATCACTAGCGAGGTACTTCATGAACCGAGCGTGGTGTGTGAACGGTAACGCTCCATCCAGATTTGGATTTTCCATGGTTTCCACAAATCACTCCAAGCGAATCCCATGGCCTAATTTCTTTCCGTTCCTTGCCCCCAGTCCTTTCCTGCCTCTGATGTCGACAAGGCGTAAAGAAAAAGAAAAAAGTGATTTATATAAAGCTGGAAGATAGCGAAAATAATGCTACACTATTTAAAGTGTTTAAATATATAATTTTTTTTCGTTTATGAAGGGACTTAGTGTGTCTTAGTTTACAGCATCCCAAAAGGGTCGCTACCTACAGGGTCATTCATTGTATACCATCTGTGTCCGGAATTGCTTCCACACAGGTCAACTTTTCTTTTTCATAACTTTGACGGTATTTTAAAGATATTGAAAGTGTGTGGACTAGTGATGGGCAAACCGATTCTTTTTGATGAATCGTTTGGAATCGATTCACTCCTCGCTGAGAATCGATTCTTTTAAACGACTCTTCGATTCTTTTCACATGATATTTTGAATGACGAAAATAGATAACGAGTTATTAACCAACAAGAAGGAAATGATTAACAAATTCTAACTAAAATAATAACATTTGTTTTTGATAGTTAAATTGTAAGTTATTTATTGCAAAAACAATTTATTTTATTATTTAAACAAATGAAAACACTAATTTTACAATAAAAATGATTCAATTTACTTATGAAAACTACACAAGTTTTTTATTGCTATTTACAAAAAGCATTTTCGTTAGTTTTTGTGATGTGAGCCGACTTCTCTTTTCAGTCATTAACTGTCCAGCTTTCGAGCAGGCTCTCCACTAACTATTTGAGCGCCCTTGCGCAATACCGATTACGCCGCCCCCTGTCTAACTACAACCAGTGGTGGATCTGGGAATTTTCCGAACCGGGTCAACAAAATGTGAGATTGCCACACTGTGAAATTTTCAAGGCTTCCAGCTAAATGTTGTCAAACCTCATTACTGATTCTAAGCCTTGTTGCATATTGTAATTGTCGATTGAGATTGTTGATTTAGATTGTTGATTTTGTAGGTGGCATGTTTGTTACACGTCTCGCTAGAGGGCGTCCATAAACCACGTAGATCGGTCTTGAGAGGTGGGTGGAGGGGGTTGGAAGGTGGGATTCCGAGCCAGGCCAAATAGCTTTTCATTCATATTATTTGTCACACTTAAAATGAGATACAGAACACTCAACACCATGTAAATATTTATTTCCGTCATGGAATAAACTACGTGGGGAGAGGGGGGTTAGGGACATAAGCCACGTCGAGTTACTTGGGTGGACGGAGGGTTCACAAGAAGCCAAAATGGAGCTACATGGTTTATGGACGCCCCTTACATATGCTCCAATTTTACTCCATAAATTTGGCAACTTTTTGAATTTGCCGGATGGTGCTTTTCTTAAGTTAAACAGCGTATCACTAGCATTTTACCTACAAACCAATAAATCAGTGTTTGTTTAAATGGCATAATTTAAATTTTTTATTTATTTTCATGGTTTCAGTATTAGTATTTTGGGGGACGTCCAGAAATTACGTGAGGCTATTTTCCGGAAATCTAGACCCCCTCCCCCCTCCGTGAGACTTGGTGAGATTTTGCCGCCCCCCCCCTCCCCGTTGGTGATATTTCATGAGATTGTGGACTATACAGGCAAATGCAGAGGTTCGACTTTTTTTAATTATACATGTTTTCGCTTACACTTAACCAACAACTGTTATAATTATATAGCGGAATAGAGGTATTTAGAATGCAGAAAATGACTTTAGAATGCATAGTTATTCAATAATATTGCCAGAAATTTCAAAAATGGAGGGGAAAAAAATCTTATCTTGTTGATAGTCGGTACATTTGCCTTAATCTGTCAGCAAAGTATCTTGCTCGTTAAATACGCGTCAAGAAATTTTTCCATTTCACTGCTTTACAGAAGGCGTTTTATGAACTATACAGGGTCCGGCAAAAAAACCTCCCTGATTTCAATAGGCATTTGCAAAAAAGAATAAGAAAGATACAGAACAATTACTTATATTTGTGAATAGCCTATATTATGCCATTTTACATCACTTAGTACACTTTACTTGGTTTTGAAAATTATGTCCGATAAATGATGTCCCCCATTGTTAAGACATTCACGAAGTCTTTCCCTGAAGTTGTCCATAGTTCTTCGTGTAACTTCCCTTGGAATGGCTGCCACTTTCTGCCTATTGGCATCTTTTAGTTCTTGCAGAGTTCTGGGGCGATGTTTGTACATTCAGCCTTTAGGTAGCCCCACAGAAAGAAATCACAAGGTGATAAGTCGGGTGACCTTGGGGGCCAGGAAATGTCTCCTCTTAAACAAACAAGACGTCCAGGGAACAACTCTCTTAACATTTCCATGGACCGCCGAGCAGTGTGAGCTGTGGCTCCGTCCTGTTGGAACCAAACTTCTTCTTCCTCATGGTCTAAAACAAACTGGTTGATCTTGGGTCGGAGAAATGTCTCTATCATGTGACAATAGCGATCGGCATTGACCGTTACTGTTTGTCCATCTTCTTCAAAAAAGTACGGTCCCCACACACCAAATTCCGCAATGGCGCACCAAACTGTGACTTTTGGGCTGTGTAGTGAGTGGTTGTTGGTGGAGTTCTGTAGGATTTTCTGCAGCACAGTAGCGGAAATTCTGTTTGTTAACAGTTCCACACAAGTGGAAGTGGGCTTCATCAGAAGAAATGAGGACAGCATCTGGGGGAATGTTTTGCAAAATGTCATCACATACAGCCCTGTGAGTTTCATAATCTTCTTCAGACAACTTTTGGGCAAACATTATTTTGTAGGGATGCAGATGAAGTTCTTTATGCAGAATTCTCCTTACACTCCTTTCTGACAATCCTAGGGCAGCTGCATGTTTAACCGCTGAACGCTTTGGAGACTGTTGGATGGATGTTCTCACTCGCGCCACATTCTCTGGTGTTATTGCAGTACGAGGTCGGCCAGTTGGTTTTCTTCTTAGTGCTGACCCTGTTTGACACCCACAGTCTAATCGTTTTCGCATCAGGAACACTATCACGTCGGCCAAGTTCGAATCGAATCCGAAACGCTCGTTGAGTAGAAATCACAGAACCGCCATTTTTAATATACTCCTCCACAACAAACGCCCGATGCTTACCGAGCCAAGCCATGGCGAACACTGAAAATGGCACGTACGCCGCTACGGAACAATACCCCTCCACATCTCTACCCCCACTACAACTCACGCGGTGGCTTGCTCAAACCGGGGAGGTTTTTTTGCCGGACCCTGTAGTAATAATAATAATAATAATGTTTATTCTTCTTCGCGACCGTAGTAACAATAATGTTTATGTGGTGGAAATCTTAACTCATGAACATCGTAAAGCTAGAAAGGATGTCAATGCTGTTTCCGTCCGATACTTTTTAGATAGAAATCAGATGCTTGAATTTTATAAAATTAAGCGCATTACCCATTCCCGATTGATCCGTTGAATCTCCTACAGTAGAACAGAACATAATTGTAACACAAGTTTGATCGTGTGAAGTAGTTGCATTCGGGGCGGTACTGTTCCTAGTCCTTAATAGGCACTTCAGTGATTAGTAGTCTAAATGAATTCTTCGGTTTGATTGAAATTGGCGGATGACATAATTGCAGTAGGTGTTCCTTATTACTTCCTGAAAATATTTCACGCAGTTCAAATGCATATCTAATCTCCAACTGGGATGTTTATCTCCGCCTGATTTGCAGTAAGTATGTTTTGAAGGTAGCTGAGCGGTTGTTTACACGATGAAGAGCTGGCCGAGTTATTCAAATGAAGCGCCGGCCGATGCACTATCGGCGCCCGTCATCTCAGTGCTGGCTGGCTGCCCACGCCCAGACCGGTACCCACAATTATCGGTACACCAGGCGCTCTCTCTAACCACACCTCCCAGTCTATCAACGCTCTGCTCATGTTCATTAACAGATCGTAAAAAAGGCGTTTGGCTTTCACCGTCTCGCTTTGTCAAATTTTGCTTATTTTGTAATAGATTCGCCTTTCTGATAGATAGTTTGACCTTTGATTAATAAATTATGTTTAATGCTGAAAAATATTTAGGAAGATTTTTACTATTTTTTGTGAGGATGTTTCGTGTTTTTTAGTTCCATTTTATCATCATTATTATTGCTGATGCTGTTATGATGTAGCTTTTGCTGTAATTTAGCGCGGCTTGTCTTATAAAAGTCATACTGTCGCACAGCAGATCATTTCGTTATACGTATCCCAGTCAGCAATAGAATTTATAGGTGACATAGTCCCCTTATCCTCAGAGCTTTCTTTCGTGAAACGAGCCGCGTTTCATTTTGTTGTTTGATGTCTGACGATGGAGTTCTGCATTGTGGCTATAAACGTGAGATGTGACCTGTGGACGGAGATCAGTCTGGCAATCGACGCGGGGAGCAACATCCCCACTGTGCGGTCTGCATTAACAGTGGCGTTGACCCGGCCACAGCTCTCCAGTGGCCAGCATGAAGGCGGGTTCCCACGGCGCATCCCTCGGACCCTGTTAGGAGACGCCTGTCATCTTTGCCGCATAAGCTAGCATGGTCGTCCCGCCTCGACCCACCGCCAGGCGGTAGAAGATGAAAGGCTTGTCCTGCCTAGCACGCGCCGTGGAACGGACCTTAAAACGGCCGGCCGGACGCTTCATGTCCTTCCGCCAAAGTCTTTTTCACCTTGCTACTCAGTCTATAGACAAACAGCGCTTTAATGATGATCTACAAAATTATTCGCCGTGAAGTACGGGTGATTTCAGCAACAGAACGAGAAAAATGAGTTTCACAAGCTGGCAAGGGTGGAGGTATGTTGCTATCATCAGTCTCTACACTGGTTTCATCTAATCCTTGAACTCTTTGCGTACTCAGTACATTCTACGTTTTCAGCTAACTACTTCTCCCTCTATCATATCTGTCATATGGCTATTATTCCGTGTACTAAGAGGGTATTATCTTATTAACAAAATGATCATTAATTACTTTATTGATTTGTTTTATTTTGAACTGTCTACATATCCAATGCATCAGATTTCCTCTTCATTATCTCACATAGTGCATATTTCGCATCCAAGAAGATTTTGGCTTCTTATATTTATATTATAATATTTCTGGTATGCTTGTTACCAGAGGTTCCTCATTTTTTATTATGATTTTTATGCATGGGACCCTACGCCTTTTATCGAGGCTGCTCGTTGCAGTTGCAGTACTGGAGTTCTTACACCATCCCGTGCAATCTACAATTATTTGTTTTGACCTTCATTCTCGGAAAATCCAACTTGAGTATGTGATGTACGTTTTGAGTGTTTCTATGGTACAATCATGTTGCTCTCATTTACGTGACTTGATTAATAGGTTAGGTTTGGTGTTCACAACATAGGCGGGATTGCGCGTCCGATGGACAGTGTTATTAGGTCTGTGAGATTCGAATTTTTGTATTGAATATAGAAGCAGCAAAGAAATATTTCCCTGTGTACAACGGCAGTGATGTGTAATGTAAGGTAGCATCGATAGGCCACTGAAGTATTCAGGATTTTTTCAACTTTCTTCCACACTGTGTCCCGCGAAATTGCTCAGCAAATAATTTTTAGAACACGGCTTTACTAATATGTAAAATATCACCGTGGGCTTGTGAAATATTTCCCCTTCATTAGATACCATACATTAGCAGGGGATGGAAATGCGCAGATAGAATAACTTCCTTATTTTCACATCAACTATTCCTATTGCTATTGAGTTGGTTATAGAACAGTTTTTAATGTGTGGTTTTATGGAATGGCGGGTGGAGGGGGGTTCACATTTGATTTCTAAGTATACAACCAGAAGTTGCGCAACTGATTCCATTGATTGTTTTTCGCTCAAATTACTTATTTTAACTACCCTTCCTGTTATTTTTCCATGAATTGACATACTTAAAACCATAAGATTGATTTTCGCTACAGCAGTATGTAAGAAGTGAGATACTGACTGACAACTGGACGTAGTGTGCCGGAAGACACGCGCTTGGAGGAAGGTGTGCCAAATTTACGTTGAAGTTCTCAAAATATGAAGCATAAAGACTCTACATGAATGAAGAAAACACAAATAGTAATTATACCAAGCTTCGTAATCTCCTGTTCTTGCTGCTAGACTCAACGACGTAATAAATACAAAAAATTAGAAGAATTGTTGGTGCCAGTGCAGAAGTTAGCACTCTCTCCTCCATCTTAAGTCAATGTTGATGAGGACGTTAACTTATTCCCCATGTTTAGACCGGATGTTGTTCTGCCCCGTACCAGCACTGTATCGCCACATCTGCCTCTGCATCTGCAAACATCTGCCTCTGCCGCCCAGGACAAATAGCAACACGGAAGCTGCTCTTTTCTAGCTTTAAAACGGCAAAATATAAGATTACAAGGAGACAACTGATACAGAAGAAGAGCCTATGATTTCTCCTACGCGGTTAAATAAATGAAAGTGAACACATTTGTAGTTCGTACTGCAGAATAAAACGACACTCCGTTTTCCTGGATGAGTGATATTCACTGATATAGTTTCCTTACAGTAGCGTAAGTTCTCTTACGGCACTAGGACCTTCTTTAGCTACTGAAAGAAACATATAAGATATAAAATCTGATGGTGGGCGAAGAATTAGGGCTAGTGATAGAGAACAGAGGCATATTATCATAAGTTAGCACTCTGTAGTGTGTAATGGCTTGGGAAAATGCGAGAGAGGCGGGGGCTGGAGTAAGTTCCGAGCCAGAAAACAAAGTTTTATACCTGTTGCCAGGAAATGATATGCTTTATCGATGTGCGAAACGATTGAACAAAATCGTTCTTCATCAGATACTTCCTGAAACCTCAGCTTCGTTTCTGTCCATTGCTGTGATATTTATGGTGACTTTGTACTGGTTGGCAGGTACGGTAGAAGGCAAAAAGGCAAACTGAACTTCATTTATGGATACTCAGTTTCTGGACTAACGCATTTGAATAGCTTCTCCTATAAGCAGTGTTTCTTGTCTGCTATCTGTTTGATACATCATACATAATTTTGTTGTTTTCCTTCAACAAATCTCCACCGTTGCTCGACCTCTTAAGATAAATTCAAGCTAGCGTGGCCTTAAATTTGTTTCGGTCTTATGACTAGCGACTGCCTCGTTTCTTAAAATATTAAGTTTTCCACACTTGGACGGAACAGTGTAACGATTTTATTATTTCTCCTTGCATCACTACAGGCGGTGCTACTTTTCGTCAGCTCTCCATCACTGTAAGTGGCCGTTTCCGAGAGATTTCTTTGTCCACGCGAACACAGTGGTCTTGGACGTCAAAATGCGAAATCGGTAGAGCTGTCGACCAATTTCGGTATATTTGTACCCAAAATCCGTATATGAAAAAAGAGAGAAAAAAAAACCATTAACCACAATTTACTGGACAAGATTTGCTGTCCAAGAATTTCTATCTGTTTGACATTACTACGTTATTTAACAAAATGATATCTTACCTCAATCGAACACGTAGAAATACAAACTTAAATCTACTTAATTTTTTCGATATTTTTTGACATATAATGTAGGGCAAAAAGATATTCCCCAAAAGATATGGGGAATGTTTTGCAGTATTTAACTACTTAGCATAGAATCGATCGAGGATTTCCCCATAAAACAAAATTGTAAAATGTAAAATCGGTCAAATTTCCTTGTATTCTCAGAATTCGTGTAAAAATTGTTACAATTCGGTATTTAGTTAGGACAGACCCCATATCGGTAGAAATACCGAAAAATCTGTTAGTTCGAGACCACTGCGCAAACGCTTCCTAATAAATTTGGATGGGATTTTCACAGTTTGAAAGCTTTGGGTCTAACTTAAATACTGCAGTATATCTCGTGTATCTTCGTAGAAAGATAAATGGTAATCTGTTGATAAAACTGAACAAATGACACTACATCAGAGATAAACACCAAACTATCTGGATTCTGTTACTAATGCTGTTGACTACATAATTTTCGTTATTTAGTAACATGGCTCTCGTTTAAGTGATTTAATTATTGAAAACTATATCAGTTTCCTACAGGCAGCTTTAATTATTAAAAAGTAAATTAATCTGGTTTTAAGCGGATACCACTTCAGGAAGTTGTTTTATTTGCGTCTGTGAAATGCTATTTGTAGCTAAACGTTTAGCAGGAGAAAGTCCTAGGATGTGTATTATTGAATATTTGATGATTTTTCTGTTTGGTTGAAGAAATTTAAATTCAACGCCGTCTCTTTCAGGCTTCGTCGCCAAAATAGATCTCCTGTGATATCATGATAAAGGAACTTACAAACTAATCCTCCACCAAGTAGTTCCACTTCTCTCGCCAGATGGAATAGGCATTCGATCAGAGCAAATTCATCTCCCATTCTTGTGTTATTACCAAACATTCTCTCACATCTTACAGATATAAAGGCAATCTTAGATATGCATGCTTAGAGCAGGCAGGCAGGTAGTCTGAAATACACCAATCAGTGCATGTTCCTCCCCAATTCATGTATGTTCTGATATAAGAGCGAACCACTGAGGTGAAATTTTGTTCCTGATCATCTGCATAATACACTGGCAGAATTTAAAAGTGGAACATTCAGAGTAGGAATGGTGGAATTTTATGAAACTCTGTAGATATAGCCAGAGTCATACCCAGAAAAAAAATGATAAGTTGAAAGTTGAAGTTTATTACCTTTAGGTACAGTTGCCAGTAAGAAGTATGCTCACCTTGAGCACCTGTACATTCGTGGATCCTTGTTGTCATTGAATCAATAATCGTTCAGATATCTTCTTGTGGTCTCTCTACGGCTGCATGTCTTGTACAGTCAGTTGTTGCACAGCTTGTGCTGGGTGACCATGTGATCTAATGTGTCTACTTCTGGCATCCCAGACAGGCTCTTTTAGGGACAAATCTGGGGACCGTGTGGTCCAAATTGTAATCGTAACCCCTTACAAGACTTTTATTGTGATAGCCACAGTATGAGGATGGTCATTATCCTGTTTAAAGTTGTGATTTAGATGGTGGATACGAAGGGTATCACAATAGGATGCAGCACCCCGTCCTAATAGTGGTGGGCTTTCATTTTGCCTTCAACAGCAACCAACTCATTCCTGCTGTTGAAACTGGTTGCCTCCGAAACATGACACCAGTGGCTAGACTTGTTTGATGTTCTGAAATCACAGCAGGGTAAGCCGTTTCTCCACTACTCCTGCGTACATGTTGTCGATTATGCCTTTGCAGAGACAGAATCGACACTCGTCACTTAACACAAATGTACGCAATTCACATGTGCATTTGAGTTTTCCATTACACCATGTTAGACAGGGTTGGCAAAGATATCAGGTTAATGGAACACAATGCATAGGGGTCAGCTTCAAGCAATCGGTTTACAAATGTCCGGAGGGTGACTACCCTCTGTAACCACTGCTTGGATCCGGCCTGCAATCGCCCGTCTGCCAGCAATAGCCACCCACACAATTTGATTTAAGGGGTACGCCTCGTAACCTCTCGGCTAAGGTACTTACTAAGATTATTAAAAAAACAATTATGCAAACGTTAATATCAGCAAAATATATTTTTTGGACATTTGATGATTTTCTGACGTTTGTAATTGGATTAAAATTTAATAAATCTCGAGAAACTAGATCCATTTTTTTTATCACTTGAGCTGTAATAGGTGCTTTCATTCACGAAGTGGTACTTGGAAATTGCTAGTCGGGAATTACTGGTTTAATTTATACAGGACGAGTTACGCGACATGTGACACTCTTTGTTGCCAAAGGTTTCTCTCAATTTTTAACATTACAAATGACAATGGTTGACACTCTGGCCTCGCATTCAGGGGGGACGCCGGTTCGAATCCACATCCAGGCATCCAGATTTGGGTTGTCCATGGTTTCCCCAAATCACTCCAGACGAATGCCGGGATGCTTCCTACAAGAAGGCCATGGTCGTATTCCTTCCCGTTCCTTGTACCCAGTCCCATCCCGCCTCTAATGACCTCGATGTCGACGAGGCGGAAAGCCATAAGTAAAAGAAAAAGACAATTTTAATGGCTTTGAAATTATTTCAAATTAATTTACTTTATGAATTATAGAATTTGGTTTTCATGACGTTAAGATTTAGGCTTCCACATTTCAATCACAGGGAGGCAGACAAAAAATAAGATATATTTTTTTCCAAGAACTAACCTAAACAATGTTATGGCTGGTTCTTAGACTTAATGGGTCTTTTCCTTGCTGATACTGTTGCTTTAATCCTTTAAAGCAAAATACTTTTATCGTGGAAATAAATAAACTCATTTTACTCATTCTATAGGAATAATTAAGTAGTACTTCAATGTCAGTTTAGTTATAATAGTGTAATATTTTGCTGCGTTATTGAATGATCAGGTGAAAACACAGAATAATCAAATCATCTGTTATAAACAATAAAATGCAAATTATATGAATAATAAATATTGAAAAGCAAATCAATACAGCAGTCACCAATTAAATCATTAAAAATGAAAATCTCTTATGATTATTTAATCTCCATAATATTGCAATCTTAAGTCAACATGAAATGGCTTTGTAAAATTACTGAACTTTATTTCTTAGGGTATTGTTATAGCTGCCATTGCACTTAACTTATTCTAAGTCAAACATACTGCCTTTTGACTCGATTCCTGCTCGCAGCAATCTTGAAGTCACCGCCCGGTGTGCCAGGTGATCTTGAGCGAAATTATTTTCCCCTTCATCATCCTTTCGCTTTCAAATTTTTAGTCAGTTCGGTAGTTCTTACGTGATGTGCCCGCTTACAGATTTATGTATGTAGAGATAGAGAGAATACATCTTCTCGCCGTGTGACTGAAACACCTTAAAAGCTTAATCTAATGGTGCTTAACGAATAGTTTCAAGAGAGTTTATTTTCGGTAAGATATATTGACAAGTCTTTTATTCTATTACCAGTTAATTAATTTTGGTGTAATTAAAAGAATCCATGAGCCCAAGCAACACACAGTAAGCGTTTATGAGTATTTATAATTAAAGGTATCTAAAACTGATGTGTTTCATATGTTCAGTGCTTTAGCACTGTTCAATTTTTATAGTGATTCTATGAAGAGGTGAGCATGCAATGAGTTGTGACTAGTTAATTCGATCCCGGCCCTTATTTTCTGATTTCTGGATTGTGCAGACAATCCCGGGATCCCAGGATTTGGACTTACAATTAATTTTGGTTCCCGAGCTCGAATCCTCTAGTTTAGACTGAGGACCTAGTATTCACTCATTATAAACAAGATAGCCACATAGTCCGTGGGATATTACGGCCCTTTCTCATTGGTGAACATATTAATGGAATTTATTCGTCACAAATTTAATAGTTCTCTGTAGGTCTCTAGAATTTTCACATCAGACAATATCAGAGTTTCTTGAGAATTCATTAAATATGAATGATATGCGTGATATTTGGAGATTTTGAGCCTGGTTTCGGTACGAAATTTCATGGCAAATGCCGGCTATAGATCCTTACTCTAACCTTGCGCTGAAATTTGTCGAGGAACACTTAGATAAAATATTTACAAATTTTTATTGCGAATTTATAATATACGAGGTCGTTATTTAGTTACCTCAGTCCCATATGCGAGATTTTATGATACAATTTCTTAAATGTTATGTGGATAAGAAGGTAGAGCACTATCCATAAAACAGGACATATACTTTGCGCTTTCATAACCGAAACGGCTGAATATGGAACACTTATACGTCCGTGTATCATAGCTTCGTAATTACGTTGAATCTGCGCCGATTTTTGATGATTGGCGCAGTAAAATGTATTCTGTTGACCACAGAAGACAAACAGCATATGCCATCGTGTGTGATATCGTTGTCTATATATTCCAAAATTCAGTCAGTGTTGTCTTTGAAGATTTTTATTTAATTGTGTATTTCGAAAGAAATTCCGGAGTATACACAACGCCTTATGTCTTCAAACTTAAATTTTGTTCTGTTATCCTCTACTATAAAGTTAGTTATTTACAAAACTATTAGATGTTGGTAGCAGTTGTCAGTCATGGATTAAAGGAATATCTTTGCAATTGCTCCCGGAGTAGGAATACTTTTCGGATTCCACCAGTAATCTCCATCTATACTAATATTATAAATGCGAAAGTAACTCTGTCTATCTGTCTGTTTGTTACGGTTCTTGGGTTAAACGGCTAATCCGATCGTGATGAAATTTGACGAGGAAATGCTATTTGGCATTAGGATGGGCATAGCATACTTTTTTCTGTAGAAATAATACATGTGTTCATATAATTTTGAAAAATTACTGAACGGCTATAGGCAGACTCGTAGGATGTCTAAGCCTCTATACTACCTGTGCACATAGCGGTCTGATAGCTCAGTGGTTTAAAGCGCTTACTTACTGTTGTTTGGAGCGTCTTCTCCGGTTCAAATGCCGACCCTGGCAGCGTTGCATCTCGTTGCAGGGGTCGCCGGTTCGAGTCCGGCCTATGGCATGGGTGGTTTTAATTACATATTGTGTTTGTCTTGTGTCGTCCTAACACAAGAAAGAAAGTAATTACATGTATAAGAAATCTGTACATTGTAAGGGAAACAAACATATTGAACTGGCTGTATGGCTAACAGGGCCGAATGCCATAAATAAAAAAAAAAATCCCGGTGGACGCAAAGGTTTTTAAGAATTGTTTGTGATTGTATGTGTCACGCCTGGACCGTCGGTTGTTCAGATTGCATGTTAAACTTTAGATCCCACAAATTTAGGGATGCAATGCGAGGCAAATCGTAGGTAGTCTAGCAATGCTGTAGGTGTACATTTTTTTACGTTATATTGATCCCTCAGGCGTTGTTTCTCTCGCAGTCAGAGAGAGAGAGGTGATTCCTACTAATAATAGTATAAATGCGGAAGTAAGTATCTTTTTTGTTACTTTTTGACGACTAAACTAACCATTATTGATGGAATTTGACAAGGAAATACTTTGTATCTGTAGGAAGGGCACAGTACATTTCTTTCGGTAGACCTATGAATAACAGTTGTAGTCACGAAATTTTGAGAACTTATCGAATGATGACAGAGGACGGATGTATGTGTTAGTTTGTAATATTACGTCGGTTGCTCAAGCTGTGCTTCTCGCTCATTATGGTGGTGTATGATTTATTAATAAAATATGTTTAGAGACAAAACGTATTACTTAGTATAGATGTCGATTGTTTCTGTACTGTTACTTTGTGTCTTCTTAAATGTTTGTGGCACCAGTTTATTTTGCCTTCTTTTTTGACGTGTCTTGCGGGCTTAAACTGGCCTATGGTAAAGCTCTAGCAGAGCACGAGCAGCTAAAGTTATTAGAACCCAAGAATCGGATGCTCATACTGAAGAAAGAAGAAAAGATCAAGCTGAAATAAATCTGCCATTAGTTACCCCCCACTCCGCCTTCCCCTCCCCTCCTCCCTCCCCTCCCTCTCATCTCCGCTCCTTCATTTGTTTTTCTGTTTTTAAATATGTTGGAAATTGATTCTCTTCATGAGACAGGTTCGACGGTAGAATGATATAGTAATGGCTTTCCTGTCATATATTGCCGATTCTGTGTTGTTTGGGACTAATCCTACGTTACTCTACATTCAATTCTGGCAACGAAATTCTTAATCCACGCATACGAAGTCGCGGGTATCAGTTAGTAGTTATAATACTTAACTTTCACAGAGACTATGTACCTATATAATATGATACGCCTGGATTAAGAATTAGCTTTTAATTTGAAATTTAATCCACAGCGAATTACAGTGTAGCCGTGATAAATACAAATCAAAAGCTTCATTGTTTAGCTAATAGGGTGTTGATTGCTAGGAGGGAATGATGAGGAAAGATGTTGAAGATTATACTGATAAATCGGCTTGATAAGTTGCCATCTTTGTGCGTGCGTTGAAGGATGCAGAGTTGTGGAGAGCATTATACAGAATGGAGGGAGGGATTGTATTGTGTAGTCCGGCAGCCGCAAGATTGATGCTGCATCGCGTGCTGGCCGGTAGATAACAAACAGCGGTAGCTATCGGTCGCCGCTGACGGATGAGGCTCTGCTTTCTCTGCACTGTCAGTACCGAAACTGGTTCTTATACCGTCGACGTGCCTGCGTTTTCCTGTAAATCATCTTCTCCATCAGAATCCACCGTTTTCGGCTCAAAATACACATTTCACGAACTGAAATCTGCTAACAGATATGATTTGCAGATGAACGGAGAGGTTCCCTTCACTCTTTGAGCATATGACTCAATGAACAAGCTGTCAGTAAGAAGTAAAACTACACAGAAAACTAGCCTAACGTATTATAGATCCATCTTAGTTATCCGTCCCACAGAATTCGATGTTATTGCCCATCTCTAACTGTATTTTCTAAGTGAATTTGCTGCTCAGAGTAACGATCATTTTGGCATGTTGATTAATTATACAAAATAATTGATACTAAAGCGGACTTAAAACATATAGGGATTGCAATTATTCTTCCTATATATCAATTCAAATAATTTTTCATTTCCTTCTTTAAATTTTAGCAATTCTTAGGGAATCATACCTTGATAGAATTAAAATATTTCAAACCTCTGTCAAACTATGAACTTAAAAAAAACTCGATCGCCTGTGTCACAATGCAGTTTAAACTATCCCCATCAAAATGTTCCCTTCCGTTTTTCGGCTTTTTATTTTGAGATTAGAAGAGTCTTTCTATCAGCTTGTATCTTATTATACAAGGTGTTTCCTTGATAATACAAACTTTCAAGGCTGCTGGCGAAGGATAAATCTATCAATTTTTACGTAAGGCACCTCGATTTATAAACGGCTGAGTCGCAGGTTGTAACCAAAAATTCTTTTGGAATATATAAGAAAATGCAGAAGAAGAATTTACGAATCTTTATTTGATTATGTAATAAATTTATTTTCTGTACTTCCGAAAATTTCTAATACATAACAAAAGTTGTTAAACATTCCCCACCTTTGGTGCAGGTATTTCAATAACTTAGAGCCAAATCCCATAGTACCTGGTGTGTGGAACAAGTTGGGTGTCGCAGGCAACGAGAATTCTTGCCAGCGGATTCTCTTCTGACTCTATAGATGTCTCGTACTCCATACTTATCACATGGTGACAACTCAATAAAATATCGACTGGGACCAATTGAGCGAGCTGGATCACCGCTTCCTATCCCCTTTTCGGGGAACAACATTCCACCAGACCTAATTGTCTGAAAACTTAAACAGCACATCGGGACTCACCATTTCAGATACTACATATTACTCAGTTTTCTTGACATTATTGAAGTTTTAAGCTCACACCATCTGCATTGCATTAGAGGAGTTTTTCCCAACCTCTTATAGTGTATGCCTGCATCATGTTTATTTGGATGCCTACCTTATGTTATATATCTCTCAACGTAATAAAAACGGCTTTGGATTATAACTGATTTCAGTTCTTCATGGTTTCCCGAAAACACTCCGGGATAATGCTGTTTTGTGTGTGTGTGTGTGTGTGTGATAACTTTCTCATTTTTTCAACGTAACTTCAAAATGAATCATACCATATTTTACCCATGGATCCTAGGGCTAAACATTACTCATCAAATCCCAAACTGTAGTTTTTGAATTATCTCAGATTAAAATGCCATTTATTTTAGCAGTGGGACCAAAGGTTACATTATTCGGAGCCCCATCAAAAACCAACCAGTATTTACTGCGTGAATCCTGTTGAAAAGAAAAAATCTCAAATGTGCAGGATTTTTCCCGGTTACTGTTTTATTATAAGTTTAAATTTCAGACCGCTAATCGGAAGTACAGCATCCTAAATATAAAAACAGAACATTGGGAATTATAATATATATTTGTGTTCTTTACGATTTGATGTCACCATCTCCTTCTTGATAGCTAAACTGCTCCACTCCACTCCACTATCTAAAGGAAAGGCAGTGACAAATACACCTGTCGGGAAGGCGCAATCGAAGGACGCTCGTATAACCCTTCCGGAACGAACGAGGCGACACAGATCGTATTTCCATATAATGCGCAGCGAGAGCGCACAACTTGACCCCAGTGACACCTGACCTGCAATGGGACGCTAGCTTTTATGAATTTCGATAAGTCGCGCTCTGCATGGTTATGTATAATGTAACGCTTTCGCTTGTGGGCTACAAAGAAAACTCCCACGTTACGTTATTTGAGTACTATAATGACGGATGACCGCTCGCCTTATGGAGAAGACGGAAGAATAGATTATAAGGCGATCACCAGTACATACTCCTCGGCGCCTTTGTTTAAAAACTTTGCACTAAATATCACATATATCCATCAATGGATGGTAACATGTGTATTATTGTTTCGTTGTGATAGTTACATAACCTGGTATATATAACTAGTTAAATGACTTACGGGCTTTGTTTAAAGGTTGTTACCGTGCTAATTACTATATGATGGCAGTCTAAATTTTTCCGCATAATTCTGTTTCTTGGGGAAGCGACTTCATGGGATATAAACCGTACACCATGATTAGAATGGAATTTTCAGTGAAGTAAGGTCAACATTTCCATTTTAAGTATTATTTCTTTTACTAGGACCTTGCATAGGATATTAGCTCTGTCCTTAATGGAATATCGGTTGACCCTTTATCACTTTGCTTTGGCTTTTATCGCTGTTTCCGTATTGCTGTTTTCACTCTGCCCAGAAACTTGTGCTTATCAGATTTGATTTAGAAAAAATATATTCTGAATGGATGGATACTTTTAGTTTTAGGATGGAGTTATTATCATACGTAAAATAAAAATTTCATACGGTATGATGGTCAAAATGCTGCGAATGGCTGAAACTAATTTTTAATTCGAGCCGTTTATTTTTCCGGACGTAAATTCATTTCATTTTTCAGTCGCTAACGACCAACTGAGGAAAAGAGCATTCAGCTGTAGTAGTTTATTGTAAAGGACAAACCAAATAAAAACGAAGCGGTGGAGTTAAGTAGTCGGTTGAAACATTGAATCTACAATCTTCTCACTTGCGTCATTTCGTTAGCTTATCCAACGATGTTCTACAATCTTAGTTCCTTGGCTAAATGTTATCCGCAAAGTGTTGTCTTGATCAAATTTTTTCTCTTCGACTGCGCTTAGCTCGTTCTGCGTTCCCTGCGGGGCCTTAAATCATGTTCAGTAGGGTCTGTGTTAACAGCCATTGAGGGAAATGGCTTAAATTCCTTGCCCCTTGTCTTTTTTTTTTTTTTTTGCATCTGTGTCGACGAGGCGTAAAGAACCATGAAAAACAGCAGGTCTGCTCGTTTGCTTTTTCTTACCCGACCAATATTTCTGTGATAGCGTTGCTGTGAATTAACAGCACAAATCTCAGATTTGTCGTGGTCGTAGTCGTAATTAGTAATTAAATAAAAGCTCGAACCGATTATTGTTAGCGCAGTACCGCCTACTTTGCCGTGTTAGACAGACAAGGGGAGGCGTCCCGCTGTTAGATCATCTTATACATACGTTTTTCCAATGAAAGAATACTCTGTTGTTCTGTGAATTGTTTATTTGAACTATTAAATTACTAAACTATGCATGTGAAACTTTTTTTTTCTTTAATTCAGTGTCGTTCGCGTTTCGGCTGTTTCATCGATGAATGTGTTCTTTTACGTTGACATTAGATCAATGAGATAAACATTCGCCTATCGTCTAATAAATCTGTTAACGCGCCTGATGAGTGCGAGGGCTGGCAACCGACAGGGCTCTTGAAAACATTTCGGCCATTATGATTTCGATTATTTCTTTGTAAATTGTATAACGTTGAGAATAAGTTTTCCTTGAGAAGACTAAGCTGTGGTTTTTTTCTGGTTATGCCTACAGATTGCCTGATTGGAGTCCACTGTACCCATGGATTGAACAGAACTTCGTACTTCGTTTGCAGGTTAGTCTGTTGTCTTTAGGACGTAGCCTACGGTTTCAATGTTAATATGCTTCGACCATTATTATTCTATTATTCCGTTTTGCAAAGATAAATTAATTTGCATAATATCGTAAGGAACTTATTCTTGATTGTAGAGAGTGTTGAGCACAATATTTTTGTGAAATTGAATGTTTCATAATTTGGTGTTGCCATCGCCATCTAGGTCTTTTCAGACCTTCCTTGAATAGTTGATTAGATTTCGTTGAATATTACGGCCAAGGTTGTTCTAGTATTGTATTGCTACCGTTTTCACAAGCAATTACAATGTTTATTCTAATGGTAATACCTGTTTTTTTTATGTGGCACTGGTAAGTTACAGCTTCTTTCTGGTCGAATCCTTATTTCTCTTCAGCTCTTCTTCGAATTGTCGAAATATTTATGTGTGAATATCGCGGAGTGTATTGTCCCTCCACACAAACTACACGGGAAAATTTTGAATTAATTGGTATTCCGTTGTCTTTCCACTGTGGTCAATTTTATTAAATGTTAATTGTAGTGTGTTATTCGTGTTGTGCATGACAGGTGAAAGAAAGAAAAGATCAAAAGCCGTTACCAGTCCATTTTCGGAGTGTTCTTCAGCAAATCACTATTCGGGCCGTCCTTCCAACGGAGAAATCGCTATACGCACTTCTGTGGTACCTGTGGTGACTTTTGATTACAATTTTGCACCACCGCGTCTTCTGTACTGCTGGTCAATTACAGGATGATGAAAATTTCTTCACCAGCTAACAAGGAGTCTCATTTTATTCGCTTAATGCATGTTCAACGGGGTTAGAATATACTCACTATAATACAGCAAATAAATCTTTGTGATTGGCCAAAGAGATTTGGATTAAAAATAAATCCCTCTAAATCTCAGGCTGTTGTTATTGCTAGTCCAAAACTGATAGGCAGCAACTTCACATCAAATTTCCCAAAAATAAAGCTTCAGGGAACAGAGTTAAACTACAGCGACTCTGTAAATGATCTTGGAGTCCTAGTAGATAGTAGTTTAAACTGGTCTGAAAATACTGTTTCAGTATGTCGCAAAGCCTTCTCTTCTCTTCATGCTCTGTATAAATGTAAGAAAACCGAGCGGGGCGGTGTAACGGTTAGCGTTCTCGCCTCGCATTCGGGAGGACGGCGGTTTGAATCCCCGTCCGGGCATCCAGATTTGGGTTTTCCATGGTTTCCCCAAATCACTCCAGACAAATGCCGGGATGCTTCCTTCAAAAGGCCATGGCCGAATTCCTTCCCATTCCTTGCCCCCCATCCTTTCCCGTCTCTAAAGACCTCGATGTTAAAAAGAGACGTAAAGCAGTTACAAAAATAATAATGATAATAATCTTCCCCACTCATTTAAAAAAGCAGCTGGTGCAGACCCTTGTGCTACCCCATCTCGATTACTGTGACATTGTTCAGCAAAATTTGAGTTCGGCAGACATAAGGAAACTTGAACTTGTTATGAACTCCTGTGTAAGGTTCATCTTTGACCGACGACTGTACGACCATGTCTCACCTTCATACGACTGCTTACAGTGGTTGCGCGTTTGGGATCGACGACGATTCCACACTCTATGTCTCCTTCACCGCCTCATACATCTGAAAACTCCCGCTTACCTTTGTTCCAATATCTCGTACCTAGAACTTTCTCATAATATTAACACCAGATCCCTGAACTCAAACAGACTAACCATCCACTCCCACAGCTCGGAAACCCTAGCCAATTCCTTCTTCATTTCAGCGGCTAGACTGTGGAATGATCTTCCCCTGAAAATTAGAAACTACCACAAAAATCGGCCCATTTAAAAACTCTTTTAAGAAAGCATTCCTTATTGGAGCACTAGCTAAAAGATCTCTCCTTCTATGCATAACTTAATTTTTAGATTTGAATAATATTGATTTACATAGTGTCCACCTCTTTATTCTGCCTTCCCTATTATTGGTTTGTGTCTTGTTTCTTCATCCTACTAGTATTAAATTTGTACTGTTTACTTCTTTAACTTCCATTAGCATTCGTTTATTACCATTAAATTATTAACTAGTTAAGCACAAATGTTATTAAGATTTTACTTAGTATTTTACTCATAAATATTATTAACTTTTTTTGTTAGTATAACTCTTGAACTTAAATTATACCAAATGTTATATAAGTGTTGTATACTGTTAGTTTGTGTAAGGTGTATATTATTTATTGTAAACACCTGGTATGATGTAAGAGAGGCTTGACAGCCCTAATCTTGCCAGGCTAAATAAACCTTTAAATAAAATAAATAAATAAATAAAATAAATAACCGAAGCGGCAGGATCATTAACGTTTCGTACGTTGTCTTTTTTTTTTCGTTATGTCAGTGCAACAACAGCTCGCAGCGTACATTTATAATTGTTCCTTTCAGTTTAATGTACGAAGTCTGGTTAAAAAAAGTTTTTTTCTTGAAGAATATTTATTTATTAATCAGGATCAATTGTGTTCTCTTCAGAGTAATCCCCCTCAGTTAAAGTTCACTTGTGCCAGAGCTTTTTTCAATCCTGGAAGCGCTTCTGGAATTCACATTTCGGTATAGCATTTAGCTCCTTCAGCGATTCTGTTTGTTTGTTTTTTTTTTTTTTTTTCTCGTCAATGCGCAAAAATCACGAATAACCAGTGAGAGGAGCATTACCATAATGCTATTTCCGTGAGTGGTTTTGCCACACTTCTGAGCGTTTTCGACAGGTTGCTTCACGCATTCGGCACATAACTTCCAGGTAGTATTCCTTATTAATAGTACGACCATTTGGCAAGAACTCATGATGAACAGCACCATTGAAACCAGAGAAACTGTGAGGAGAACCTTTTCATTTGATCGAACTTTTCCAATTTTTTTCGGTCTTTGCTCTTCAGGATGCTTGCTTGCATCGGAACGATTGGGCCTTGCTTTCAACGTCATACCCATACACCCATGTTCCTACGTCTTTTATGGCCGTTTTAAGAAGTTCTGGATAGTAGTTAACTTCATTCAACAATTTCTGAGCGATGTCTACGCGACGTTGTTTTTGGTCGAAATTCAGCAGTTTTTGAACAAGCTTTGCTGCCACACGTTTCATGCCCAAAACATCCGAAAAAAATTGCTTAGCACGACTCAAATGATATACCGACATCATTAGCATCATCTCTAGTAGTAATACGGAGATTTTACAGAGTCATTTTTTTTAGTCGATTGTTTATGTGTTAGGGCGTTTAGAGCGGTCGTCATCTTCAACGTCTTCACGGCTCTTTGTACCACTCGCAGATACTAGTTTTACTTATAGCATATTTGTCAAAAGCTACTGTTAACATTTCGAATGCAGTACTGAACTTTATTCCACATTTCAAGCAAAATTTTATATAAATTCTTTGATCCTTTTGTAGAAAGTACAAATTCGCCGAGCACACCAAAACGCGCTTAACGTTTTCGACTGTTGCAACTAAACTAAACATTCAAAATGGTTGCCAATTGCAACGTACTTCAGGAACATTTGTACCAACAAAATAAAAAAAATTGAAAAATCGTGTTTATATAGATCGCTAAATTAAAAAATCAGGCGCTCAAGGAGTTTGTATGTATGTTACACTTAGAAGTGCTATTGGTCGATCATTTGCCACTTTTTTGGGGTCCTTATTTGGTTTCAATATGGCTAATATTTTTGTTTTCTTCATTAACGGTGGAAGGTTTCCAGTTTATAGGATATTTGAGAAGAAGTTGGTAAGCCATCTTAATGTAGCTGGTCCACAGTGGGCCAAAAGTTCAGGATATATACCATCAAATCCAGCTGCTTTTCCCAGTTTCATTTGTTTGATTGCGTCTTTGGTTTCTTCTTCTTGGAATGGAATGGAGAATTCAGAAGATTGTGGGGCTGCTTTTTTTTGTTGCGTATTTTAATCTGATATCTCTTTTGGTTTGCTTATCCTTTGTGTTCTTAGAAACCGATACTAGGTGTTTGGCAAAATCATTCAGATTGATGGCAGTTTTTGATCTTCTGATCATAGGGATTGAGCAGTCTTAATTTTCTAATGACTGACCAGGCTTTTCTGCTAGGGTGGGTGTAATCCAAGGATTCTACTGTGCGATGCCAGATACTTCTACGACCCTCATCTAGTGATTGAAGGAGGCATGTTGCATTATCAGAGGTTGGATGTTCCTCATATTTCATTAATAAATTCTCACTCTCTGGGCTCCAACCAAGGATATACTCTTTGCGATATCCTCTAGGAATGCATCGTCTAGCTACAGCTTTAATGACCCCAACGAATCTGCTATAATTATTGTAGGTTGGTTTAATCCATCTGATATTGGAGTCTGTTTGTTTTTCAAATTCAATCCAATTGGCTTTCTTGAAGTTCCATCTTGGTGTATGGTGCGATCGTATAACAGGTATGGACGTTCCTACCTTTAGGATAACAGGTCTGTGTTGACTGTGAGGAAAATCTTTGTCCACTGAACGACGGACTTGACTGATTGCACTCTGGGGGTGGGTTGTAAAACATAGGTCTGGAGTGTATCCTCGGCACCATCGAGCTGAATGAAAGGTCGGCAGTTCTTTAGCATCATAAATTAATTCCAGATTATCAGTTTCCATCCAGCTTTCAAGTATTTCACCATTAAGGTCATTTTTGCTATAACAAGCAGGATTTAGGCCAGGGAGAAGTTGTAATGACCAGGTTTTCACTCTCACCTCCTATATTGAAAATGGGTTTGAGAAGACATCAGTAAGTGTGACTGCCTTTTTGGATCTGTCAGCTGCCTATGACACTGTTTGGCGAGAAGGACTTCTTCTGAAATTTGTGAGTATTATCCCATGTCGAAAACTTACGGAACTACTTAACAACATGTTGAGCAATAGATACTTTCAGGTATACTCTGATAATGACAGAAGCAGATTATTTATACTAAGTGATGGTTTACCCAAGGATCATTTTTAGCGCCCCTCCTATTCAATTTGTATACTCATGATTTACCGGAAACATCTTCAAGAAAATTTACTTACGCTGATGACATTTGTTTAGTGAACCAGAACCCCAACTTTTCTGATGCAGAAACAACTTTATCAGCTGATCTGGAAAAGTTAGATGACTACTTCAAGAAATGGTGCCTCTATCTAAATCCTCAGAAAACAGTTATTTCAACATTCCATTTACGCAACAGACAAGCACACTATAAACCAGAAGTTAAATTCGGAGGCCAAGTCTTGCCGTATTGCGGCACACCAAAATATCTGGGTATAACACTGGACAGAACTCTAACTTTCAAACAGCATCTCTCAAACGTTGCTGCCAAAGTCAAAACGAGAAATAATATTCTCCAAAAGCTTGCAGGTACTTCATGGGGAGCCAGTGCTCACATTCTAAGATCCACAGCCTTGGCTCTCATACTCTGTTGCTGAATACTGCTGCCCATCCTGGATCAATAGTGCCGATACAAAGAAGATAGATGTGCAACTCAATCAGGCAATGAGAATAATTACGGGATGTATTCACAGCACGAACACAATATGGCTTCCAGTGCTATGCAACATCTCACCCCCATCACTAAGAAGATCAGAAGCTCTCTTAAAAATCTGGAAAAATATCCTGAAAAAACCCTCAGCTGCCTATACATCAAGATATGATTCAAGCAAAACATCAACGCTTGAAATCAAGAAAACCACCTTGGCGCACAGCAATCAACCTTACAGAGTCCTCTTTTAACATCAATAAGCTGTGGATAACTCAATTGGAGCAGTCATCAGTAGCCAATAAAAATCTAGTTGAGGATCCCTCACTAAGGTTACAAGGTTTCGATCTCCCCAGGCGGCAGTGGAGAATCATCAATCGAATTCGAACAGGACAAGGCAGATGCGCCGCCTACTTATTATACAAATGGGGCTGGGTAGATTCTGCAAATTGTGACTGTGGAGCCACCTTACAGACAATCAATCACATCGTTTCTGACTTTCCTCTTCGGGCCTACAAGGAAACAATGGCGGAATTACATGATGCGTCGATCAGTGCAGTTGACTGGATTAAATCATTAGATCTCGAGATATGAAATTGTACAAGCTTGTAATATGTACATTTTCTGTTGTGTACCTTGTTAATCATACGATAAAAAAAAATTAAAAAATTCAATATTTTTTATATAAGACCTCGTATGTTACATCTTCAAAGACCTATCTCTCTCTCCTTGCAGCATGTGATATCGAACAAACCTCCCCATGGAAAATTTTGATTTTGCTTTTCCTTTGTACTACACACTGCAATCAGTTTCGTAGGAAACAATAGTTCTTGAATCGTTCACTTTAGTTTATCTTGTACCCATGTCTCTGTGATATTTATTTCGATTGTATAAAATTTTATCAGTAACTTTTTATTCTCATTTAATTTATTTAAGATCTTAAGATTACGAGAGCGAATAAAAATTGCTAATTCTTAATAGCTTTCAGCAAAACAAGTGGATTGAGAAAATAGACAGTTAGCAAATTCTCTATTTAATAATTGAGAATGGGGGTTAATATATGAATAAGATTGTGAGCATCAAATACAGGAATTGAAAGAGCACCTGAGTTTGACTGCTAAAATTTCTGTCAAACAGTCTTGGTAACTAACATGATAAACGAACTGGATTTTGAGTCGATAAACAAAAGAGACGGGTAAGAAAGGGTGTGGTGGGTATTTAATAAGGCATATGTTATTTGTAAGGACAGGATACGTATTGAATGAAGAGTGAGTAGCAGTATGTGGAAAGAATGAGATGACCATCAAAATAAATTAGCACCTCATTTTTTGCATAAGGAAGACGGAAAGTTTTCAGTTTTAGTTGAGTCAAGGATTGATTATAAGCTACCGATGGATTTTATGAAGAGTAAATCTCAAAAATAAGTAAAAGTATATAAAAATAAACTAGGAGATCGGAATAAAAGAAGATTTAACAAAAGATAAAGCAACTTTTAGGAGGAAATGTAGTAACATATGGACGGAAGAAAAGGAGGAAACAGCAAAGTGAAAGGATGAAGAACTATTGGAAGTCAAGAAATGCACGGGATTACTTTTCGTGGTCGTTAGATGGCCGATATCGAAGAAAAGAAGAAGAAGAAGAAACTAGGAGAAGTAACCACAAGAGAGATGTATTCCAAGTTGTTTACACATCGGATCCTTGGCCACTGGGTAACGTCGCAGGGTTGGAGGATGTGGAGCATTTGTAAAATAATAATGATCAAAAATAAAATTATGAACATTATATCTTGTCTTACCAGGTTAAACACAGCGTAATCACCAAACACTATAATGTAGTTTTACGTATATTTGGTATTGAAAGAGCCTACGGATTTATAATATTTTGAAATACCTAATAAAAATAGTTGTATAGAAATATTTTTAAAATTATTATGTTCGCCAGGAGTAGACTTATTTCATAATTTCACTTATAATTTTTCCAAACTTAAACACTTATCATCAAACCTCCTTCTAAATTTCTAAAAATAATGAATTGAGTGTTCAGGTCTTTATACAGGATGATTAAAAAAAATGTGGACAAAATGACATGGTAGATCTGTCATACAATAAGGATAAAAAATCGCATAGGAACAGAGGGTCGCAAATGCCTGTAGAGGGCGCTAGAGCCACGAGAGGCATAGCCACCACGATCACCAGACCTGTCTCCCTTGGATTTTTTCTTGTGGGGATTTTTAAAAGGACTTGTGTATGAAACTGCTGTTGAAACACCGGAAGACTTGGTAGGAAGAATCGTTGCGGCAGCAGGATGTGTTCGAGATACACCTGGTATCTTTGAGAAGATGCGCCGTTCCATACAACGGAGATGCCGGCTTGTCTCGATGCATCTGGCAAAAAACTTTGAGCATCTGCTGTAGGCTCAACATTTGGCTTGCATTATTCGCATGTGAGTGATCAATAAAATGATCTGTAATGGTTTTGTTTCTTCTCTTTGTGTCAGTATTTTAGACGCCCTGTAGCGGCTCCGGATCGCAGTTGCGACCCTCTGTTCCTATGCTATTTTTGATTCTTATTGTATGACTGATCTACCATGTCATTTTGTCCACGTTATTTTGAATCACCCTATTTTGATAAGAAAATGCTTGACAAAAGCTGTAGATTACCCCGATTTTTTCCCCCAAATGTTTAGACCCTAAAATTATTTTCTTTATGTGAGAGCATTAATAGAATAAGTGATTTATTGCTATTATTATTATTATTAGGATGTTCCAACGAAGCGAACACACTAAGAATACTTCTTGTTGCATATACAAATATGCTGGTATTCCTGATGTCTGTTTTATTGTTGACCAAAACTAGATGTTAAATGCAAAACATCGTGCTGCTGTATGTGATTTTCATTTACTTTTCTGTCCTCAACATTTAACACTGGAAATTAAAACATATAAGATGGTACTTATATTTTTGTTGCAGGTAGTTGATGAAAAGAAAACATTGTTTCTCTTAGATAATTTCTTTATTTTACTCACCATTGGGCATATGAAAACATAGTAGTTTATATCCCTCTCTGGTGCATTGGCGAATTCTCCAAACGTATTTACTGAGAAAATTAATTTTTAAAGTTATGCTAGAGTAAGCGTGGGCAAGGGTATGTATATTGTAAAAGAAAACTTTCGAAACGACGCTAAAGATAAAATATTTTTTAATAAAACTGATAATTTGTCTTTGTGTTATAGTTTTCCCACTACGTACATAAGCTGATGCTCTTCAATTTATTTTTTACGAAATTCTGTCAAACTTCTTCCTTGCTCATATCTTTATTCTCTTTCCTTCTTCGACCTTTGGTGAATAATGTGACTAGCTCGAACTACTCCGACTTATACCGTGTTTATAGGTATTTATATTTGGTTCTTTGTCATCGCTTTTCACTGAAAATTTTGATTAGCTCGAACTACTCCGACTTATACCGTGTTTATAGGTATTTATATTTGGTTCTTTGTCATCGCTTCTCACTGAAAATTTTGATTAGCTCGAACTACTCCTACTTATACCGTGTTTATAGGTATTTATATTTGGTTCTTTGTCATCGCTTTTCACTGAAAATTTTGATTAGCTCGAACTACTCCGACTTATACCGTGTTTATAGGTATTTATATTTGGTTCTTTGTCATCGCTTCTCACTGAAAATTTTGATTGGAATGTATTTTATTTCTGCAGGAGTAAAAAGTTGTCTACACTCAATATTTCGTCATCTACAGATGAAATGTGAACAAGGTGGAAAGCTTGAATTTCTTAGCTTGCCATCAGCGCGTTTTTGACTGACTGACAGGGCAACGGCGGCTTTATTAAGTTGCCTAGCAGCAGTCTCGGATTTAACTAGCACCCTCACGAAGTACGAAACACGAAACGCTATCGACGAACTGCCTCAATAACCGGCGTTCAAGCATCACTAAGTTGGAAACTATAGTTCCGATTCACATCATGCGCGAGGCGAATTTCAACGCCATTATTATTGTCTGGAATTTTTTATTTTATGTTAATGCCACAGGCAAGAAAATCAGGATTTCTCGTTATTAGAACCGTCGGTGTAAGTTTGGGAGGTTTCAAACGTTTATCTCTTGTTCTAAGCAAAAATGTTTTCTTAATGCATGTCTAATTCTTTGGGAGGTTTGCCAAACAAGAATAAACATCGAAGAGAAAGGTTGGAAGGCAATGGAGGATAGCTATATTTACATAACATTTTATGAAACAAAACATCAGTATTGCGACCGTTCGGTAACATTAAGAGCACGATAACTATTTCAGTTCAGTAGAATCAATTTCGGTACGAATTAAGCTGTAAATATTGACCTGACGTTGGGAGATAAATTGAAATTACCATTTGCATCATCACAGTAAAATGATTGATTAATATCTGTAAAATCTTAACTTCCTACTAACTGAAATCGTAAATATGGTTAAAAGAAAGATTTTTCAGAACTGACTTACATTTATTTTCCCACAAAACGCTACATTGATCAATATTATTAACAGATGAACGTATATAATCAGTTAAATTTACGGGCTGCTTCAGTTTGTCGCGAGGCTGGTTTAGTTTTAAATAAGAGACATTACTTTCGAAATATTCGTAAGATTTTTCTGACATTTTGGATCATCTCTAGTGTCAATAATTAACTTGATTAACCAGTGCTAAACAGTTAAAATCATAAGTCGAAGAACAATACTCGATTATGCTTTCGTTTGATGCTTAATCTAGACATTAACAAATAGTTGTCTGAACCATCAATGTGAGCGTACCTTGAGCCAAGATTAAGACTTTTTTTTTTTAATAATGGTTGCATAGTATTCTGATAATTTCGAAGAAATTTGCTTTTGTAACTTTTGCTAACCATGGTTGACCTGGTATGAAACAGGCTTTTTCGGGTACGTTGTTGAAAGTATCATCATTTTCTATAATAAAAATTAAATGCTATTATTGTTTGAAATTTGTAAAACGCCAGTGAAAATGTAATTTGTTTGTCTGTTCTAACGTTGTTGTTTTTCTGTGGTTTGCAGTTATATGATACAACGTATGGGATTTACACCTGAGGAAGCAGTGGCGGGTAAGTTGATTGATCTTCAATTAAATATTACACTGTTCTTGTAGTTAGGGCAATAAATGTTTGAAGGGTGTATACACGTTGTTGTTGTGTTATACACTTTTACAGAGTTCAGCCTTTTTTCTTATTGTGTTCTGTCTGATCTCCAGACATAGATCGAAGCAGCAGTCTTGATGGTCAAGTGTGGCTTCCATCTGCGTCCGACCATCCAGCGTTTTTCAATGTTTCCTTCTTATATGCTGTGGCCGGTTCCTTCCACACTATCCTCTTCCAGTTCTAATCACTTTGTCGTCGGCGTCCCATAAAGCTCAATGAAAAATAAAAGGCAGGGAAAGAGAGAATGGAAGGACATGATCTATCGGTTTTCCTATCCATTAGTTTTTTTTTTTTTTTTAGTGGAAACTTCTATACTCGTTGACATGGTAGGACGTGTTACGCGTATGAAATGCGCGTAGGACGCTTTTTGAATGGGTAAAATCAGCAACATGTTGTAATAGCAGTATATCTGTAGCTATGAGTATGACGTGTTGCGCTTGGACAGCAATGAAACTATGGATTATACTTATATCTAATAAATGTGTATATGTATATTTGTGTGTGTGTGTGTGAGAGAGAGAGAGAGAGAGAGAGAGAGAGAGAGAGGGATTCGCTAACGAGTGGGCCGAATATATTTCATGCTTATGTTGTTTGTTTGAAGATACTTATTTGTTATTATTTTTCTGTAATCCCATTTAGATTGTGAAAAATTACATTACCTTCGCACTGGTGTATGCTCTGTTTGACTAGTGTTAGCTATCGGGTTTATGAAAATTAGGTTGTATTTAATGTTCTTAACTCTAAAGAATGTTGCTGTGTTGGGATCTCGAGTAATGTGCAACTTTTGCTTAAATTTTAATATTTCCTATTTTCACCTGAACTATTGTTGCAAAGGTGAAACCTTTAAACGTGCATTTCAAGTGTTTTTTAAAGCGTTATTTTCTGTTGTCTAACTACAAGCTCTTTTACTTTATAATTAATTTTTTTTGTTCGCCCCATGCCATTAAAAACTGTTACATTATTACGGATAGTCATAAATGAGAAGATGCGCTCCGCAATCATACATTGACGCTCACCAGCGGAATACATATACCGTGTTAATGATAGTCATTGTTTATACCGATACACATCTTTGGGATTGATGAAGATTTGAAATCACGTTCGTATGCTGCTAGTGGGTAAAGTAAGTTTAGGTAAAATTTGCATTGTAAAATAAAATAGAAGTTAGAATATCGCATTTTACAATAAATGTTTGAAATCAATAAAATTTCACTAAGGTATGATCAATAAAAAAACAAAAACCATCTCGAACTATCTATCCAAATATTCTATTTACGTATTATGCTCTGTAAATTTTAATATTAAAAAAGCAAAACTACAGAATTACTTAACTCGTTAAAAATATCAACAGTAAATGATATTAATTATATTAAAATAATGTGCGCGCAACATGTTTATAATTACACATTTTCCTTTGAAACGAAGCGAATCCAAATCAAAATTCCCAGTAATACGCAACACACGATGTGCAAATATTCATTCTCATTCAGGTTCATTTGGTTGCTGGGCGAACCGTTCCCGTTGCCGCATGATGCGTCGTATTTGTTCGTTTATCGAATCAAACTAACATCCATAGGACAAATGCGAGTAACGAAATGAATTTGTGAGCAACGATTCGGTAGTTCGAGTCAGGTGATGAATTCGTTACTCAGTAACGAATATATGCAATTTGTTACAGCTATAGTGTGTAATTAGGTATACTGAATAGAATAGCTATATTTCGTGTGTTACAATCATACCTAAGTTTACTTTTACGAACCAAGGAAGTAAAAGAAGTGTGAAGCTTGCGCTCACGAATGCCACCCTCCATAAGCGATAAGAATGTAGATGCAGTATTAATGAAATATTTGTTTATTGGATTTTCGAATGATTACTGACTCCTTGTCGTCGTTTGCGTGTACGCACGCAGGGACGCCTCGCCGTGGGAGCAACGGCGCCGAGACAATCTGCTGGTGCGGTTAACCGACCCACCAACCGCAAGAATGCCGACACGTGTGCTCGTGAGCAGACAACAGGCGAGACGCAAGATTTTGCCGACCGGCAGACTGTTAAGACGGAAAAACGACCGGTGTATTTCCCTTATTGAATCCAATGTAATATTACAATCTTCGCCTAGTCTGACGTCGCCTGCTGTTTCTTTGTAAGAAAATTTTATATAAGTGGTAGCAGCGTTGTTTCTGTTACATGAATCATTGCAGTAAAATCCATTCGGTTTAACTGTTTAGTTTTTGTTACTAATATACTGTGAAATGTATTTTCGTACACTTAGGTACTAGGAGAAAGACCAGTAACTCTGTTGCTTTATAGGCCATGTTGTTGTTCGATTGATACCAAAAATTGAGACAATTATTGCATTTTGTGTGCGGATAGCTAGAATGACATCAGAAGACAATTCGATCAGATTTTCTTTTTGCTACCGCGTGATTTTATCCCTGCCAGAAAAAGATAATTAATTATTCCAGAGGTTACATTTACGGCGATGCTCATGTCGGAGGAATTGATTATTACGTTTTTCATCCAATGTATGTAAATGATGACTTATTTTGATGACATGACTTCCTGATCGTAATAAACAGCAATCAAAAATTTATTCCAAATTTTAAAACATTTTTATTGCTTCATTTTGAACCACTCCATTTTCATTTCTCACTGTGTAAATGTTTGTAGCATATCCTTAAACGAAAATACTACGTTTATCCGCCATAAACGTAAGCCTAGGCTCCATTCCTCATTCCAAGAGGCTGCACCAGGCCAGATCTTCGCTCTAGGTTGAATTTCTTCCCTCAATTCGGAAAGGCGTGTCAATTCTCCTTCTCTCGCTGACCGTCTCATTCCTGGGAGAAAGATGGTGGTGTGACCTCATGTTCTCTCACGGTGTCGTGAACAACCTTGAGTGCTAATTTCCTTAATAGACTTAAAAATCACCGTAGTAATTACTTCAAAACGAAGGTTCTTTCCAACTAGATACTAGAAATGGATCATATAATGATTGGTAAAACTTCAGATTGTGCTACTTTTTACTTTCGGAACTACTCCTGAGCAACATTGTCATGCTCCGAGCATAGCAGGTATATAATTCGACACCCCTATCTGTACTCTGTGCTTAAAAATACTCAGCAAGAACTAAAAATATCTTCGAAATATTGGTATATCTAGGTAAATCTAGACACCAAAATAGTTAGTTCTTATTTAAACGTCTAACTTCATCACGCTTATATTAGTTTTATCGGGTAAGCTGTATTTTGTAACCGGGATTCCACCAACTTCACATTGCCCGATTGACTTGAAAGTTTTCATACAATCTGGTTCCTGGTGACAATACAATTCAATAATTGTAATTACTGATGTTTGCTGATTCATCAATTGATTAGTGAAAATTAAATGGATGTTTTACGGGGTAACACATAACAACATGCAGTCCAATTCAGTATTAGGTCACGCCTACGTTCGAGATTGTTCTAGCATCGTGAGTTCACCATGCTGCCTGCCTTACTTGCTCAGTAATCTGACTGGAAGTAATGCTGCAATCGGTCAGTCTGACTTGCTTCATATAGAAGAGCAGCTTGCATAGTTGGCAAACCTGATCACAGAAGGAATTGATAGCTTGATAACTGTTGCTGTGTCTGCTCTGATCCGCGTTCGTCATTAATACTCGTTCTTGACCCATGCGTGCGAAACGTTCTTCGGCTGTTTTAGCGGTTCTAGTTTTGTAACAGTTGTTTTTATTTATTTAAAATAAATATTTGTTTGGTATCTGTTCACATTCTTAAGTATGAACACATTTCCTTTTCTTTGTTTCTCTTAAACTTGAAGCAGTAACACTTGGAATTAATTTCGTTATCATCACTACTTCTGTTCTGAATATTATCCTTGCTTTTTTAAAGAGTGTTAAAAGGCTACGTTGTTTGATTTTCTTGTCTTCACTTTGTAGTGTTTCAGTTTATGGTTACACGACATTGGAAGTGAAACGCTACAGGGCTTTAAGATTAGAATCTTTGCGACGTGTCTTTCAAAGGCGAACTGACTCAAAAGGCGGCCGTGCACTTCGCTTACACTTGTAGCGTGCAGTGTTTCGCTCTAGCATTCCTCTCATTTCGACTGTGCATAACGGTTTGAAATAAGTTGATCTGGCAAGACGGGAAGACTAAGTAAGTTTGTCAACGAACATAAAAAAAACTGATTGTGTAGGTGTTAATTAGTGAAATCTGATAATATCTAACATACACCGAAGAGCCAAATGTCATGAGATATCTTTTAATATCATGTGGTACCACCTTTTATCCGGCGAAGTGCAGCAACCAGAAGTCGGCCATGTTTCCTGCATAATTGCGAAAGTGTTGCCGATCAAGAATTTGTGAACTAATTGAGCTTCCAACATGGTCCCAGATATGTTTGATTGGATTCATATCTGATGTTCTAGATGGCCAAATCATTTACTGGAACTCTCTTTTAATGTTCGTTGGACCAATAGTAAAAGTTTTAGCCAGGTGACATGGGGAATTGTCTTCCTGGAAAATTTCATCGTTGTTTTGGAACATGAAGGCCATAATTGGTAGCAAATTGTCTCCAAGCAGCTGCACTTAATTATTTACAGTCAATGGTTGGTTCAGTTTCACCAGAGTCCGCTGTCCGTCTTGTAAACGCTGCCAGTATCAGGATGGAGCCATCACCAACTTTCACAGTGCCTTCCTAACAACCCTCAATGGCCTCGTGTGGTCTGCGCCACACTTCAACCCTGCCATCAGCTCTTACCAAATGGAATTGTGACTCATCTGGCCCCGCAACCTTTTTCCGGTCATCTAGGGTCCAACCGATTTGTTCACGAACCCAGTAGAGGCGCTGCAGCCGACGGTGTTTTGATAGCACAAACTCTCGTGACGGTCTTCTGCTGCCATCCCACCAACACGTCTGTCATACATCTCACATTGATTGTTGCTGTTCTTTGAAGAAGTGTTGCCTGTCTGTATCATTAACATCTTGGCGTTGACATCGTTGATATCGGTCATTAAATAGACGGTCGGCCACAGTGTTGTCCATGGCAAGGATATTACCGGAAACTACATATTCATGGCGAACTTTTGCACTGTGGATCTTAGAATGTTGAATTCACGAACAATTTGCGAAATGGAATGCTCCATGCGTCGAGCACCAACTACCATTCCGCATTCAAAGTCGTTAATTCATGTCTTGTGGACATAATCACTCCAGAAAATCTTTCACGTAACTCACGAGAATGCAAATGAAAGCCATTGCATGTCACATTTATATCTTTCTTCGGCGGTTCTACTGCCAACTGGATATTTTAATCATCCTGTCTCGTGAATTTTGACACTTCAGTGTGTATACTGCTTCTTCTTCATCATCTTTTCCCAACATTTTCGGGTTGGCTGCCTTTGATAAGTTTTGCTTATAGCCGACGTCCAGGTCATAAAAGGCGGGAAGGAACTGGGTGAAAAACGGTAAGGAATTCGACCATGGCCTTTTGAAGGAACCATTCCTGCATTCGCTTAGAGTAATTTGGGGAAACCACGGAAAACCTCAGAGAGGGATTCAAACCCACGTTCTCCTGAATGCGAGGCCATTGCGAGGGAACTTTTAGTAAAACAAATTATGATGAAACAGAGATGAAGAAAATCACGAAGTAAAACCTGATTTGACACAGGAAAAACATAGTTTATAAACGGAATTTTACTGCACATAGATTGAAAACATGAGGGGATTGAAATAATAAAAAGTGAAAAGTATACATCAATCAACTGGCACAGACTACCATCTGTTCCCAGACCTGAAGTAATTAAAGTGAACCACGTTGATGATATGCAGTGCAGTACACGATGTGATACTGGGTGTAGAGTATTGCTGGGAATAATGCAACAATGTTAATGAAAATTTTAAATAACACGCTCAGAGTACCTCTTCTTTGTAACGGGTGGACTATTAAATAAAAAGTAAATTCGTGTGGTCTTGCTTCCTGGTGACAGAGATTGGATTTGTCGTGCCTGGTTGTACAGTCTAACGTGAAATCCAAATCGCGGAACGTTTTGGCGTAGCTCATCTATCAAACACAATTCTTAAAAATTACGTTTCCTTTAGCAAATCAGGTTTTACTTCACGATTTTCTTCATCTCTGTTTCCATAATTTGTTTTACTAAATTACCCTCAATGTGGCCTCCCATTCGGCAGGAAATGGGTTCGAAACTCCCGTCCGGCCACGCAGATTTGCGTTTTCCATGGTTTCCCCAAATGGCTCCAGGCGAATGCCGGGAATAGGTTCCTTCAAAAGGCCATAGCCAATTTCCTTCCTGTTCCTTAACCCCAGTCCTTTCCCGCCTCCAATGACCTGTATGTCGACGAACCGTAAAGCCGTGTGCAAAAAAAGAAGGGAAAAAACCAAGACCCTTAGAAAACGGTTATTAACTTAATCCTTAAACGAGCGCCGCTCTTTTTCATGCCAGCTAGTAACGTATCTAGAGACTAGACTATTTTGGCAAAAACGCAGTCACATCCTGGAAATACCACAATTTAGCATGGTCGTTGAAATATTCGTGGCTTTTAGTAGGCTGGGCTACAGCTTATACTCGTTTATAGCCCTATACAGTACGAGTTTGGTATTTACATTCTACCTACGGACCACCTGTCCTATCTCCGCGGACCACAGGATGAGTGAGAATCACTGTCTTATTTTAGGATAGAACGGTGCTATCACCGTGTTTCGCCCTCTCTTTTCTGAAATTATTCGCAGAGCAGAGCGTGATTTAATGGGAAGGAAAGTAATTGACAAATCGTAAGCATTATGCCCACGCTTGTCGCTGGCCGTAGTTATTAATGCGGCGTATATTATGTCGGAGCGGGGCCAGTCGGCAGGCGGCTCATTAGCATTCTGTGATTGCCACCATTGCGCGCTCTCCTTCATATCCGCCTCTTCCGCCAGTAATTGGATTTTTCCTTCTAAGGTAATTGACCTCACGATATTACAGTTCTGATGAAATCTGGCACACATTTAATATCTGTAATACTGTTTGTTATCCTTCGTAGTTGGTTTAATCGTTGCTGTATCCCATTTAAAATATTATATACATTTATTTTCATTTCTGTTTGATCTTCTTATCCGAAAGTGGGAGTATCTTAACTTTAGGTGGAGGCGTACCGATATAAAACTGATTTAGCTGTTGATTAATGCCAAATAAAGCAGTCTTCAGTCGGTGTAGGTCTTTAACATTTTAGTCCCACTGTCTAATTTCCTTCGTCGTGTCTTAATAGATCAACACCATTAATTATCATTTACTAGTTTATAGGTTTTTTGCGGGCTGTGTACCTGTGACTTCGGTCGGAAAATCTGTTTTTAACCAATAGTTGTTTTAAAATAATCAGTTGGAATTCCATTTTTCCCCTCCTATTATTGTGGTATTCGTATGTTTTATGTCATGATTGCCTTTCCTTTCTAAAATTTTCTAGGTTAGACTAGTTTATATACCCCACTTCTTCATCATCATCATCATCATCATCATCATCATCATCATCATCATCAAAGGTTTCCTGCTATTCAGCAGGTCCATGCGCAGTGACAGCCTTCCAAGCCTCCTTCTGTTCCGCCATTCTCTTAGTCTCTATATATTTTCCATTCACCATGATGTCATCAACCATTTTCTTCCTTCGCCGACCTCTTCTTTCCCCTCCGTTTACACTTCAGAGCAGTGTTAAGCAGGCACTCATTCCTCAACACATGCCCAATCCAGTTCCTTTTTCTGTTCCTTATTGTTTTTATGAGAGACCTTTCCTCTCCTACTCGTTCCAGCACTCCCTCACTTCCATGAAATAAATATTCGTTCTAACTTTTGGCTCTTTTGGTAGGCAATTTACAGAATCAGATAAAACAGTATTTATCTTCGTAATGACAAGAATACATTTTGCGATAACTTGTCTTAAGATATCGTTAGGAATTTACAAACGATCATTTGTTGCGCGAAATTGTCTGTACACATTGTGTTATATAGCCTTCGATGATCGATTTCCGAGTACTAGTTTTCCATTTCGATAACTTAGTTTGAGAAACATTCCACTCTTACCTGTGGATACACCTCATGAATTTTCAAACTTCATATGGTTATCTTAATTGCTCGTGAATACTTTACCGCTACGCATAATCCGTGTCACTGTACATGGAAAATGAGATATTCCTGACTGACATACAAGCGATTTTGTGCACAATCAGTTAGTCGAGTGGCTGTTGTCGTACCACTCAACGATTCTCCTGTTTAATCCATAATCATTAAACATCGTGTTTGTTTATTCGACGTATTAGACATTCTGAAATATATTGGTGTACAAAAGTTAAGTACGAAAGTAACGTTAGCATGCTGTGTCACTCCCAAGTAACACAGTTCGATGAAACTTGAACTGTACATAGAAAGATCTGATACAGAATGGAACAGTAGGCAACTTAAAGAAAAATGCTATTAGATGAACAAAAATAACATTTTTATACAGAAACGATAAGATACATTGATTTATTCACAATGTCTTGTCCCGTTCCTTCAACTGCCTCGTGTTGCGAGTCTGGACATATTTGGCGCTACAAGTCGCGATGTAACATTTAGCTTTCTGTGTACGTGTAGGGGACCTGTGGCTCCATGCTCCCGTGTTTTTATTTTAGCCATCTCGTCCTTAAGTTCTGCACACCAGCGTATATACATAGCCTCCCTGTCGAAAGTTTGTACATCTTTACAACCATAAAAAGGCCTGAGGCCCCATCATCGAATTATGCGCTACTCCTAAATTTTGCAACAGCATTTCTCATAATATACAGCACAAGAGGATTTGCGGTAGTTGAGTTTGAAATGAAGGTAGGATTTGTTAGAAAGTTAATAGAACTATTTATCAAGATGTGCAACTCGCAACAAAGATGTAATTAACAAGGAGCAATTAAATTTAGAATAAAAATACGCAGCTTTTGGGATTGAGTCATATCCTTTTAACTAGCACCGGATGTTCCAGTCATCTGTTAATATTTCCTACCACTTCTAGCGCCTGTGTCATGGTCAAGCTTCTAAACCTATCCTCCGACGACGTTTTATGTGCAGCCATATGTTGGCTTAATAGTAACGTTAAATTCTCGCTTTGAAACTGCGAATCCGGATACAGCTGGTTGTTGCGTGGTTCCATTGCAATGTAAACTGTTATTGTTGGTAATGGGAAATTTTCTTTATGTTATTTTTTCTTCTTCTTAACTCTGTAAAGATCCGTAAAACACTAATGATGATAAACTGTTTGATAGACTCGAAACGAGCGTGTCATGGGCAAACGAATACGAACTATTACCTCCTATTTATATATAAGTCTGGACGCAAATTATTAAATGATTACATTATTACACATAAAAAGATTTTAACGAAAGTTAGCGAATTATTACTGCTTACGGGGCAAGAAAATAGAATACGGCCATTTTTTTTAACTACAGTTTTAATGATAGCCTATGTGTGGTATATAAAATTATAGCAGAAGCGGTGGAAAATAGACACTGTATTTTACAAGTGACTATATTTTACACAGTTAAAAATAATTAGTTTTGCATCAGGATCGGCGTATGTTAATAAATATTAGTAATGCTATAAAAGCACAATATTATATATATATATATATATATATATATATATATATATATATGTGTATGTATGTATGTATGTATAAATAGACGGATGTTTTCATATATTTCACTTTTCAGCCATCACTACCAAGCAAAGATCACTGGTTTTTGTGTGTGGAAGTAGCATGGAGTTTCCTGTCGTGCACAACGTTAGCTGTGGGGATATTGGAGATATGATGATTAAAGTTGGACAAAGCAGAGCGTTTTCATATTTCGACCAAAAAATTGTGTCTTCCTATACTTCTCTTTCTTGCCTCAACTAAATAGCATAGACCATTGGTGTTTGTGTGGTAGTAGAATAATCGTGTCTCCTGTCGTTCACTATGGTTCATAGATGTCGGTAGCAATGGGGATGTGGGAGATATGGGGGTTGAAAGTGGTCGACCTACGGTAATTTCATATTTCTGCCAAAGACGCATGAGTCACAGTGTATCACTTTTCAGCGAAAACTATCTATCGCAGATCACTGGCGTTTGTGTGTGGTAGTAACACAGAGTCACCTTTCGATCACAACATCGGCCGAATTTCAGTAACTGTGGTAGTGTGGGAGATATGGTGATTGAAAATGGCCGATCAATGATATTTTCGTATTTCGACAAAATACATGTGTCTCCGCATATGTCACTTTTCTGCCACAACTACATAGCATAGACCATTGGTGTTTGTGTGTGGTAGTAGAATCGTGTCTCCTATCGTGCACTATGGTTGTTAGATGTCGGTAGCTATGAGGGTGTGGGAGATATGGGGGTTGTAAGTGGTCGACCTGGGGCAATTTCATATATCTGCCAAAGACGCATGTGTCATGGTGTATCACTTTTCAGCGAAAACTATCTATCGCAGATCCCTGGCGTTTGTGTGTGGTAGTAACAGAGTCACCCATCGATCACAACGTTCGCCGAATTTCGGTAAGTGTGGGAGTGTGGGAGATATGGTGGTTGAAAGTGGTAAATCAATGATATTTTCGTATTTCATCCAAAGACATGTGTGTCCGTAAATTTTACTTTGCTGCCTGAACTACATAGCGCAGATGACTGGCATTTGTGTGTGGTAATAGCATCGCGTCTCCCATCGTGCGCTGTGGTTGTTAGATGTCAGTAGCTGTCAATACAAATTCTTTACAAACACGAACGAAGTCGTGGGTACAAGCTAGTTCATTAATATAAAGTTTTATCCTTAAAAAAATCTTTTAAGTTTCACTGAACATGTATTGGAACAAATGTGAGGCGGCCACAGTTTGTCTTGATGTCTCATCTTTACACCAAAGTTACAAATACTGTTGTTTGTACTAGTTCAGCAATAGGCCCCTTCTCAGCAGAGAATGTCATAACACCTGAAAAATATTAAAAGTTGTCAGAAAACGTGTTAATTTTCTAGGAAATAGTAACACAGTTAGAGCAAAGAAAGACAAAATTCTCCCACTATGTGACATTACAATGCAGTTACACGAAAACTAACATAACTATAAGAAATCTCTCATACAGGTTAGGCAACACTAAAAATAAAAGTTCCCTATATTTTACAAATATACCCAGATGTAAGATCTTAAAGCTTACAGCAAACTGAACATTGTAAAGGCTGAAGTAGTGTAAGCCGAATTGCTATTTCCAAGCAGAAACATACATTGTTGAGCAGTAGCTTGTCTAGGCGTGAGAATTAATAATGCTTGTGGTGTGTCAGCGTTCGAGGATGCGCGCGGCCATTCCATCGAGCGCAAGGAGTACGTGGACGCGCTGGGGCTGACGGCGGGCCCGCCGCGAGCCGTCGCCGCGCCCCCGCCGCGCCGCAGCGCTGTCGACCCCGCGGAGCCGCCCGCCGCGCGCAGACGCTGCCACGAGCCCCCCGAGCACCGCCGCCGCTACAGCCAGGCAAGCCGTCACTCTGCTCAGGTCAGACTCGGGCTGTTTTATAATTGACCTTACTATTGTTTTTAATCAATCCAGCGTGTATGCCTAGTTGATCATAGCAATGATTTTGTCGTACGTATACATCTACTATAACTTTTTTTATTCTTATTATTTTGACACTTCTTCCAAGGATCACGAAGTGTTATTTCTTTCAATTTTTCCTTTCTTTCAATATTTTATTTCTTTCAATGTTTTATTTCTTTCAATGTTTCCTTTCTTTCAATGTTTTATTTCTTTCAATTTTGTTATTTCTTACACTTGCTTGGAATTTTTTGTTAGATTTATTCTTATGTCCTGAAGGTATAACTATGTGTTAAACTTTTCTCTTGCCATGTTAATAAGTTTTCATTTAAACATAGCTAGTAAAGAAAAGGGTGATATATTAAAAACCAGCTTTTAGTAGCACTTAAATAATCTTATAATTCTACGATAAAACTCCAGATCCAACGCTATTCCATTGGCTCGCATGCTTCACTGATTAATTCCGCAAGGAAAAATTCATTTAGATAAGTTGTTCCCAATTAATTGTACACGTCCCCCCACGGTTACGCGAGGTTGTTTCAAGGGGTAAGCGCGTTAACCTCTTGGCTAAGGTTATCACAAAGATAATTAATAACAACAGTTACGAAAACATTACTTTCACCAGAATATATTTTTTGAACATTTGTTGATTTTTTTTTGTGACGTTTGTCATCGAATTAAAATTTGACAAATCATTTCAACTATAAGAGGTACATGAGACTGAGGTCTTTTTTGAAGTGGTACTAGCGAAAAGCCAATTGGAAACCACTGATTTAGATGTATTGTACATAGATACTCTCCAGGCACCGTGTTAATCGTACACTAATACGAAAGGATTAATCATCCCCCATTTTTGCACAATCTGGAAGGGAGTGGAAGGTTTTTACACAATTGTATGTATTGTAAAAATTTCACCAAGTCTTCTGGGTGATAAAAAGTTGCCAGTTTGTGTTCTGAACCCAGTCTGCACTCTACACTGTGTATCCACTTCACTTTCTGAAACAGAATGGTTTATCTTGGTGTAGTGAATCGTTGACGTGCGAGGAAAATCTTTGCTTTTATTAATTGTAAAACTGATAAAGCAACACAATTAAGATATTTCTTTGGTTATAAGTTTTGCTATTTAATTTAATAAAATATGGCATACACAATGGTCAATTCACATTATTTTTTTAGTTTGTATTAGAAGCTATTCTATTTCATACACTGTAGAGTGCAGGTTTGGTTCAGAACAACATCTCATAACTTTTTACTAGCCAAAAAGATCAGTCCCCATTTTTACATCAATTGTTTTTGTGTGCTGTCATTTCTTTTTATAATATCGTTCTGTTGTATTGGTGGTTAAGGGATCTTACTAGATGTAGGAAGGTCCTCGGTTCTAATACTAGTATCGGCTGGGATTTTGAAAGGCTCGTAACTTGATGGTATCTTGCAGGAGTCTCTGTGGTGAGCTTTTTGGTGACAGGTTCTGCCAGGTCCTTTGCCCAGTTTGAGGTACGGCTGAGTCTAGTCGGAATGCGTACAGTTGAGTTTCATTACTTTATACGGATCACGGGATTTCACTGAAACGAAATTGTGCGCATATTTTGTTGTTTGGCACAAAAAGTCAAATCTGATGTTAAATTTATTTTCAGAGTCGGAAATTTTAAATGATCGCCATATTTTCCGGTCGTTATGTACTAGATTACAAAGAGGAATTGACCGAAATAAACTTGTCAGTAGCGACGAGTGTTGGCATGTGGAACTTTGTTTTCAGGGTGGCCGCGGCCCGCCCTATCAGCACACACCAGCGCCCGGCTACAGCCAGTCGCCGCTGCAGGACCTGTACGGCTCTGCGCCGTCGCCCGACTCCAGATTCTACGGAGACCGGTTCCACGTCTACAGGCGCAGGGCAGCCCCGGAGTGGCGGCGGTGACACGTACCTCACATCACTGTCACACAGCGACACGGGGAAAAGACACTGCAAACACAATCTTCGTTATACTCTTTCATTTTAGTGCAGTTTTACTAGCAAAAGCCTCCAAACTGTAAGAATGAATTGTGTGTGATTAAATACAAAAACTGTTATTCAGGAAAATTATGAAACCACTTTTCAGTTAAACTGTACGCAGCCGTATATTTTCAGATCTTTTACAATATTTTTTTGTGAAACTCTGAACTTTTGAGGTGGTAAAATTCTTTTGTGTATAAACTATTAAGAACTCGTTGCTATGTAACTTGTTTTTAGGGTGAAGATTTTTGTCAAATTGAAATCTATGTATTAAATATTTCTAATATTTAAAAACAATTATGATGATTTACTGAGTCTGAAGTTATTGCTTTGGGGAAAAAAACTTTGTTTTTGATTACAGCACATACTTTATTGTGTTACTAGATGTGAAAAAATAAATCTTATTTTTGTTTTAATTTGAATTTTAAGCTCATATTTCGTGACTACTGTTCCATTGAAATGTTTTCAATATACTTTTTTTATTTGAGTGTTGGCAGAAACAATACACAGCCAGTACCACTATTTAAATATACCAAATTTCTATTAGAGATTTTTATGGAAATGTAAGCAGTGCCATATTATTTTACAACATAAATAACATTATGACCTGCTGTCATGTTCCGAGTTGTCACACATTCCGTCCCCTTGTGCTTCAATTGCTATGCAACAAGGAATCTGAATCATATGTAGTCTTCTAGCTAGCTTCAGATGAACAAAGCAAAATTTTATCAGATGTGGATTTCCCATAAAATTTCTTGGGGAGATCTGCATTTAAAAAGATAATGTTTAATCTTCAGGGTGGTCCATTAACCACTAAGCTATCTGACTAATGATCTAAGTAAATAAACTCTATCTGTTAGACACAAACTTATTTTACTAACCACAAAATTAAATTATTAGTAATAGAAATGTATTAATATCTAAAAACTTGTCAGTGCATCTTATTAAAAATCATTTTTATTGGAGGTACTTATTAAATATCCCTAACTTGAAGTGTCTTAGTAGTATGGTTGGCAAATTAAGCGGTAGTAGGAGTGACCCATTGTTAAATACTTTGGAAGTTTCTATTACAAATATCTGAGGATGAGGTTGGTTGAATTTTTTAATACTTATCCACCTATATAACAATGAATACTATATAAAAAAAAAGGTTTTTTTGTGAAACGTACCCTATATTTCTATTTTATTTTCTACAGATATGTGCCCATGAAATTTCATTGAAACTGCTGCAAAGTCAGTGGAATTACAAGGCTGTGCCACGGAGAGGCAGATGACGGAATAAGAATGATTCTTATATTTTGTGTGGTTGTGGCTACGGAAACATGAAAATTAGTTTTTTTTCCCATTGCCTAGACTTATAATTGTAACCCTATGTATGGTTTGTATTACAGTAGAACTCCTATTATCTGAATCAATTGGGACCAGACCCCATTCGAATAATCAGAAATTCGGATTATTGGATTTTCCTGAAAAAGGGTGTATTTTAATTAATTATTGGATGTATGTTGAAAATGGGATAAAAACAGCTTTTAATTAATTAAATGAAAAGGCAACACTTTTGCATGTTAAGCGCACTTACAAGTGCTGTACATTAGTACAGTATGTACGTACTGTACTGTAAATAAGTCATTGCTTGCTGAACATCTCGGTCAAAGTGAGCTGTTTGACTGTACTCATCCGTTTTCGGGCAGCCTAGTCACGTAAAAGCTTGACAGTGAGAAGTTGCATGTGGTCACACTCGGACTGACGCTCCATTCAACAACCGAAAGCACTTTACTTCCTTCTTTTCCAAGAGATTTTCGGTGCTTTTACATGAAAATTTCGCTGTACCAATCTGTAAACAATGCAGCAGGCATCCAAGCGTTGGGTTGGTTTTTATAAAAGAGTGGTAGCTTTTTCACAGTACATTTCCATCTTAATTAAAAAACCAATTCGGATAATTGGAGTTTGGATAATTTTATTTCTACTGTACTTTTACAGAAGATACTACCAGACATTGTCGTTTTCAATTAGCAGGTGAAGTTGAACCGGCATTTTCTACGAGAGTATTTATTACTGTGTTATACACCACTAAAATAACCTCATACATTGTTTGCAACCAATAAACATTATTATGGCTGGCTGATAAATTTTGCTTACATTAAGAAGGAAGAACTGTATAAGGCTTCAATAACAATTCAAGTTAATATCAAACATTTCCGTTCACAATATTTTGTTGATTACCTCCCCTTAAATTACTATTTTCAAGAACATAAGAAAATCAAGGTTGCGTACTGTTACATACTGTACAACATATATGGGCAACCCCCGGGCCGGATCCAGCCCTACACCAACTTCAGTCCGGCCCGCGAGATATTGAGAAATTTCAAATAACTTCAAACTCAAGTCTCCCGTTAATTTTCATTTGATTTTTCTATATGTTTTTGTTATTTTGCTTTTTTTATTTTTTATTATCCTATTGTAATTCTAGAAAATAAAAAATGTGTGAATTTTTATAGTATTTTATTCAGTACCATCTACTTCTTTCTTACCTACGGCACGCGACCTGATTAAGTCCCGAAATTACGCCCTCAGCTAAGCAAAGGTTGCCCATACCTGCTGTACAATAATGACTTCTGAACTGGAGAAACAGCTTTGCAATTAGTTCTGTATGGTAATGTTTTAACATGATTCTTTTTCATGTGACTTTTAAACTTATACTTGTTAGTGACAAAATACTTAAACTGAATATTAACAAAACTGTTCATTATCGATATGCAAGCTTGGTATTTTGTCTCTGCCTTGTTTCAGGGAATTATTGTTTGTTACTATTGTCAAGCTTGTGCTATATTACTAGAAACAATTTTTTTAGTGCTGAAAAAATTTAGGCTAATATTGAAAGTAAAATAATACATTTGACACCCCACCTTTGTGTAAGGTGATTATTGAGAGTTTGAAATATTTTAAAAAGAGACCCAGGCTTGCAGTCATTTGAGGGGGAGGGAAGAGCAAAGGAATGTGTTTTCAATATTTTTTAATTGCCTTTTACCGGGCTCCCAGAAAAATTATTTCCCTACAGACACATTTTTCTGCTTTTCTTTTCTTACCTACCATTTTTCCTCCACTAATTTCAAGTTTAATTTTTTTTAGCATTTTCGGCAAATTATTCTTTATTTCTCTTGGTAATTTATTCCAGTCCCTGACCCTCTTACCTACGAAAGAGAATCTTCCCACACCCTTATGCCTGAAATCGAGTGCCAACTTTTGGTCATGGTCATATTTTTCCTTCCTTGCACTTCTCCTAATTCTTCCATCAATATCTTTCCATGCCTCATCACCAATATACGCCTTGTACACTACCATGATTCTCTTCACCCTTCTCCTGTCTTCAAATGAAAACCATTCCAGCTCCACCAAAGCCATTGCAAAAGAGGTTTAACAAGAATGTTTTGTTCCACGCATGACATCATTTTTGATCCTATTATTTGCCATCATTTGCATATCTACTTTCATTTATAACAGCAAGCAAGTAATTCTCCCATCAACATATTTGGATTGTACTGGCAGGAGAAAAGAAGAAAGGGAAATATATTGCAATATCGATACAAGATGCCACCAAATGCTGTTGGCTAAAACATATTTGAGGGGTTATAGAAACATCCAGCAATGTTTTCTAGTGTTGCCAACCATAGTGAAACATTCAGCCATCAGTGGTCATCTGTTGAGTATTGTCTCTCTGTTAAGTCTAATGAGTTGTGCCATTATTCATGATGTTATACAAGGAGGAAAGCTTTACTCCCAGTGTTATTAAACACTGTCTGGATTTATGTACAATAAATCTTCCCATTCATCTTCTGAGATAGAACCAAGTTAAAAATTGACACTATAAATTCTTCTCGGGTTTGCCGCCGAATTACATTTTCTACTGTCAAGCTTTCGGCGACTTTCACTGCCGCCATCATCAGGTCTGTTGTGTCTGAAGGAACAACAAAAACTGGACTGAAAAGCGGAACTGAACGAGCCAGGAACGTTGTCGACTTCCGATTGGCTGACTCCAATGACGTAACCATTCCGTGACTGCGATTGGTCGGTTGTGGAACCAGCGTTGTACTGACAGTTGGCTCCACAGCGAAACCAAAGCCTTTGAGAGACACACTGCAGCTGTTACAAGGTCTTTTTGAACCTACCTTGGTGGATCTGTTCGAACTAGTCCTAACTTCTACTTATTTTACCTATGGTTTTTATGAACAGACTGATGGTGTGGCAATGGGGTCTCCATTATCTCTTGTAGTAGCCAATCTGTTTATGGAACACTTTGAAGATCGAGCAATTGAAACCTCCATCCTCAAACCAACATACTTCTATCATTATGTGGACGATACATTTGTTGTTTGGCCCCATGGGATCCAGGGTCTTTATGAATTCATGGACCATCTCAATAGCATTCATGAAAACATCAGATTCACAATGGAGCTAGAGAAAGATGGTAGATTGCCCTTTCTAGATATTTTAATCCAGCGGAGACCTGATGGTACCCTGTCACATAGTGTATTCAGGAAAATAACAGACACGGACCGTTATTTACATGCCAATAGTTTCCACCATCCGGCGCAGAAGAACACGGTGTTATACACGCTTGTACACAGAGCAAAGGCAATTTCAGACGCTGACAATCTGCAAGACGAACTCGAACATCTCCGCCATACCTTCATGCGGAATGGATACCCGATCCCATTGATAGAACGGGCACTTCGAAAGGAAAAGGCAGATATACGTAATATTGAGGAAGAAGAACAGCCTAAAGATCTTGCCTTCATCCTGTATGCAGGTAGCATCTCTGGGAAAATCGGCAGGATTTTAAAACGATATGGAATCAAGTACATTTTCCGCCCTCCTACCAAAATATGGAATTTGCTGCGTCCTGTGAAGGATGATTTGGGTTTAAAAACACCGGGAGTGTACAGCATACCATGCCAATGTGGTAAGAGTTATATTGGTCAAACTATCCGCACTATCCAGGCTCGTGTAACTGAACACCAATGCAACATCCGGTTGTTTCAACTAGAAAAGTCTGCTGTGGCACAACACGTGATCGAAAGTGGTCACAGTATGGATTTCGATAAAGTGAGAGTTTTAGCCAAGTGTTCCTTCTACTGGGAATCTGTGATTAAAGAAGCGATTGAGATACACCTGAATAATAATAATATGAACAGGGACTTGGGTGTATGGCTCAGTGACGCATGGAAGCCAGTTTTTGCCATTCTTAAACAACCAAGTGTCTCGCTGACGGACGATGGGAGAGTGGAGCACTTTTTTGTTTTTTTGTTTTTTTTTGTTCTTATATGCTAAAGCACCACTTCCTTTGGAAGCTTTGCTTGTTAGTTTAAGGTTAGGTTTGGGGGCACTCTTTATTTATCACTTTGGGGGAAAAACCTGTGACCACCATTCGGGTGGTCTTATGGAAAACCCAATTAATGGTCTTTTACTGTTCTTGGTTTAATATACTCAGGGGAACCTTGTATCTATGCCATGATTTTGGTTCACACAAACCAATTCGACGTAGTCGGGGCTCTATATGTTTCTCTTTATTTATTTTATCATATAGTTTTTTCTGCCTGTGTTCTAATTTCGCATTTAATATAATTTATTCCTGTTTGATCATGAAGTTGTGAAACCGGCGTGTACAGTCTTTGACATTATTTCTGGCCGCCGCTGAAAAATTCTATCACTCTTATTTTGCACAATCTGGCATCAATGTCATCCCAGGCAACAGTAACGCAATACTGGCTCCGCCTCCTCGCAATTTCATTGGTGGATATTTTATTAAGAGCCATCTATACTGCAGATTTTTAATTTCCTTAAGTCAATGTAGAAAACAATTGGCCAACAGGTAGGAATTAAGCTCCTCCCACTGACGATTCTTATTGGCTGAACAGTTCATCATCCTACCATTACATTTCTATAATACTTTACCAAAATTCAGATCTTAAAACTTATCCCAAAAGTTGTAATTAACGGGATTGCATTAAAGTGAGGCAGGAAACAGGCTCAATGCTGTATATTACTACAGTTGATTAGCATAAAATTATAACGATAAGATTGTTATACTCATTTTGATAATTCCTTCGGATAATATTTCACTCATATATCTGGCCAGTCCACAAAGCAAGGGATAATCATGTTCCATGAGGTAGAATTATTAGTACTACGAAACTACAGAAACAAGAAATTATTTCGGAAGAGTCTCTCTCCAAGATGGATTGAAACAGTCTTCCGTCACTGCGTTGTATACACCTATACGAGAAAAGTAGCACCAAGCGTGTAGTGGTCCTGTGGTTAGCATTCTGGGTTGTTGAGCGAGCGGTTCCGAGTTCAAATCCAAGTAGTTCTTATTTTTTTTTTTACTTTAGAAATTTATCTTTACTTGTATTTTCTTTTTAAGCGTACCAAGACTGCACATTGCTTATGAGTATAAGGTATCCATGATTCTTTCGTACGTCAGGAAATAAGATAAATATCTGCGAAAGTACCCAACGTTTCGTAACTAATAGCCGACGTAAGCATGAAAGATTTGCGGCGTCAGAACTGACGGAAATCTACGCGGGTTTCAATCCGCGCCGAAATCATATCATCTGTCCCTTTTCAAACGACACACATGTTTCCAAAATAATTATTTCACAGTAGACCGATCATCGTGTATCAGAAAGAAATAATTTACACGAGGAATTATTGCTCTCTTTGTAGGTTGACGATAATGATTAAGCACTATATAAATAAATGAGAGTTAATCGCGTAGAACTAAACATTAGCACCGCAACAAATCAAACGACCATTGTCACTAAAATATTTACAACCAGATTATTATCGTAGGACAAAAATAAATTATTTTATAACTGGTATAAGTAATTAAAGTTAATTGAGAATCGGGCTTAAAGGCAGGGAGTTCTTAAATTACCGTTTTTCCCGTTTTCTACAATGCTGTTAGTAGTTTCTGACACTTTTGCTTCATGATCTTCACAGCACTGGGATTTATTAAACACTGGGGCTAAATGCTCATTACTTAACAAGGCGTGAAATTACCTGCGTTGTTCTTTTTTTTAGTAACATAAATAAATACAAGCATTTGGCGAATGAGGATGTCGCCGTTCGCGTGATTGTTTTTTAGTCTCCGGTATAAAGTGGAACGCTCAAGTTTTGTCACTCGTCATAATCGACTCCATAAACGCCTAGGTCTCAAGGATTCAAACAAACACAGTCTACCGGTAAAGTAAGGTTGATAATGTCTAAAGACCGGAAGACCGAGCGTGGCGTATGAGCGGTAACGCTCTGGCTCCAGGCAAATGCTGGGATGATTCTTATAGAAGGCCATGGCCGTTCCCTTGTTTAATAACTTCAACATCGATGAAACGTAAAGCAATAAACAAAAAAAATAAGGATAGGGAGGAGGTATCGTTAATCGATTTCAAGCCAGCTGCGACCCCCTGAATAAATTTAGCCAGCTGTTTTTTTTATGATTTTACGCCTCGTCGACATAGTGGTGATTATTGGCTGGATAGGAGTAGTGGCAAGGATTTCGGCCATGCCCTTGTAAAGAACCCATTCCGGTATTCATATGGATTGATTTGGGGAAACTTTGGAAACCACAAATCTGCATGGCCGAACTTGGATTCGAACCTATGCCCCTCCGAATAAGAGACCAGAACGTAAACGATTTTCAGACGACGATAGTCATTCACAGCATCGACAAACGCGTGTTCCGAAATGGTAATGATGTAGAAAAATAGATATTTGTTGAACCTCTAAAACGGTAAATAAATTAAATAAAATAATTTGATTCTTTATCTATGAATGCTTAGGAGACGTTACTTTTTGTATTGCCCTCATGCAATTAACATGGATTCCCACCGTATTTTCAATTACCAGCTGTAAGTTGGATAACTGTGAAACCAACAAAAACTTTTGCCAAATCTGCTGCTCGTGTTAAATTATTGCGTGTATTATTTACGCGTTATAAAGGTATTCTTCCTTGCCGAAGGAAGTAGGAAAGTTAAGACTACTTCCTGGTAAGCGTTGCCATGTTTACTTTCTGCGTTGTTGCCACGATGTTCTGCCTAGCAGTAGCGCTATAGCAATTTCCCTATACAAGAAAGAGTGTTTCATAGCTGGACACACACAGTGGCGAAATGAAAAATTATTTATGTTCCAGTCTCATCTGGAATATTTTCATTTAACTGATTACTTCTCTTATAACAGTTCGATTCTTTATACAGATTACTATTCAATCACGGAATGTTGTATCTATATGTATATTTTTTTTTTTGGTCATATAATTGATGAGGCACAAGATTCTGTAAGTCCAGATGACTGAGTAGTAACGCGCTGGGCTGTAAACGTGCTGGTTCGCGGTTCAAGCCCACATGCTGTCAATCTTTTTTTTCCATTCTTTATCTCCTTTTCACTTGTTGCAAAATACATATCATATAAGTAAAATTATATATGTTTCGTGGTCAATTGGAACAGTGGAAAAGAATCATAAAATTAATGTTTTGGCTGAAATGAGAAAGCGTCAACGCATCATGCGTGAGTAGGAACTGAAAGCCAGTTTTCCGATATATTTAATTTAACCATTACGATTTGTGCCACTCAACATTACCAATTTTTTTCTAGTGCTGACGGCAAAGGCGGGAGATTGATGATTTTGGTATTGATGGCTGTTTAAAAATAACCAAGGACCTAAATCAAACTAATGTGCAGTTTTTGTAGCTAATGTCCCTGTTGGACACAGTGGTATTAGCAAGCAAATCAGAATTGAAAATATGAGTAGTTATTCTTACGAAAACAAAAAATCATCATTGACGAATGACATGCTAATAGGAGATTCCGTATTTAACTAAATGCTGCTCCTACTAGTGATCAGTAATGATATAATTGATGTATATGCTCAATATAATGACAGGATAACCTTATTTTGCGAAATCTGAAATTGCAAGAAAGAAACAGGAAATTTGAGGAAGGAGGAAAAATAATGCCAGGTTGGTTATAAGTTGTTGTTACCTTAGCTTCTGTCGCTGGTAATCCAGAGAGGATGGTACTGTAAGTGGCTCAGATTCGCGGATGCCATGCTGATCCCGGGAGCTAGTGCGTTGTTTCGCGGTTCCACGGTTCGAGTCATGCCGCGGGCAAAAGTGGTTTTACGAGCGTTTTTCTTGTGTTGCCTGTACACTGGGACAGTGAAAACATATTATACACTTAATGAGAATCAAAAGCTACACATGTCTGCATGTATCTATTAAGCAATCCAAATCCAATTTCGTTTTTATTCTTTAGTAAAGTCATTATTATTGCAATGGCTCGGAAAAGATTAGTTTTTAAGCAAAGTAGGAAAGAAAAAAAAAACGACCACGGTCTACCAGAAGGGGCAATTCCAATTCCTTTGAGCAATTTCGGTTTTTTTTTTTTATTTATTTAAACCGACATTTTGATGGCTGGATCGTGAATATGAATTGAGTACTGTCTAATGTCACTGATGAACTTTACCCTTCATACAATTCGTTCGGCAATGAATTAATGTAAATATATGATTTGTAATTGCATCTAAACATTACTGATAAACAGTTTTAAAAGTGAAGCTCAAAATTTTTTGATATTAATAGATCAGTCAAATATCCGTATAATTCCATCAATGAAACAATACAGTTTCTAATCCATCATTCAACCAAAATATTATTGGATTAATTTCCTATTCGTTTGCTGAATAGTAACGCAATCAAGATTTAATTTATAACTACTGGTTTCTGTATGTATTGAGATATTAACCTGTTGTACGCTGAAGTGATGCTAAAGTCAAACACAATCCGTTTCAGAATACTGAAATGAGTAACAATCCAGTCTTACAGTACAAATCAGGAGACTGGATGTATATTCATTTAGCCAAAGTTTTAAGCAAGTAGTTTGTTTCCTCATAGTTGTAGAAGAACGATAGTCAGGATATGGACGTCGTAACATCCACGAGGGAGAGACCGAGCGGGGCGGTGTAACGGTTAGCGTTCTCGCCTCGCATTCGGGAGGACGGCGGTTCGAATCCCCGTCCGGGCATCCATATTTGGGTTTTCCATGGTTTCCCCAAATCACTCCAGACAAATGCCGGGATGCTTCCTTCAAAAAAGCCATGGCCGAATTCCTTCCCATTCCTTGCCCCCATTCTTGCACCCCATCCTTTCCCGTCTCTAAAGACCTCGATGTTAAAAAGGGATGTAAAGCAGTTAAAAAAAAAAAAGAGGAAGAGGAATGGTTTTATAAATATCCTAAGTTTCATTTATTCTAAGCTAAAAGCTATCAGTTTCTAAATTTCTGAAAGATTTTGTCCCAAGATAAAAATCATAAAATAGCAGATAGAAATAGTGACACTTATTTTGCGTAACGTTTTGGTAACAGATAAACTACTATGTTGTTAAGTAAAAATTACGTGTTAGCTGATAGATGAAGTTAGCACTATCTAGAGCCACACTGTTATTAATTATAAGGATTTATACTTTATCTCTGTTACACTCTGCAAGTGATGTGTAGTAGGATAATCATGAGGTGAAGAAGTCGGGCTGTTTACACACAGCGTTAAACGCGCAACATTCCCTTGACCGGAATGTACGGAATATCCATTCGCAAGATATTCCGACTGCTTTAAGAATTCATAATGATTAAACTTCTATCAATACTCGTACGTTTTGTTATTATATTACTGTTGACAGTAACATCAAAATTACAACACCCAGAGCTCGAATAAAATCCGCAGTAGCTTACTTCGGAGAAGTGAAAAGTAACGGAAAAGAAGCGATTGCTTTAGTTATTAAAGCGTCAGAATAAATATAACAAGAAACTAAGTCAGTATGCTGTTATAATCTTTTACAGACGTATGTATGTATATTTGTATTTGTGAAATATTCGAATTTTTTTAATTGTATTTCGCTAAAATATGGGCGTAAAGTGATGTTGCACCCTACCACTTCAGAAGACTCGTTATTGGATAGATCCTAATTGAAAATACGGTGGGAATCCATGTTAATTGCATGAGGGCAATACAAAAAGTAACGTCTCCTAAGCATTCATAGATAAAGAATCAAATTATTTTATTTAATTTATTTACCGTTTTAGAGGTTCAACAAATATCTATTTTTCTACATCATTACCATTTCGGAACACGCGTTTGTCGATGCTGTGAATGACTATCGTCGTCTGAAAATCGTTTACGTTCTGGTCTCTTATTCGGAGGGGAATAGGTTCGAATCCAAGTTCGGCCATGCAGATTTGTGGTTTCCAAGGTTTCCCCAAATCAATCCATATGAATACCGGAATGGGTTCTTTACAAGGGCATGGCCGAAATCCTTGCCACTACTCCTATCCAGCCAATAATCACCTCTATGTCGACGAGACGTAAAATCATAAAAAAAACAGCTGGCTAAATTTATTCAGGAGGTCGCAGCTGGCTTGAAATCGATTAACGATACCTCCTCCCTATCCTTATTTTTTTTGTTTATTGCTTTACGTTTCATCGATGTTGAAGTTATTAAAGAAGGGAACGGCCATGGCCTTCTATAAGAATCATCCCAGCATTTGCCTGGAGCCAGAGCGTTACCGCTCATACGCCACACTCGGTCTTCCGGTCTTTAGACATTATCAACCTTACTTTACCGGTAGACTGTGTTTGTTTGAATCCTTGAGACCTAGGCGTTTATGGAGTCGATTATGACGGGTGACAAAACTTGAGCGTTCCACTTTGATACCGGAGACTAAAAAATAATCACGCGAACGGCGACATCCTCATTCGCCAAATGCTTGTATTTATTTATGTTACTAAAAAAAAGAACAACGCAGGTAATTTCACGCCTTGTTAAGTAATGAGCATTTAGCCCCAGTGTTTAATAAATCCCAGTGCTGTGAAGATCATGAAGCAAAAGTGTCAGAAACTACTAACAGCATTGTAGAAAACGGGAAAAAACGGTAATTTAAGAACTCCCTGCCTTTAAGCCCGATTCTCAATTAACTTTAATTACTTATACCAGTCATAAAATAATTTATTTTTGTCCTACGATAATAATCTGGTTGTAAATATTTTAGTGACAATGGTCGTTTGATTTGTTGCGGTGCTAATGTTTAGTTCTACGCGATTAACTCTCATTTATTTATATAGTGCTTAATCATTATCGTCAACCTACAAAGAGAGCAATAATTCCTCGTGTAAATTATTTCTTTCTGATACACGATGATCGGTCTACTGTGAAATAATTATTTTGGAAACATGTGTGTCGTTTGAAAAGGGACAGATGATATGATTTCGGCGCGGATTGAAACCCGCGTAGATTTCCGTCAGTTCTGACGCCGCAAATCTTTCATGCTTACGTCGGCTATTAGTTACGAAACGTTGGGTACTTTCGCAGATATTTATCTTATTTCCTGACGCAGTTACGAAAGAATCATGGATACCTTATACTCATAAGCAATGTGCAGTCTTGGTACGCTTAAAAAGAAAATACAAGTAAAGATAAATTTCTAAAGTAAAAAAAAAAATAAGAACTACTTGGATTTGAACTCGGAACCGCTCGCTCAACAACCCAGAATGCTAACCACAGGACCACTACACGCTTGGTGCTACTTTTCTCGTATAGGTGTATACAACGCAGTGACGGAAGACTGTTTCAATCCATCTTGGAGAGAGACTTTTCCGAAATAATTTCTTGTTTCTGTAGTTTCGTAGTACTAATAATTCTACCTCATGGAACATGATTATCCCTTGCTTTGTGGACTGGCCAGATATATGAGTGAAATATTATCCGAAGGAATTATCAAAATGAGTATAACAATCTTATCGTTATAATTTTATGCTAATCAACTGTAGTAATATACAGCATTGAGCCTGTTTCCTGCCTCACTTTAATGCAATCCCGTTAATTACAACTTTTGGGATAAGTTTTAAGATCTGAATTTTGGTAAAGTATTATAGAAATTTAATGGTAGGATGATGAACTGTTCAGCCAATAAGAATCGTCAGTGGGAGGAGCTTAATTCCTACCTGTTGGCCAATTGTTTTCTACATTGACTTAAGGAAATTAAAAATCTGCTGTATAGATGGCTCTGAATAAAATATCCACCAATGAAATTGCGAGGAGGCGGAGCCCGTATTGCGTTACTGTTGCCTGGGATGACATTGATGTCAGATTGTGCAAAATAAGAGTGATAGAATTTTTCAGCGGCGGCCAGAAATAAAGTAAAAGACTGTACATTCTCGCACCTAGTACAGGGCGTTCGCCGGGAAACGCAACCCTCCCAGTCTGTTGCCGTCGGCAACTTGCTCGGTCAGCGGGGCCAGCGGTTTCCCGCCACACGATACCGTGAATCACCGCACTGTTTAACACCTCCGCTGCCCCAACAGTGCAGTGGCACAGTATAATGGGACCCTTACATGGTTAAGAACGGTTTCTTTGCATTGTAGCTAGTTTGTGACTTCAGTCTCTTATTAATCAGTGTTGTGAATAAACGTTTCTTTGCGGTTTGGCTGGTTTAGGGCTTCATACTCTTACTAATCTGTACCGTGTTTGAGTGTGAGTAAAATTATGGTACGTTACAGTTTGCAACAAAGAATATTTCTCTACGATACATATGTGAAGAAGAAGTCGTTTAAAAAGTGTCGCAGTAAATTTCGTCGCGAATATCCTGGCGCTTTACTGCCAGCTAAATCAACAATTCTGCGTCTGGTTAAAAAAGTAAGAGAAACGGGTTCATTTTTTAACAAAAAGAGACTGTCGGTCAACCGTATTCTCACAGAGGAGAAAATTGACGATATCGCTTTTCGACTAGAACAGTCACCCAAAAAATCATTAAGTCAGTTAGGGCAGCAGGCAGGCGTATCTAAGACGTCAGCTTGGAAAGTAACAAAGCTAGTTCACTTAAAGCCGTACAAAACAATTGTGGTGCATAAAATTACAGAAATAGACCAGGGGCCTAGGATTAGATTTTGCAACTGGTACCTGCAGGGTGTCCACGATGGCACTGTTGATCCGCAACTGACGTTTTTCTCTGATGAGGCCTGGTTTCATCTGAGTGGTTATGTTAACGCTCAAAACAGTTGACACTGGAGTTCAGAAAAACCAAATACTCTACTCCAACTGCCATTGCATGACTTAAAAGTGGGTGTTTGGTGTGCGATTAGTGCTTCGAGAATCATAGGTCCAATTTTCTTCCGTGAAACTCTTACTTCCGCAAGATATATCGAAAATATTGTGAAACCGTTTTTCGAGAAACTTACTGAAGAAGAAAAATTGTACGGCTATTTTCAACAGGATGGGGCGACAGCTCACACCGCTAGAAATTCGCTTGCTGCACTTGACGAAGTGTTTTATGATCGTGTAATCAGCCGTGGGTTGTGGCCCGCCAGATCACCGGATTTAAACCCTTGTGACTTCTACCTTTGGGGTAAACTTAAGGGTAAGGTGTACGAAGGAAATCCTCACACATTGGAAGAACTTGAGGAAAAAAATCTATCAAGTAATAATGTCCATTGACAAAGGTGAAATCCAGCGTGTGTCTCGAAATATGTTCAGAAGATGTGAAATGTGCATTACACAAGAGGGTCAACACTTCCAGCATCTTTTATAAGGTAAGCTAATGAATTATGACACATTTAAATGCTTAGCACATACAAGTTTATGAAGCGTAATTATTGTGAAATAGTCCGCGGCCGACGGTCGAACAATGCCGGAAGCTGATCGCTCGCTCGCCGGGTGCAGTTTCTTCCTTGTAGCGCTAACAGTGGGTTGCGTTTCCCGGCGAACGCCCTGTATTATTCGTAGACAGCGATTTTGAAGTCTTTGTAACAGTTGAATATTCGAATTTGCCGATATTCCCCAAACTGGGTAGCCATATAGCAGAAATGGCCGTATTACTGATTTATATATTCTGCTCTTAGTCCGTACTGTCAGTTCATTACTACTAAGTATCGGATATAAGTTGACCATAATAGCCATCCCTTTTCGGATTCTTTGTCTGATGTGTTCTTTGAACAACATCTTTTGGTCAAGTTCAACTCCTAGGTATCGATGTGAATCTGTCCACGGTATCGTTTGTCCGTCTATTCTTAGTTGAGGTAGTTTGTCAAAGTCCGGTTTTTTCTCGGTAAAATATACTGCAGCGCACTTGGAGGTGTTGATCGTTATTTTATAGCCAACTAAGGGCAAGGGCATATCATGTCGCAGTCTGTAGAGCTGCATTGTCATCCTTAGTGCCAGGAGAATATATCCTATGACTAATGTCTGTATTGCATTTGTCAGTACAACGCTGGTGTATATCTACGCCTGGTTCCGCAACCGACCAATCGCAGTCACGGAATGGTTACGTCATTGGAGTCAGCCAATCGGAAGTCGACAACGTTCCTGGCTCGTTCAGTTCCGCTATTCAGTCCAGTGTTTGTTGTTCCTTCAGACACAACAGACCTGATGATGGCGGCAGTGAAAGTCGCCGAAAGCTTGACAGTAGAAAATGTAATTCGGCGGCAAACCCGAGAAGAATTTATATCGAAGATACGCCGAGAAAGACCTATATCTCATATTAAAAATTGACACTGTGATTGAATTCACTTGTACATCTCAGCAAGTCTATTGCATTACTTACTGCATACAAAGTGCTTCAAACATCTATAAATGGTTAATTACATTTGTATATAATTTTGTGAAAACAAAGAATGTCTTGGGTGTTAAAATTTTTTTTTTTTTTTTAATTTTTTTTTTAACAGTTTAACGTTCCTTTTTAACAACGTGGTCTTTAGAGACGGGAAAGGATGGGGGCAAGGAATGGGAAGGATTTCGGCCATGGCCTTTTTTGAAGGAAGCATCCCGGCATTCACCTGGAGTGATTTGGGGAAACCATGGAAAACCCAAATCTGGATGCCCGGACGGGGATTCGAACCGCCGTCCTCCCGAATGCGAGGCCAGAACGCTATCCGTTACACCACCACTCTCGGTGGGGTGTTAAAAGATGTTCACTAATGATGAATTAAGTTGATTCTTACGCCACAGCAAAGGTGTTGTTTCGGAAATAGAAGCATTCTGTATCAAGTGCTGCAAAGCTCAAACATGACGTATAGTTTCATGAAGTATACCTGGCATTGCAAATAGCCTGGAATATTGGGCCCTTGACTCGTATAACTCTCATCCATTTCACGTGTAAAGAATAGAATACATGTTTCTGACTTCTGTGAGCGGATCAAGAGACATTCAAGCATTCTGCTTCACATTCCTACTTCACTTGCGAATAATACTGAAAATGAATGGAATTTCCATTGGCATTCATCAAGGTATTTTATTGTAGCATGTATGCCATTGATTCTGCAGTTCTTTTTATCAAATTGGCCAATGTTTTGAATGCATCTTTTCCTAGGTATTACCTCTAAAACACTCTGCTATATTCCTAAATGCATAATAAGCTCACAATCAACATAAACAAATATTAAAACTGTAACATTCTTACGAAAGTTCTTGTATCTATTTCTGAAAATTATTCATTAAGCTCTTACTAAGATAGATGTAAGTGTGTTTATAGTGATGGCTCAATTTGCTTTAATAATTGCTCTGTGTTCTATAATGCAACTAAATTTAACCTAGTTAAATGGTATATGGCAGTAGAAGATGTTGGTAATTGTTTGTTCTTCTGTGATCATTACAAATTTAGTGGTGACCACATTAACATCCATTACTTACAGAACTTGGTTATATGATTGTAAAGTGTGTGTAAGGAGGACTTTATTACAGGCTTTATTTTTGTATTATTATTTGTGAATGAATTACCATCTTGCAAATCAGATTACTGTAATTACTCAGAGTTGATAGATAAATTGGCTAAATGGTAGATAGATCATCATATTAGAAGAGTTAAATGTGTGCCATACCCTGCATGCTATTACTGTGGAGGGTGTTAGTGTTACATACCAGTTTCCCATGAAGATGTGGTTTCCTGTAGCCTTCTCCAGTGTAGAATTTTTACTGTATTTGTGGATGACTGATGTTTTGACTTTGTGTTAGTGGTGTGTTATGGATGAAATATGGAAGGAGAGAGTACTCACCAAGGAGGAAGCCACTTTTAATGTCTCTGTCTGGAAGACAAACTGCATTCGACAGTTTTGTATGCTGTGACTCCATGTTCACAGTGGAGAGATTTGGGTTTTAGCCCAAAGCATTGGTATACAATCTGGTTATTAGGAATCTTTAACCGACACCTTGTCGTATTTCTTAATAATAGTCCTTTATCATTATTTAAAACAAGTCCTGGAACGACTCGCCATGTCGTATTTCTTAAATAGCAGTTCAGAGTTTAAACATTATGAAATATGCCGTGTTGTATTTATATTGTCTCTGTTTATATTACTTCGGAAGATAACTTTTGTACAGCTTAATCAAATAATTAATCTTTTTTTACTCTTCACAACATAAATCACACTTTTATTTTAAATTAAATAGTTCATTAAATACATTATCGGACTTCGTCATTAGCAAGCTCTCCTTAGCTGCTGCTGCTCTAAGCAATCTCTTAGTCTCTGTGTATTTCCCGTTGCTATGGAAACTTCCTTAAGAGTACTAACTGGCCGGTGGCATGGAACGCCTACCTCAAAGATGTTATTGTAGTATCGGTAATGCTACAGCCCCCCCAAGTTTACCATACCATTTTACATCCATTCCATTATAAATGGTTATGGTAAACTTTCTGTAAATGTTACCTTTTAGGTAAGGAGAGCTTATATTCTACATTTGGCTAATAACACATTTTTACATATCATGAGGACTGATGTCTTGAGGTAACTTTCCCTGGTGGTTTTCCATAAGCCGCTACTGGTTGGAACGGCATATAGTCTGTAACACACATTTCGACACAGAGTTACTGTCCTTATCACTTAAAAACCAAAATTACAGTAAGTATATATTATACTACAGTATTGTTACTCAATAATATCATCTTTATCTGTCATGGCCTCCGCCTGTTTACCAAGCATACCATTCAAATAATTTAAAAATTCTATTACCTGCCCTTGGTACATTATATTCTTCATAAGACCGATCCTTTTGAACCATTTTATTGTTGTATAACCGGCAACATTATTTAAATCACATGTTTGGTCCCTGGACCAGTACAATCAACCCACACTAATGCGACTGGGACACCATTGTTTCTTGCTAATCTAGTATCACCATCACAACTTCAATACATTACATTATATTATATTCTCCCCATAAGTAATAACTTTTCTCCACTCTACTTCATCTTGAATATATTCACATATAGGCTATGAGAGGTAACAACAAAGTCATTTGAAGGTTCTACCTGGACCTCAGCTATGCCTGTGTGACCAAATCCCGAACCTTTCGGTATCATTTAAAGGCAATGCCTAGATAGTGGCCTTATTTACAGGAACTGAGTCTTGACGGAGCTGTTGTACCCTCTCTATATGATATTTTACTTCTTAATTCATTACACATTTATTCTATCATAGTAACACCTCGTTTTCTTCTCCACTCATTCTATTCATTCTAATGCTCCGGTATACCTTACAAACTATATATTTACAAAAAGAAAGTCTTAATAGACAATAAACTTTTATGTAATGGTATGCTGTGGTAACAGCCGAAGACTGCACATCTGATCGAGATCCTCAATATCGGTAAGTGACAGCTTCCACTGAGTGGTAATAAACTTTTACTATCATTACAGTTGAATTGTGCGCAGCCACAACAATCAGTACTATTTACAAGTGTTTTGTGGCACTGAATAATAATAATATGCTAACTATAACTTAATAATAATAGGAAATTCCAATATGATGGAGTTTATCTTTACACACCTGTGACTTGCACTAGTGTTAAATCTTTTCATTCATCTTAAACTAAGTCATCATTTTCTGAGTTATAGATTCAATGTCCTGATTGAATTTGTACACAGGATGAGGCAGTAAGCATAGCTTACCCCTCTACAAAAAAAACCATTTTTTTTCTATATTTCCAGTTCACCTTTTCCCAGTTATTCATACAAAACAACTTTCTGTTTACAGTTAATCTTACTTTGCCAGAACAGTAACATGGCAAACCAGCTCAAAAATATGTAAAGAACTCTGAAAATGTTCAACACCATTATTCTTTAACTGCTTTGATTCATAATGACAAACATAATTCTCCCCAACAATGGAAAAAAATGTCACAGTTTACATCCTTCAAAATCATCAAACTATCTAATCCATCTACCTTCATTAAAGTCTCTTCCATCTCTTTTACCTGATCAAAGTCACCTGTTCCTTTGATGTCTCTGATATCAAATATTTTTATAGACTTACAACCCTTTTCTACTGATTCATCTGTCTTCGTGTAAGTTTCCACCTGGTTACTTTCATGCTTAAACTCATCTTTTAAGTGAAACCCTTCTTTAACAATTTGTCTATCCTTTACATGATTTACATCACCATTAATTGTAACATCACTCATCTCATATTTTTCCCTTACAGTATTAGGCCTACTATCCTTACTTTCAATTGTATTATTTAATGATTCAGAATGAATTGCATTTGTACTTTGTTCAAACCCTCTAATTACTAGACTCTCATTGCATATCTTTAGTTCCTCATTTATCCTTGTAAACTGTTTTTCCACCCTTTCTACATACTTATCTAACTTTGCCTGTGCATCAGTTTCTGATCTAATTATTCGATCCTCTAAAGACTTTCTCGAGTTTTTTATTTCTTCACTTAATTGTGCTGTAAGTTGTGCTTGTGTATCTGTAAGCTGTGCTGTTAGTTGTGCTTGTGTATCTGTAAGCTGTGCTGTTAGTTGTGCTTGTGTATCTGTAAGCTGTGCTGTTAGTTGCGACCCAAATTGAAACAGTATTTTATTTAATGCACCTATAGTGACTGATTCATGTTCGTTATTTCCCACCGAAACTTCTGGGTCTGGTGCACTTATTTCTTTTGATACTACATGACTTTGCTCTGTTGTTAAAAGGTTCTCCACGCGAGTCGATTGTAATTCTGGGGCCAGTAGCGAGAAATCATCATCTATTATGTTTTGTTGACTCACGGAGTCCCTATCAGCAAAGATTTGGCCACTCTCCATATTTTAAACAACAAATTAATATGGTCACTTAATTGTGCTTGTATAATAAAAAACAGGTTCCGGAAAAGATTTGCAAACAACGAAAATTCGAAAGGATAGCTTATGTTAATCTCCAAAAAAACGTAAAACTAATCCTACCCGTACATCGCTTCTGTCACAGTCAACTTCCTTGTTCCTATCACCAAGTTTTTTATTACAAGAATAAAGATAATGGAGTCTTGAAAACACTTAACTTTAAGTATTTCGTGGCTGGCGGTCGAACTTTAACTCGTCTCAGCTGTTGTCTTCTCTGCTGGTTCACACTCGGCCGCTAGTAGCGCTGCGTGTTTCCAAATTCCAAGGATTCTGCTCTCTTCTTTCTTGTTGTTGTCTGCTGTATCCTCAAATTCATAAATTCACGTAGTTTTTTTTTTTTTTTTTCTTTTTCCTTGCAGCACCTAAGTCCACTGCACGGTCGCCATGTCGTATTTCTTATAATAGCAGTCCTGTTACTTCATTATTTAAAACAAGTCCTGGAACGACTCGCCATGTCGTATTTCTTAAAATAGCAGTTCAGAGTTTAAACATTATGAAATATGCCGTGTTGTATTTATATTGTCTCTGTTTATATTACTTCGGAAGATAACTTTTGTACAGCTTAATCAAATAATTAATCTTTTAGTTTTACTCTTCACAACATAAATCACAACTTTTATTTTAAATTAAATACGTTCATTAAATACATTATCGGACTTCGTCATTAGCAAGCTCTCCTTAGCTGCTGCTGCTCTAATCTCTTAGTCTCTCTGTGTATTCCGTTGCTATGGAAACTCCTTAAGAGTACTAACTGGCCGGTGGCATGGAACGCCTACCTCAAAGATGTTATTGTAGTATCGGTAATGCTACAACCTCTCCTATCCTTCCTGTCAAATTCTGAGTAAAGAAAATTCCTTCCACAACCACTCATGGAAGTAGCTAATTTGCATCGAGTGCCAGACACACTCATGATGATTTGGTGGTTTAACCATATACGAAGGTGGTCTGAAAAGTATCTCAACGTGAAGATGGCAGCACTTGTAAATAAAAGCTAGTGAATTTCGTTGCTTATCTGTTGACAGTTACTCACCAAAGTTTCAGCCATTTTGGACGCGCAGTTCTTATGTAACAATCGTTTGAGTGAGTTGATGTGAGTGTTTTTGTGAAACCGGGTATCGAGCTGTCATTAAATATTTGTTTTTGAAAGGCCATACGCCTACGCAAATCAAAGATGAGTTGGATTTTGTGTATGCGGACTCTGCACCATCACTTACCAAAGTGAAATTTTGGGCAGCTTAATTTAAATGTGGCCGTAAGAGCTTAGGAGACGAACATTCGGGACATCAAAAAACTGAAACTACGAACGAAAACATCGCCAAAGTTCACCAAATGGTGCTAGACGACCGCCGAATTAAAGTGAGATAGGTAGCAGAGGTTATGAACATTTCAAAAGAACGTGTTTGTTACATATTAAATCAACATTTAGCTATGAGAAAGGTGTCCACGCGTTGGGTGCCGCATTTGCTCACATTAGACCAAAAACGTATTCGAATGAACATTTCCAACGCTCTGTTGGCGCGGTTTAGGTGCAATAAATCCGAGTTTTGGCGCCGATTAATTACTGGAGATGAAACTTGGATACACCATTATACGCACGAAACAAAAATACAGTCCGAACAGTGGACTTCAAAGGGGGAACCGGCTCCAAAAATAGCAAAAACTGTTTTTTCGGCTGGGAAAGTGCTGGCGACTGTTGGACGAGTTACAGAGATGGAAGTATCGCTGGGAGAAGTGTGTAGAGTTATAAGGAGACTATGTTGAAAAATAAAAATAAAAAATTTCAGAAATAATGTCTTGTATCTTTGTTAGTTCGGAAACTTTTCAGACCACCCTCGTATAGTAGTGGAAAAGATTGTATCCTTACAGTTTATAACAGCTTTCTGTGACAGTTTGGTGGCATAAATCTAAATGTAGATATTGTTTTCTGCTTTTGTAAACCTCAGTGCTAGGCTACATGACTCTGCAAATAAAAACAAGTTCTAGGTTATTGTAACAAAGAAAGTACAGTATGCTTTGAAATTACTCTTACTTCTGCATGCAAAAAGCAATTGTAATTTCAGTCATCCTGCTTAAGTGTGTGATCATGGGTAACCAATCTTTCATTGGGATTGAAGGCAATTCCTCACTGTATCAGCACAGGAGCGCATGCAATTTCTGCTGTTCTCCCTTGATGTCCTTTTAGGGAGCGTCCATAAACTATGTGGGACTGTGGGTCCATTTCAGCATCTTTTGAACCTTCCCTCCCCCCACATATCCTGATGTCTCTCTTGCCTTGAGAACCCCCCCCCCCTTTTTCCCATTTTGTGTTGTTTTTTCTTAGCTGACTATCGATAACACTATTGGGTGAATTGAATACAACCAATATTTACTTTATATGTATTTTTTTTATAATTATAAATATTCTTAATGAAATGTTGACACTAGCTACTACTGCAAATGGTCAATTACAGGGAACATCACTAAGATACTTTTCTATTTGAGGTGTTACTATAATATGCTCCTCACCTCATTCATCATTGTTTATTAATTGGAAAAATAAAACAAACGTTACCTGCGACCTAAGAAACTAAGAATAGCTGGGTTTTTTTTTTTTTTTTTTTTTTTTTTTTTTTTTTTTTTTTTTTTCTGCAGTTCTGTCACATTTCTTTCTACATTACCAGTGAATGATTCTTTGTCCTGCTTAAAAGATTTCGATATCTCATTAACACAATTTTGGAAATTGAAAACTCGTTGTAAAAATATTTCCAATAGGCCTCGTAAAGTTTATTTTACTGCACCATTTCACATCATATTTTCAGCTTTTAGTAACACTTTAGTGAGCGCTGTAATTAAAGAAGCGCTGAAATTTATTTGTCAGAACAAGATTCAAATTATTTTCTCAGTGAGCTGTGGTGACACGCGTGCATCCGAATCTAAACAGCTTTCTTTAAAAAACAGTACGAACTGTCATCAGCGTGGAAAATCACGTGTGACATCTGTATGCAAAAGTTAGTCTAGGTACTGGGTGCCTAATGTTTTTTGGCTCGTAAAGCGCCGTCGCGTGTTTGTTAGATCATATGTGCCGTTGCCGTACTACCTGAAGAATATATGGCTTCAAATCACATACATGCGCGCTAATGTCAGTATATAGGGTTGTAGTAATACCAGAGGTTTTACTTGAGTAATTTATACACTTGTTTGGGGTTGGGATAGAGGACAGACGAGCGAGCAAAATTAAGCAACGTTACGAGAGCCACAACCGACAAGTAGAGCACGAGTCAGCGATTCGGCAATTGTCAGGCGCCGAAACCAGAACGCAAGCTGGCATTATGACCGAATGCAGTTAGGTGATGTCAGAGTTTGCCCTCTCCAAAGAGCTGGAGTGGGGGTTATCTTAGTAAAACCCTAAGCACAGCTAGCTAGGGCTGTCTATCCGTTGGTCGAGTTGATCGTCGTATTGTGCAGCAGCCGGGAGGCGACGAAAGAAGTTACCGGGCTCCGGGCTCGGAGCGGAGCCATTGCAGACACAAGAGATGTTCTACAGCAACGCAGAAGGTAGGCTCTACTGAGAAAGAGTTGGATATGAGACGGATAGGTTCAGTTAGGCAGAAATTCAATGCATTTCAATAGTCCTGTCGTGTTTGGGTTAGAGGTACCCATGTTGTAAGCTCGCTCTGTCTCTCCTCGTTCCCATAATGTTGGTGGGGGTTAGCAAGGCGCCACTGCACCAGTTTATCAGTTTCAGAAAGTAATATTGATAGTAAATGTTATTCACAGCTAAATTCCATGTATGTGTAAATATGTGTACAGAACCTTCAGAACCTGGTGTAAATAAATATGTAACTACTCATCAGTGATTAGCCCTGATTTCCAAGTAATACTCCTATCACAAGACTCATATCCGAACAATCCGTCGATTTCCATGTAGACGCTTATCCATGCCTCCCTATGGCAATCTGTCCTTGTCTCACCGCTCGGCTGGACAGAGTGACTGTGAGGGTCATCCCAAACGGGTGGCAGCCAAGTCACTACAGGATTCTGTTGTTCAGATGTGGGGTAAGCCGACGCAAAGGGGTGTTGGTGTTCGCAATGGATCACTGAGTCTTTGTCTGTAGTAGGAGTTATTACGTATTTAGGTTTCTGTAAATCACAGCCCTGAGTCAAAAAACAGACGAATCGGCTTGTTGTAATTATAGAAGAGGAGCGAGCAAATCCGTCATATCCATTAGCCAACTTCCAGTAGAGCCACAGAGAGAGTTATTAGAGGAGAAAAGGGAAGCACCATCTATAACTGATACGAGAGTTGCAGTTTGCAGTTACGGCAGTCCAAGAGGAGCCAATGTCAACACACACGCAGCAGGTTGGAGAATTGCAGACATGCAGTCGTCAGCAGCCAAAAGGGGTCTACGACTTCTCCATCAACAACACAACGCAGCACCAGCCAACAGGTTCGGAGTCCATTCAGCAAACGTCATACAGCGGCGTCGCAGCACGCACACACAGCGTACAACCGCATCAGCATTTCACAGTAAGTGACGCAAAAATGCAGGCCAGCCAAGCAGCGCATAAACAGATGCCATGTTTTAACAACTCGTGCATTAACAGAAGCAAAATTAACTCCGTCAGCAAAACCGTAGTTGAGAAATGAAAAAAGTTTTGTGACTTTATTATTTTGAAGAAATTAGTGGTTGATGGAAGTCAATATATCAGTAAGATTAGTGAAAGATGCTGTTTGAGATTAAATCGCACAGTATACATTAGAAAAATACTTTTTTGTAAAAAGAAATATGTTAACGTGTGAAAAAGATAAATCACTGTAAGTTTTAAAATCGGTTGCGGCGAATTTTTGAAAATTGAATAAGCCAGTATTGCGGGGGGATGTAGTCCATAAGTTATTGATAAGTATGAAACGAGTACTCCTGTATATGAAATTATATGTAGAAAAGAGGTTACATACTGATTATTATTAAACTCTAGGAGTCGAGGTAAAAATTGCTACCGGAGTATATTATCCATTGTAATTAAGGTAAATAAAAATATATATATATAAATCAGAATCAGAAAATGAAAGATATGGTTGTGTTAGAAATTGTTCAGAATACGTTGAAATCGGAAATCCTTGGACTTAGAGAACACAGATCTTTGTCAAAATAAGCAATGATTAGTTTCTTTAGAAATTAGGCGTGTCTCAGCTGATAAGTGGACGGAATCCAGCCACTAGTGAGTGTTGGGTAAGCCGCCGATGGTAAATTCGAACACGAACGAAGTGTTACGAAGAAAATGGAGTCAGGGAACTCCGCGTTGAGTAGTGTATGCGAAGGCTACACATCAGTAAACGAGGTAGTGAATCCGAGAGAGGGTTCGCCAAAAAGAGTCACGGGAAAATTCAACGAGGGATGCATGCAGGGGGTCAACAAACTCCGTCAAATGGGGAAAAAGTCAAGGGACTTTAAAATTTATAATGTGAGGAATGGGCGACACATTAATGTAAAAAGAAAAAAAGTGGGGGGCCGTTCACCAGCTTAAAAGCAAAGCTATGTTGGAGCACCATGAACGTAATCGGTCTCGAGGAGATAGGGAGGTTGTAGAATCGTTGTGCAAGCAAAGCTCAGCGAAATCATGTCACAAGAGTGAGTAACAAGAACAATATGTTGCGGCGGGTTGCATCATACAAATCGGTAGGTGCAGCGAAATTCAATGTTAAGTTGTAAGCAGTGGAAGAGAATCAAAAATAACGGAAATATTGCACAGCAATCCGTGAACAAATTTATGTATATATCATCATTAACGTAATAAATATCAAATAATAATAAGTAGGGGAAAAATGTAGAACTGTAAGCAAATGAAAAAAATGTTCATGGGGAGTAAAATATGTAGATCATGATTAATTGGTATAAATCCTATAACCCTAGTTTTTTTTAAATCAAATATATTTTCGTAATTGACAACAGTTGTGTGAGAGAATTATTGGAAGCGAATGAGAGGAAACAGGAATGTCGTAAAAAGTTAAAAGGTAGCACATAAACTGTAATTATGATGAATATAATCAAACGCGAGAAGTATGTAAAAATTAAAACGGGAATTATTATATTACTGAATCGACGGGAAGTCGCAATGAAGTCATTAAAAAGAACTAAGGTGTTAAAGATTGTGAAGCAGCTTATATGCGATTGAAGAAATGGAGCGAACGGAATATAAGCTTTCAATTCGAGAGAGGCATAGAAACTAAGAGAAATGAATTAAGGGTTTATGTACAATTGATACTTGTTGTATGAGAGATAATACGATTGTATGAGTGTAGCCGAACTGTAATTAGAAGTTCAGAGGTAGATACGAAAGATAATTACAAACTATTGTATCATAGCTAGAAAAATAAGGAAAAAAGATAGAGGAGAACATTAAAATGTTAAATTAGTATAAAAATCTCTTGAGAAAATTAAAAACACTTATTTGTCCAGTTAAATCGAATTACGAGTGTCGAATAAGAGATAATCAATCATTAAAAGAAAACTAAAGATGTAATTGTAATCTTTGTAGAAATTTATTTGTGTCAGATTGTTTTGGTTGTGTATCAAGGACAATGTTAAAACTAAAGCGGAATGTCAACTCATTGTTTAATACGAGTGTTTCAGAACGAGTAACCGCGTCCTCTGTGACGTCACGGCATATGCTGACAACAAGGTCGCCGGTGTGCTGAGACAAGCGCGCACTCAGCACAAGGCAGTTGGTCACTCTATGGCTGACGGAATGTAAACAGATCGCATCTGCTCTGGGACGCTGGAGTCTGCTGTGATCTCAGTCAATCCACATAAATAACACCATTATACCTTGTCTAAGCATTATAACATAGACAAACACAGAAAAGAGTGTATGTAGTCTTGAGGGAACTATAGTTAGATTCAGATTTGAAACAGAGAAGAACACGGTAAATATTGTATACAGATAAAAACGTAGAATCTTGCCATGTAACTGAGACACTATGGGAATTGTAAAGAAAAACACAGTAGCCAGAACACATGGAAAATGCAGTCGGCCTAATGAGAAAATTGTACCTAGCATTAGACAAAAAATTATGTAAACAAGTAAAATGTAACTTAGATTCAAATTTGGTTTTGGAGTGGAGCCAAAACATGTCGTGGGATGGGAGATGTAGTAATACCAGAGGTTTTACTTGAGTAATTTATACACTTGTTTGGGGTTGGGATAGAGGACAGACGAGCGAGCAAAATTAAGCAACGTTACGAGAGCCACAACCGACAAGTAGAGCACGAGTCAGCGATTCGGCAATTGTCAGGCGCCGAAACCAGAACGCAAGCTGGCATTATGACCGAATGCAGTTAGGTGATGTCAGAGTTTGCCCTCTCCAAAGAGCTGGAGTGGAGTGGGGGTTATCTTAGTAAAACCCTAAGCACAGCTAGCTAGGGCTGTCTATCCGTTGGTCGAGTTGATCGTCGTATTGTGCAGCAGCCGGGAGGCGACGAAAGAAGTTACCGGGCTCCGGGCTCGGAGCGGAGCCATTGCAGACACAAGAGATGTTCTACAGCAACGCAGAAGGTAGGCTCTACTGAGAAAGAGTTGGATATGAGACGGATAGGTTCAGTTAGGCAGAAATTCAATGCATTTCAATAGTCCTGTCGTGTTTGGGTTAGAGGTACCCATGTTGTAAGCTCGCTCTGTCTCTCCTCGTTCCCATAATGTTGGTGGGGGTTAGCAAGGCGCCACTGCACCAGTTTATCAGTTTCAGAAAGTAATATTGATAGTAAATGTTATTCACAGCTAAATTCCATGTATGTGTAAATATGTGTACAGAACCTTCAGAACCTGGTGTAAATAAATATGTAACTACTCATCAGTGATTAGCCCTGATTTCCAAGTAATACTCCTATCACAAGACTCATATCCGAACAATCCGTCGATTTCCATGTAGACGCTTATCCATGCCTCCCTATGGCAATCTGTCCTTGTCTCACCGCTCGGCTGGACAGAGTGACTGTGAGGGTCATCCCAAACGGGTGGCAGCCAAGTCACTACAGGGTAACTACAACGGAATGACGGAAATAAATATACAGATGCTGTCCTGTATATTCCGTATATGGAAAATAAAATTAATGTAAATCTACGTAGCTTGGCTCGGACGATCCCCCTTCCCCCACGTAACCCAGCGTAGCTTTCTACTCATCCCCTTCTCCTCCCCCTTTTTTTAACCGTGTGACGTACTTTACGGACGCTCCCTTGATGTTTTTGGAAAGTGTTCGTTTTCGGGTGTAAGGTACACATTTCCCTTAAGGGGCCATCCATAAATTACGTCACACCTTGAGGGGGGGGGGGGGGGGGGTTCAACAAAGTGTGACAAGAGGGGGATGTGTCATAAACTTTGTGACATCACATGCATAATTTGTATCACTTTTTGGCTCGTATTGCCTCAGTGTCGAGGCATACTTATTTAAACGATCATGTGGCATCTATGGACTATATTTTTCATCATACGAAGCCACTAACCAACAAGCAATTACATAAGAGACAACTAGAGGTTTTCCCCATCATGAAGATTCGTCCACAAAGCATTGCCGCTAGACGAAACAGGGAAGTTCGTTGCTTATTAAACATTGACGATGCTTTATGACTGGATGAAGGTGATGTTGACATATCGAATGTTCCCAGCACTATCGAAATCAAGAATGAAGTAACTATTATGCCAATAATAAACAGTATCAAGGAATGGGTTCTAAATCCTTGGACACATAACTCAATTCGATTTTTTATGTTTTTTAATATTTTCTTAATTTTTTATTTATTGTTGATATAATTTTTACTAGAAATACATAAATCATTTTGAAAGTGCTGTTATAATTTATAAATTTAAGATTGCTAAATATGTGACGTCACACCAGGGGATGGAGGGTTTCAACAAATGTGACATCCTATGACATGGGAGGGGTCAAAAAATCATGAAATTCGTGTGACGTAATTTGTGGATGGCCCCTAAAGAGAAACACTTTAATAATTGGATCATAGATTACTTGTCTATCGTCACGGAAAGAACACCATCTTAAATCATTTAGAACTCGACAAATTGGGACATTCAAATAACCTAACGGTGAGAATTTGGATTGTGTTTATTCTCTTCGAAGGAGTAAAATAAAAGATAGCTTCTGTCGACAGATTTCTAGAAATACAAGGAAAAGAAAGAAATGAAGCAATAAAATGGATCATGCATATACATTTCAAAGAAGAAAACTTAATTCACGGTAGTTAGCAGTAAAGTTTTATATAGAATGCTACATTTTGTAAACACTCGATGTAAATGAAGTTAACATGCGTACAGGTGGCTATAAAATCGTCGATAAAATGGATAAAACGTGAAAAAAAAACATCCTTCAGAGAAAAATAAAGCGTGAATTGTTTGCTGCAAACAGAGCCGGAACGTTTGGGCCTGTCATTCGGTAGGACGCGAGTTTGAATCACCGCCCGACCATCCAAATTTTGGTTTTCCATGATTTCCCGGAATTGCCTGCATGATTCCTTCAAATGGTGATGGCTGAATTACTTCCCGTTTGTTAACATTTTGTACTCACATTTTAGCAGCAAAAAGACACTAATTGACCTTTTATTTCATGGTTGTTAAATGGTTATACCATAACTATTATTATTTTAACAAGCAATACTAAAGGGATCGTTTGTCAAAATTGATGGGATTTGTTTGCGACAGCTCTTTGCCTGGTATAAATAGTAGTAAGTTACGCGATGTACGTAAGTTCGCAGATATCGGTGCGCGCTGCAATAGCGAAGGAGTCTTTAGGACACAGTTGTATGCTGCGGGAGTATGGTTTTATCTTCCGAGCCCTTGCTGATTGTCGTAGACGATCTGGTTTTGCCAGGGAATTGAATACGCATGTTGTGCATTCTAATCTGTTTTTCTACAAGTGAGATACTTCAAGTGAGTTTGGAAACGGCTTTTGTAAAAACGTTCAACTGTGTAGAATAGTGTGGACTTAGTTTTATAGGAATTTATGAACACTGTGTTAGACTGAGCTAATGTGAATCTTCGGTATCAGTATCTTCGCTTTTGCATTTGTTACTGTTTTCCACTTAATTAAAAACCTGCTATTTTCGGAAAAAAGTGAATTTACTTCTGATTGGTGCCATTCGGTTTAGAGATTAGAAAATAAATCAACTTGTGACAATGTTATTCGGTACCTACAAGACTGAATTTGTTATTTGTTTAGTATCAGTAATATAACCTTCTCCTTACTGTATCCTATACCTGTGAACTAATCGAATCTGGCGGCCGGTGACATTAAAGAATCTAAAGACTGTTAACAAACCATTGATGAACGAAGGACTAATTAATCATCAAATTAAACTAAAACCAATGTCACTAGCCACCAGTCATTTCCGCCTCTAACGACCCCAATGTTGGCGAGCAGTAAAGCTATAAGCAAAAAAAGTTTGCTGCTCGCTTAGAGATGTGTGGGAAGATTTATATAACCATTAGTAAAGAGCTTCTCTCTCTCATGGCCACGATATATACACTTGTGGCTTTTTAACATATTAATCCGTCATTCCCTGTTAGTACTGGATAGGATCCCAGAATTATGAACGACATGAAAACTATACATTTTGAAACGGCTAGTACTAAAATACTAGGCAACGGCGTAAACGACGTTCGGCAGAGAAAGCTTGAAAGGAACGAATGTAGCAACCAACATTTCTCCCGCATCGCACGATGTGGCAAACTAACGCGATTGGTCAGGTTACGAACTTGCGAATAAGTGCACGCCATAAAAAGTCTACCCTGCGTGTGAATTGAGCAAACTTAGCCTGAAATACTCTACGGAGGATAAAACAAGACCATTTCCAAATCGATAAAAGTAAATTTAAAAAAAAGTCATACTCTGGAAGCTAAAATCTAAAAATTTATGCTAAGTGGGAGCGGAACCCACGTAGAATTCATGCAAACCTTGCAAATGCGGAGAGTTGTCGGCCCTACTGAGTAAACTAGATAGCCGAGTGAGAGAAAGCTATGCGGGACCACTGCTGCGAAGGCTCTTTATACTTTTGTAAAACTGAAACTCGTAATGTAGCTGTTAGGTATGTTTAGTAATTCCTCAGAAAATGCGTATTAGGTAAGTACCTGGAAGTAGTTTCCCTTGTGTACCTAAACAAAATGTTAAAGTTGTAAACAATATTTGTCGTTTCACTGGCTATGAGGCTAAAGAAAGATGATATTGACGTTGACACTTGGTGTAATTACTACGATTGCTATCGACAACCAATATTTTTACTTGTGCTTTTACGCCTCGTCGATGTCGATATTATTAGAGACGAGAGATCATTGGGGACAAGGAACGACGGAATACAGACATCACCTTTCCAAGGAATCGTACCAGCATTCGCTGAAGTGACTTCCGGAAAACAGAAATGTGAATGGTTGAATGGGGATTTGAAGCCGCGTTGTACCGAATACCAGGTTCAAGCGGTACCTGTCTTCCACCAGACTCTGTGTATCCACGTCAATGTAGTAATCACATGACTCGCCAGGTATAGGACACGAACAAGCATTTTCCATTTGCCCTTGGTATTTTTTAGGCTGATTAAAAAAGAAAAAAAAAATGTTTGTTAGGGGGTGCGAAAACTGATACTATAGTTATTGACTAATGGGTCATCGTTAATATTATCTAGTGCGAATTCTTTTTCAAGTTCAAAGTTATCTGGATATCACTTTAGCTGTCTCGTACCACGTCATACAAATTTTCCCTAGTAAAGAACTTCCCGTTAAAGTAAGAAATTCACTATTCGTACAACTATCAGAAGCTAACAATAATACCAACGAAGAAGCATCTCTGTGAAGTTCTAAATGTGAAATTTCATCTACATCCACACTCTGCAATTCACAAACATTGTGGGTGGCAGAGGGTGATAAGCACCAAACTTAATTCTGCGCATTCCAATCCCGAATAGCACGAGGAAAGAAAGAATACATAAACGCATTAGTACGGCAGCTTATTTCTCGAATCTTATCCCTCCGGTCATTGCGACTCAAATAGGTTGGCGAAAGAAGTATCTCACTGCACTCGTAGGTCATAGAATTACGCATATTCTGCAATAAATTCAAACGCAAATCACGTCGTCTGTCTTCCAAACGATCCCAACCCAATCTATGTATCAATTCTGTGACGCTTTCATAAGGGCTGTAGCAACCAGTCACGAATCGAGAGGCTGTCCTCTGCACCCTCTCCACTGAGTCAATCAGTACCTTGCCATACGGATCCCAAACTACACAACAGTAATCCAGATGCGCACTAGTGTTTTATACGCTTTTTTTCTCAGAATACGTCCTATGAATCGTAATTTAGAATTAGCTTTGCCTACGACGGAAGTTATCCATTTCATGTTACTTTGTACTATTACCACCCAGATAGTTCAGGGAATCAACCGTGACAACAATTGAATTGTTTACTTTGTACTCGTGACCAAACTGTTTCTTTTTGTTACTTATTCGCATTACCTTACACTTTTTTCAATTGAGTGTAAGCTGTCATTTACGGCACCATTCGAAAATAGCACCGAGCGTGGTGGTGTAACGGCTAGCGTTCTGGCCTCGCATTCGGGAGGACGGCGGTTCGAATCCCCGTCCGGGCATCCAGATTTGGGTTTTCCATGGTTTCCCCAAATCACTCCAGGTGAATGCCGGGATGCTTCCTTCAAAAGGCCATGGCCGAATTCCTTCCCATACCTTGCCTCCATCCTTTCCCGTCGCTAAAGACCTAGTTGTTATAGGAGACGTTAAGCAGTTAAAAAAAAAAATAGCATCCAAATCGCGCTGAATTTCTAAGCAATCGTCAGAGCACTTTATTTCCCTGTAGATAACTGCATAGTCGGCCAATAATCGCAACAAACATTTAAGTTGTCACCTAGATCGTTTATAAAAATTAAGAAAAGAAGTGGTCCTATAACACTTCCTTGAGGAACGCCAGAAGTAACATCTATCTTAGAAGAGGCTTTCGCGTCAACAACGACATACTGTGATCGACCAGTTAGAAAATCACGTATCTACTCGCAATTCTGGTCCGATATACCGTAAGCTCGAATCTTCGCTAAAAGACGGTTGTGTGATACGGAATCAGAATTTCATCTCTAAAAGTTCAGCCTCGGATGTATATTAAATCAAAATTACATACGTCAGATGTTTATTGAACTTACAATAATGATGTATCTGATATTATCAGAAATTAGTTGTGATAAATTTTTGTTTGAATTTGTTAGATTATTGCAGAAAATTTTTATAATGCATGAGTCAAAATTAAAAATTTTGGTACTGGAGAATTAAATAAAAGATCGGATCTGAAAAAGAGCTTTGAAGCCGCATACAATAGGTGTACAAACCTAAATACTAATAAAACGCCATCTTGGTCAGTGTGTCTGTAACGCTGTGGCCAATAACGGCCAGAGTTGTTTACGCTGTATGCATAGATAACGCTGTGATAGCAAGCTGCAGATAAAGTTTACCCTTTGGCGGTTTTTTTTTTTTTTTTTTTTTTTTTTTTTTTTTTTTTTTTTTTTATATATATATAAATGAGTCAGTATGTTTTAAACTGCAAACCAACAAATAAGGAAAAGAATTTATTTCGTTTAAACCCTGTTAATTATGCGTTATTATTCCCTTTAAATTTGAAACCATAAGGTGTGTATTTCGTTTAACTCTACTTATTAATTACGAAGGAGATTGTGCGATGGAACGAAGATAAGCCGAAATATATACAAAATTATAAACTCACGGCTATGAGCTTTTAGTTAAATAAATGCAGAGAAATTGATTGCCAGAACACCGCTTTCAACCCGTCATTTTTGACTAGCTTAAGGTTTATAAACCATATGGCAATTGAAGCATGCGCGTTGTTCGGCTCTCCAGGTTAGCGGAATTTTCATTTCCCGAGTGTTCCTCTTCCATCGTAGGAACCTACTGTAGTGATGGAGCGTAAGTGTTGTCATCTGTCTGTTAAACGTGTAACATGTGTTTTGTATGATAGGTGTATTTTTCTTTCCAAAATATATAGTTTAAGAGGCAGAGATTAGGACCTGCCTGAATGATTGCGGGTAAGCGCACTAAAAATCGCAATCAGAACGGCTGATACACGGGAATCAGGGCTCAAAGCTGGTCCCGTTGTTCCTTCCCGGTACGGTTTGATGGCGCCTTAACGCGGGTGAAGCTGGTGGCGTAATTACTGACAAACTAAGTAACCAACAGCGGAGCGTGGTAGGTGAGCGTTAACGCTCTGACCTCGCATTCGGGAGAACGGGTTCGTATCCCCGTCCGGCCATCCAAATTTGGGTTTTCCATGGTTTCCCCAAATCACTCCAGGCGAACGCCAGGATGGTTCCTTCAAAATTTCATTGTTGAATTTCTTCCAGTTCTGTTTCGTTAGTCCATTCCCCTCTATAATGACCTCGACATCGACGCACAGTGGTTCAGGATTGGAATATAGTTGACACCTTACGTCATAATATCGAAAAAAAATGCTTTAGATAGCATTTGCTGTGCTGATCAAAAAATTACTATGTTCAATTATTTATGAGTGTAAATCTATTTTTTTTTTTTTTACGGCCCTATATCAAAGTGTCAAAGTTAAACCTTATGCAATCCCATCCTACTTAATATTACAACATAAAAATTTCTTGCGTATCCTTGCCGCTTTGACTACAGGGCGCAAGTGAATTTCATGGTTAAAAAATAGTGGACATTCGAAAAAAAGTCATAATATGGATCAAAAAAAAATTTGAACATATTAATTTTTGATCAGCACAGCAAATGCTACCTAAAGCATTTTTTTTATTTTTGATCGATATTATGACTTGAATGTTTGCTGTATTTTATCCCCGAAATTCACTTGCGCCCTGTCGTTAAAGCGGCAAGGATACGCAGGAAATGTTTATGTTGTAATATTAAGTAGGATAGGTACTTATGGTTGGATAAGGTTTGACTTTGACACTTTGATATAGGGCCGTAAAAAAATTAGATATCCACCCATACATTTTTTTATTTTAAGTGTGAAGGACTCATTTTTATCAAAAATTGAACATAACAATTTTTGATCAGCATAGCAAATGTTATCTAAAGCAATTTTTTTGTATCGATATTATGACGTTAAGTTCGAATGTCCACTATATTCCAATTTTTAACCACTATGCAACGTGGCGTAATGCCTTAACCAAAAAAATAAAAACTCCAACAAACACCATGCAGAACAACTCAAAACTAATGCCATTTGTCAAAAAATAGCTGAAATTTATAAATAACCTTTTCATTAAACTATAAGTTGTTGTTCTGGAGTGTTTGGAGAAAGTAAAATTACATCAAAAATGTTTCGTAGCAATTTTCAGGGCTTGACGCAAAAGAATCGAAGAAATGGTTTTAGTTGATTAGTACGTAAGTTCGACGATTTGGATGAGAAAGATGAAATAAGGAAAGGTGCCAGTGAAAGATTCAATCTTTGCACCATTAAATGATTTGGAGCCAGAGTTACTACGTAACTGTTTTAAAGCATGCATAGCTAGAGTGCATGGAACTGTCATCAATACTTTTTGATCTGAGGTAGTGAAATGATTTTTACAGACAAGAAGTTGATTTTAAAATAATATTGTGCACTCTGTGTAAACTAAATACTTCGAATGCATCATTAAAATTAATAGAAAAAGGGTATTATTCTAGTTGATGTTGAATGAAGAAAATTGTTCATATGGTATGAAGGATTATTCTGGAGGGAGTAAGATATAAAGTGAACCGAATCGAATGACAATTATGTCGGCAAACCGGAGGTACACTTCACCTGGCGTCGCTGCCTAACCGGATTGCTCCTTCTTTTTCAGGCGCCACGAACTTTTAAACAGTTCTGCCTCTTTGTCTCCCCCATTTTTCTTTTCCTTCCAGGTTCTATCTTTCTCAATGAAAAGTTTCAGGGTAAATTTGGAAAGGCGCAAAGTTTCGGGGACGGCAGAGATGGCAGTCGTAACGGTGGGTATAGAGGTGTTTTCTCGAAGCGAGTAGGCGGCAGCGGGACGAATTTAGTGCATTACTTCACCCACGACTTTGCTTTCTTGTCTTCTCAACTTTCTGAAGTTTCCAGTCGACCCCGCTGGTTTATAAGGAATAGTTGGCCTGAGTTGCGACATGAGCAGCCGCCGGTGTGCGTTCAGTGCCTTACTATTACGAAGTTGGACTGTGCAGGCAGGCTGTCTCGAAAACATCCGATATTTGGTGCGTTCATCCGGATCACTACACCAAACAGTGACGGGAAGATAAAGCAGTCTAAAAAACTGTATAAAACGAACATAATATTTTCATTATTTAAAGATTACAGAATGCTAAAAGTCCGTAGTAATAATTATTATTTTTTAAATTTATTTTGCTTAAACTGTGAATCAGGATGGCGCAATCTGTGTTACACATTGCTTCTCCCAGAGCTGTCTGTAATACTGTGCAGAGGACTTGGATTTCTATGTCTATGTAAGCTTGGAATGATGTCAATGCTGAGACACCAATTCCATTAATCTGCATATTTTCGCTGTAACTAGAGAAACTATATTAATATCCACAATAAAAATAAAGAATATTTATTATTTTCCCTTGGGCGTCAAAGGAGAATGATTTCTTTATGTAACATTTTGTAAGTTGTTTGGCTCCTAATCTGAATAGGAAATTTTTGTTTATTAACTGAACTGTTTATGTAAAAGCTTTAGTGAAATTATTGTAAGGTCAGTGAAATATAAAAATGATGTAATCAATTTAGTGTGTATCCTGATTTGTGAAAACAGCTTTGGACAGAAGTAGAACCAGTGCCATGGCTTATGAGTCGCTGAAAGTCAATATGAACTCCAATATATTAGGAATTCATCCATTATTTTGACAATGCTATCAAAATTAAAATGAAAGAATATCGAAATCGAGTTCAGGTTAATGAATGAAACAATTTTAAATTACTCGGTTGCTCTCGAGGTACCGTGTATAACTTTTGATAGAGTTTGCTGTTACGGTGAGGAAAAATAAAACTTACCTTTTGCGGTAATAACTCATTCAAGGACCAGTGTGGAAAATGCTGGCTTGCCGCCTGCCACGTTGTTAAAGTGGAGGCCACTAATTACGGACGTGGGTTTTTGTACCGTTATTAAGAATAAATTTAACAGTCCTCATCTGACCTTTAATATGTACTTAAAGTACTGGTAGAATCAATAGCAGCTCGAATGACTGGCAGTGCATTTTATTTCCTCTGTAAGCAAACTGAACAATATACGTTACGAAATTTATCTCCCGTAAGTAAAAAATGTCATTTTTGCCTCTTATGCCTGTAAATAAGCCTGACCAAAAATAGTTACGTGAACATGCAATGACTTTAAAGGTGAAGACCTTACACCAGATTTTCCCACTGTCTGAAATTCTGATAAAACTATATATACGCTAGGAACAATCCGCGAATATCTTTTCAGATTATAACGTGACGAAGGGCAGCACATAGATATTATCCACAGGTCCCTTAGTAATAGTAGTAATAATAATAATTGAAAATTGGCTATTCTAGAACTGTTATTTGTCATTTTACAGTTCAACTCGCATCTCACATATCATTGCTAGAGTTCACGTGTTCTCACGCCTGCATTTATGTTTTCGTAATTATTAATTTTAGTTTGTTCACGGACCTCTTAGGATACGCCCGCGGACCACAGGTTGGGAAACCCTGCATTAGGGAATTAGTGTGCAGTTTGGTAAGCTGGTAACACTAACTCGGCGCTTTCGGTTATGTCCACACAGACGGCTGTCGGAGACAAAAATAAAAATTAGTAATAGTTGGACCTGGTGCGTATTAACCACTTTAAACTCAGAGGGGTGGGTACGATGACTGGATTAATCAGCGGGCAATACATAATTAGGATATAACTGATCTATGATTTGTGAGATAGATGCAAAGATGGGTCTATCTGACGTGTTTGTAGTTGTTCACTAACTGTCCGTGGCTAACATTACCAATTCATTTTACCTACAGAGCCAGACAGCTGTTGCTTCGATCTCTGTGGGGAAGTTATACCAGTTTCCCCCAGCAAGCAAGCACACCTATTCCATTGAATTCCCCGGCACCATGTCCGAAGATATTGGAATGGAAATCTTTGCTGAATGGGTCACAGTAGCCTCTCTAAAGTCCTTTTTTATTTATTTATTTATGCACAATCGGGTACCCGTACAGCCTGTGAAATTATCTCTATTCACAACGACCGAACCCGGCGGATGATGCACGATGCTAGGGCCTCGCACTGGGCAGGACGTGGGTTCAAATTCCCGTCCGGCCATCCTAATTGAGATTTTTCTTAGTTTAACGAAATCACTCCAGCTGAATACCAGAATGATTCCTTAAAGAAGTCACGGCAGAATTCCTTCCCGTTTTTGGTCACCAGTTCTCTCCTGCCCATAAATGACTTCCGCGTCGACGAGATCAAAAGTTAAATAAAACAAAACAAAATTCTCTTCACAATGAATGAAATGACAAATAAACTCTAAAACGTTTTTCACACAGTATGAGGTTAAACCCTAATGATAAGAAAGTCAGTACAATAATATTTTACAATATGTCTTCTAGCTACAATCCATTCTAACACTTTTACAGCTGAAATACGGCACATGAATCTCGACTGACCATTGAAATTTTAATTTGTATTTTCAGTATTTATCGGTCAATACCATTTTTAATCAGGAACACACGGAGTATTATATTGATTTCAATTTTGTTTCTGTGAAAGTTCCGCGCCGTAAGTTACGAAGTACGTGATCAGCTGCAAGGATGCGTCCCAGCGCTATTGTTTTGGCTTTACGCCTCGCCCAGGTCATTAGAGGCGGGGAAAAAACGGTAAGGTTTTCGAGCATGGTCATTTTGAGGAACCATTCGCCTGGAGTGATGACAAGAAACCAGGGAGAAACGAAATCTGGATGGCCGCACGAGGATTCTAACGACGCTCAGTGATAGGAAAAGAATAAGTCATCTACATCTTATGCGTCCCTACTGTCACACTTCAGAAAGCGGAGGGGACCATCTTAATTTTTATATGTGAGTTCGGAACCGACCGATGTTGAATCTGAGTCTTGACTCTAGACCGTTGCTGCGCCAGCCAAACAGTGGTATTGAGGAATGTAAGAGTCTATAGATCTTACCTTTATGATCCCGAAATGTTTCAAACCCCGAGTAACAGTTTTGTTCTATGTGATCAGTATAGCCATGTGCGAAAAAAATATCCCTTTCATTAGGTATAAATTATTAGCATTTTCAATAAATTTAGTTGATAAATAAGTTGTAACTAGATTACCCGTGCGAAAATTTCGCCAATACCATGAATAGTAAGGTCGGGGGTTTGTAACAGGATAAAAGAAGAATCGCCTCATTTGTTTAAATACATTACGGAATTAATAATAATTTTTCCCTTACAGGGTCGACTTCGGAAAAATTCCTTTTTACAAATACGACTTAATCAAAGCAGGGAACTTAATTTCTAAAATAATACCTCAGTTTTCGGTTTCAGCTAGATATCAAGGAAGATAAATATCTCCTGCAAAAAAAAAAAAAAAAAAAAAAAAAAAAAAAAAAAAAAGTTATGGAAATAATGACAATTTTGCCCTTTAACGGTCGAATATCGAAAACTTCCTTTCTTAAAATATGATGTAACCACGACGGAGATCTTAAATGATATATCATTTATCTACCATATATTGGTTATGTGTAATGGGGATAAAAAGCTAGTGACACAAATATGCATTGTAGAAATATTGATACTTCTGTCCTTTAAGAGTCGAATAAAAAACTCATTTCTTAAAATATGATGCAACCATGACGGAGACATTAATCTTTAAAATGATACCTCATTTATCAATATCTGTTAGATATTAAGAGAGATAAATGGCTCGTGACACAAAACGCTTTGCAGAAGTATTGATACTTTTGCCCTTTTAAGGGTAGAATTCCGAAAAATTCCTTGATTAAAATGATACATCAGTTAGTATCCATTTTTACTGGTCGGATTCACTTAATTCCCGCAGTCGAAACGCTCAACTTGATTTCAGCTTGTAACATATTCTTGCTTTCCCTACAGCTTTACTCTAAATTATTGTAACATGACTCAAGTTATATTGGTTAGATATCAAGGGAGATAATTGGGTCGTAACCAAAAAATGCGTTGTAGAAATATTGATACTTTTGCTCTTTAAGAGTCGAATTGCTAAAAAATCCTCTCTTAATATTTGATGTCACCAAAGCGGAGATCTTAGTCTTTAAAATAATACTTCATTTATCGATTTCGGTTAGGAATGCAGGGAGATAAATGGTTTGTGGTACAAAAAAATCGTATTTTAGAAATATTGTCATTTTTGCCCTTTAAGGGCTGAATCCCGAAAAAAATCCTTTCTTAAACTGTGATAAAAGTGGAGACCTTAAGCTTTAAAATGATACCTCATTCATACATTTCTGTTAGTTATCAAGGGAGATATTAGCTTAATAAAACACATTATAGAAATAATATATATGATATGATAGTAACTGGGTTCTGCTTGTACTTCTTTATATCCTACGGCATTAACTCTTCGATTTACGTTCGTTGGCGGCAAATCAAGCAAACATTTCTTTATAATACCGTGTAAATAATCTACACTGCTAATAGGACTATTACCGGAAGAAAGTCTGCAAATTGAACATATTAAAAAATGAAAATGAATTTGTGGCACTGTTGATAAGCTACAGAAAAATAATTAAATGCTTTTTTTTTTTTTTTTTACAAAATTACATATATGTATGTCTGTCTGTCTGTTTGGATGAATAAGATTTACGCAAAAACTATTGGTCCAATTTTGATGAGGTTTAGAATTATGTACAGCCCATAACCCCGGTATTAAAAGAAGGTTGAAGTATTTTTGTGTACAGTTAAAAAGCGCATGAGCGGCATCATATTACTTTTCTTTTCTCCCGCTGGCGGTTAATTAAGTGTGACTTTAACAGTCGAGGTGAAGGGTGGAGGAAGGGGCGGGCAACAACTAGTATTAAGTAATAGCTGTCTGCGCACCTTCGTTTACGTGTACCGTTGATGTACGGCTCTCCCACTCAAGCCGATTATGTCACACTTAACGCACCGCCTGTGAGAAACTTCATTCCACCGAATTACACAACATTCTGTGTAACACATCTCTGCACTCTTGCGAAACAGAACCACTGAGTGCTATTTAATAGTGTGCTGTGTTGAAAGACTGATTGTAGAATAAATATAAATTATCTGTAATAGACTTCTTTTTTGGTTAACCTTGTACCTGATTTTATTAATTGAATTTAAGATACGGTCTTTCTACCTAAAGAACGTTCATCAGTCTGATAAAATATCAATGAACAGAATGATTTAAGGAGGTCGTCAGCTTGAGTCATGTTACAATAATTGAGAGTAAAGCTGTAGGGAAAGCAATAATATGTTACAAGCAGCACGCTGAAATAAAGTTGAGCGTTTCGACTGCGTGAATTAAGTGAATCCGACCAGTAAAAATGGATACTAACTGGTGGACACGTATCTTAAATTTCTCAGCGTTCTGACTTCACGTTAACATAAAACAGACCTTTTTTTTTAACCCTGGACTACTGACTTTACATTAATGAAAACCCCATCAAAATCGGACCAGTGGTTTTGTGGGAATCCTGTTAATCCAAACAGACACACACAAATTTTGAAAAAAATTGATTCCTTTTACATAGGTCATTAACAGAGCCTCAAACGAAAAACATCCTAAATTTACAACTTTCTTCCAGTTATAGTCTTATTACACATATATACAGTTTACCCGTCGTTCTGGCTGTGAGCATTTTAAGACTCCACCATACTCAACCAATGAATTTGAAATAACCCAGGTACAAATCCCGGGCCAGGGGTAAAGGCCTCCTCCGTCCCCCTCTGATTTTAAAGACGATTTTCCGCTGTTATCTAGGTGAATGCTGGGACAATCCACAACTTCTGGGTCAAATGCTATACCGTTCACGCAAATTGACGTCCATCATACAACACAGCTTTTCCGGTTTTCAAAGAGATGGCGAAACCTTCATTCACCCATTAGTAAAGGATGTCGGAGACGCTAGCCGTGATCGGATAAAATCTGCATCACCATGCGATCTGTGTGACATTTAGTGGATTTAACCCGCAGCCGCACGGAGGCCAAGAGGTTATTAAAGTTTATCAGTATTACGATTTTTATACTTTTAAAATAAAAAAATAAAAATAGCGATGTTTATAGTTTCGCCTACCATTGGTAGATTCACTTCATCAGACTCCTAGCTAGCTATTCCTTCTCAACTTAAAGGAGTGTTTCAAGAAGCAAATGTTCATTAATTTTTCATATTTGTTAAATTCCGTCTGATCTTCCTAAATGCAGCATTTTCTCTAACTACAGCGATTTCTTTCTCTTCTTTTTGCTTTGTATAATTTTTTTATTTCGATTCTAAAACATGGGTACTGCTTTATACTAGCCGCACCAAGAGCATTCCTCGGTACTGTGTTAGATGGGGTTTGCGGGCTCACTATTATATGCACGCGGTTATAATTTATTTAACTAGCCCAGGTGTAATCAAAATTAATTAATTTAAATGTGAAGGGTTCTAAAAAATATATATTGAAGTTTAAAAGTACGTGTCATAACCTGACGTTTATCCTGATCTGGACAGACACCAGACAAGGGTAACGAGTTTGGTGGGTGAACGGCTAACGCTCTGGCTTGCATTCTGGAGGACACGGGTTCGAATCCCCGTCGGGGCATACAGATTTGGGTTTTCCATGGTTTCCGCAAATCACTCCAAGCGAATGCCGAGATGCTTCCTTCAAAAGGTCATGACCGAATTCATTCCCGTTCCTTTTCGCCAGTCCTTTCCTCCCTCTAATGACCTCGACGTCGAAGGGAAAAAACAACACTCTTGTCCTACTAATAGTCAGAACGAGCATAATCGCCTTAGATAGCATCACAAATTCTTTACAAATATAAACAACATGGCACTTGAAGATTTTACAAACAATAATTTCTTTAAAACATGCACTGGCTACAACTCACGTAGTAACAGTGGAACAAAAAACTTCTATCAAAAAAACTTCTCTCTGCCATTTCGCTATTTGGGTCCTGAGAACGAAGATGAACTTTAGTGCAGTCAATTCAACAGTACGATGACTTTACGATATTGGTCTGTTCACGAAGTCGTCATTACCATCCATGCTACCAGAAAATTCAAAGTCCTACATGTGGCAGTTGGAACTAAAACTTGTATTAATGATACCGGTTGCTTCTATATGCTGCCAACTAGTCTTGTCGCCTCCTTCCGTGAGAGCTGAACATTCGCCCTCCCTGCCAATCAGTTACTGGAACAGTTTGGTCGATCCCGGATAGGCCGCACCTGTTAACAGATTATATAAAAAAAATTTATACTTAAAGCGATCAATTTACTTGTTTACTATACACATATACACTTCCACGCATACTCAGAAATTCTCCATTCCTTTATATCGTAATTGGCATGGTGTATCATCGAAATTTGTTAATTTTCGTAAATGTTCGTCACTCGGAATTCTTTCTTTTCCATTTTATGCCCTTTTGTAGTATTCCAGAAATCAGTTTTTTTTTAAAATTTTTATTACTATCTATTCCTAAAGGTAGAGTCATTATGAAAAGTAAATAGAGAGCACCCAAGGCATTTTTTACACTAAACTTAATTTTTGGTCAGTGACCTTATTCTTCTTTACTTTATCCATAATAAATGGACTTATGAAAGTCTTTAACTGTTTCATTTATATAAGCAAATAATCCACTGCAACACAGTTACCTTTAATGATGTTTTATTTACCTTATTCTTATTTTAAGTTTAGTACTTGGGTGACCGATCTTCGCTCGGCATCTTTCGATTTCTGTGCAATATACAAGGTTTCGAGTAAAGTTTGATTAAAGTAAAAGGCTTGAAGGATTCCTAGGCATTTTGAGATGCACAGTTCCTTGTTCTAACCAAAGAGAAGCTTAACTAACATCAGTATCTTATGGTACCTGAAACTTCTACGAGATGAGATTAGAGACGTTTCCGAGAATTGCTCCTTTTTTGTAAAATCATGTTACAAACTTCAAAAACAAAACGTTATCTAATTATGAAATTTCATCCAAATCGTTAGAGCCCTTTCCGAGATGCAAAATATATATACAATAATTGCTCGTTTAAAGATATAAGGTTCAAAAAATTATACTGATCTGCGAGACACCCTATCGCTGTTGAACAAATACTTTGTATAAAGATTATTTTTAATGTTTAGTTCACATTCCTGCTAAAGTTTTTTTTAGTTTTCTAACTTTAAAAAAAAAAAAAAGATATTAGTAACGAGGACACTCGAGTCTTAGACTTTCATGTGTGGCAATGAACTTAAAATTATTTCACTAAAGTTCGCGTAACCTAGCGATTTCATCTAACGCATCAATCAACATTACATGGAACTCTCCACGTTAGCTTGGAGCAATCTTCTATTTGGAGATCATACACCACTGATTGCTATATAAGCCTGTCCAGCAACAAAGAGACTAATTGATCAAAATCTAATTTGAATTTTGTGTTTGCATTCAGTGGCGAGCTACTTCTGAAAAACCTGCTGAGGTGGACATCTCTGCGTTTGCAGCCAGCTTAACACTATTGTCCGACTGATTGCAAAGCACACTGGCGACTGTGGGACTTTTTTTTTTTTACTGCCTAAGTAATGTGAATACCAGGACATAACTATTAAATTATTGTATTCTCATCGGTTCTTAATATCTGCTATATAATTTCGTAAGGTCACTTACACACCTCGATAGCTATTGGCTGGAAAATGGTGACTGACCTCATGCGCCAGCCTTCGCTCGCAATACAGCGACCTGAGATACCATTACAAGAAATCACACAATTTAATAGCTAAGCAACTGCTACCAATTAATAGCCATAATACAGTCATTAAGTTTGCTTTTCGTAGCGTTTCATAGTTAATAAATATTGTAAAATGTTGCGGCTGAAAAAAAGTGCATCTGTTTTTCAGTAACATGTTGCTAATGAAAGCAGTTTTAAAAAATTAAATTACTCATGGTCTCTGCTGTAACCAGAATTGTCATTTCGGCTTGGAATAATTTCAAACTAATTAAAATTTTCACCAATGTTGTTGCTTAATCAAAGTTTATACATTACGGTTTATTTGCTTTTTAGGAATTTTACTGACCACTTTCGTTAATGGCTTTTGTTCATGTTCGCTGTATGTGAGTTATTAAGTTATTTTAAGCGCACATCAGACCAAATATGTTACCGAATCGAGTATTATGGAAATTCATTTCTTCGGAGTTCCTCAATTGTTTGATAATATGGAATGTATATTAAGTTTTCTGGCCTTTACAGATGCTATGACCAATGATTACATTATGAGTGTTTGCCAAGCCTCAATAAAAAAAACAACGTGATGCTTTCGAGGCAAACAGGAATTTTGTTAAATTTTGCAGAGTGAACTTAAAGGGTCAAATACAAGTTAGTTTCTATTCAAGCAATTATACGATTGCACTATCGCCCCTGTTCGTGTTTAATACCTACTCCTATTAATGCTTCTGTGTTCTTCAAGCTCAAGAGATTTTATTCACACTGAAACACTGGTCAAGTTTATATTTTGTCAAATCAGGTAAACCTGTCATAATCTTTCATCCTAGAGACTGGAACTATTCTAGACCCGTAACGATACACAATAAACAGTCACGCGTTTACACTAGTTACAAATAATTTGAACATTTGAAAGTGGGTGAAAATTGAATTGAAAGACTCTATTACATTGATATATACAGGTCAAGCAAATAATAGCGTGTTAAAAATAAGGAATGTAGAGTAGCGTCGTTATTAACTATGATGCATTGTGGTCACGAGATTATTCGAAAAAGCGCTTGGGACTATTTGTTGAGTCTACTAATTGTTTCTTGATTTATTATACAACCAGAATATATTTTACTTTTAAGTGACATGCTTTCATCCGTGTGTTTTTAATGTTAGCCAACATATTTCCCTTCATGTTGCGTCTTCATCGTAACAATTTTCCACCGTCAGGTCTGTATGCTTACATACGTCATTTCTTTAGAAAGGAGTTGAATTCGATTTATCAATCTTAACATTAAATATACGCTAAACTTTATCCAGAAGCCGATTATTTTATTTCTAGTGGATTTCACAGACGAAATAGTTTATCTGTTGTAACAATCTTAGATACTGGTGCGCATCCAGTACCAGTGATGGTGCTAAGTGATGTATCGTCAAGAGTATAGCGAATTAATTCATTTTGTCTTGATGATCCGGTAATTAGTATCGTATAAGCCAAAGCATCTTCCTCTGTCGTGGTTTAGCCTAACATGTTAGAACTGTAACGAGACAGCTTAATGAGGCTGCATGCACAACCTCTGATAGTAGCCTAATATCAGTTATTTGTGGTAATGATTTTAACAGTTTGCGTTAAATATCCGAGGGTTGGCGATTAGAGGATTCCTCAGCTTGAATAGTCAGAGCCCTTAAATCGCGGCTGGAGAGAATTACCTGGAATCTACTCAGACATAGAATGTATAAATGGAAGGGGTCCCATCAGGTCTCAACGCTCAAACAAGTTTACTGTCTTCCCTGTGGACCAAGTCGGCTATTTGACAGTTATTCGTCAACTAGGCTCGAAACAACGACCGCTAAACTGTGACGGGAAAGTTGCTAGCGCTGGAAATAAACCCGATGGAAGAAGATCTTGCCCGAAGTAAAGAACCTCGTGTGGGTGAATATGAATGTCACATAATTGAAAATACCCCAATGTAACCAAATGAACGACATTTTTTAACTACCTCTTGTTTGAATTTTATGTTTACAGGTTCCTACGAATTGGTGCATCGTGAACCTTGAATAGAGAACAAGGTCTAGAGTTCGCAAAGTTACGACTTATCTGAGTCTTGTGGTAGCATCTTCGGCGGAGAGAGCAAGTGCTCTCGCCATCCGAAGTGTAGAGGTGTTGGCGACATTGAAATCACCCCACTTACAATCATCGCAAGTGGGTATTATGGCAGTATCTGACTCGTGTTCTAAAGGGTATCAGGTGTTCTAAAGAGCAAACACTTTGCATATTGTGATTTCAAGCTGCCTGAAGGTCACAACACCACGACGGCGCAATCATTGTGTCTACGCAGAACTCTATCATCTCTTCAAACGGTAAGCATCTGATAGGACTCAGTGTACGCGTCCTTACTTTGCTTGAAGCTACCCTGTAACGATTCTGTGCGGAGAAATCTGCTTGATTAAGAGTATTACTCTGCGATGTACAATAAATGAGCATGGCAAATAACCGTTAGCATAAATTATATGAAATGGAAAGACTTTGTAAAATATTCCTATCAGTCGATAACTTGTACACTAAAGTCTAGGACCTAATTTTACTATCAACGAAGTCATTCGTTCTATGTGAAGTTCAAATAGTAACATGAATAAATTTTAAAAGCATTGTACTGTCATGTTAACTTTTCATGGAAGCTTTTCTTTCGTCTTGCTAGGGTTTTACGTGACTTTCTAATGGCATTTTGTATATTCTTAACATTTAATGGCGTTACGTGTAAGGCAAGGTGTTGCTCTAAGAAAAATTTTTGATTATTTCTGTGTTCAATAATTATAAATATACCTATGTCTATAGGCTTCTTATGCGAAAGCATAAATTTTCAGGTTATGACATTTTCAGTGTTTAGTGACAGAATTTAATTTAATACGCACTTTTTCATTATAAAATCATTTAAATATCAAATATGAATATATGGTTTAGAAACCACAGTCCAAACGCTTTTTATTGAGTACTACGGAACATAAGAGGAATATCTGATTCTTGTCTGTTCCTACAGTACCGTGTATAAACAATTTAGTCTTCCCATAAGTTAAAGCAAGGTAAATAACGTTCAAAAATTCTAGCACTGACAGTAATCTTCGATACTCCGGCAAACAGCATTACTTTAGACGGCACAACAATGCGTGAATGATGGTCTGAGTTAGATTTTTAAGTATTCTTACGGTTTTTCGCTGATTAAATCAATTCAGATATTAGCTTGTAATAACCATGCTTTTTTCTTTATCAGTCAAGATGTTATTAATGATAGAAAGCAAGTCTTTGACCTGCCCTTCTGGAGGAACATGTAAATTTTCAATTATTTCGATAAATCAGTTTTGGGTACTAAGAATTTTGGGTCACATGAATTTTTCATAATTTTTAAGTAAATTATTGTCCTATGTATCGAAAAACCGTGAAGCGAAAAAAATAGAGCTTCTCGTTCTGAGAAAAAAAATAGAATTAAAAGAAAGGACGTTTTCAATCTGTTTAGCAACCTAGGAGTATTAGATATTCACAAAATCGTCGCCTCTTAAAATTGGTTTGCTATTATTTTAGAATACTATACAATAATCCCACGCTGGTTGCAGCTGTCGATGAGAGACAAAATGAATTCAATTAGAAAATCCATAAGGCGGTAAATTTTGGTGGTATGCTACTTTATATGTGAATGATACGACAGCTCATATAATATCTGCTGTTTGTCATCCTTTTTTTAACTTCTGGTTTTCCGGCTCGTAAACATCGGTGTCTTTAAAGATGGAAGAGGATTTGGGCGAGCAAAGTAACAGTAGGCAACCCAGTGATGGCCTGCAGTTATTTCGGGGAAACCATAGAAAATCGAAATTTGGATGAACGGACTAGGATTTGAACTCGCATCTTCGCAAATGCCAGGCCCAAGACTTATCGCTCATCTACCAGAATCGTTTGTTTTTCACCGTTTGTGTGAGTGTACAATATGAATTTAGTAGCGTTCAGAACTTGGGTTGTTTAATCAAACTTGGTAATGTGCAGTATTTATTTGAAAATTATTCACTCTCATACCGGTAGTTGCACTGTTTGCGAAAACGTCAATGTCAACGACGTGACCTTCTGTACACATTTCTACTTACCGGAATTTTTTTTACCGAACCGGCTTCTGCATCGTGAAGGTAACCGTGCGAACCGGTGGTCATTGGTTCGTGTCCGGCCTCGGGCATGAGTAGTTTCAATTAATTTCGCTTTTGTTCTTGATATGGATCGGTATGGATATAGTATCTACACAAATACCAAAACACAGTTTCTGTGTGGCATAAAACTGCAGGATATTTAAAATAAATTCTCATGGTATAGTTCATTGTTGGCTTATCTGGTTATTGTGTAGTGCTTATGCGAGCGAGATGAAGGTAACAGACGCTACACGCTTATATTGGCATTGTTAAACATTCGTGCAGCCTGTGCAGTAGTGTTAAATGACAAGGCATCACGACGGTATCATAGCACACATCCGTCAGGCCCCCTACGCCGAGACTGCCTGAGACTCCAATAAACAAGACGCAGGTTCGCCCACGGTGTCGCGGCCGTAGGTTATTCTGAGAAGGAACCCACGTTTGTCTTGCACGATTCATCGGTGGCCACAAATATTATTCTCAAGGCCTTCTGACCAAATTAATTAATTAAATGAAGTGGATTTAGAGGTGCGACTGTCCGGTCAGAGAAACCCACGGGTTAACGAATGCACCTTTCGCTTAAATATTGGACAGCAAGGTTGCAGATTAATAAAGGCTCTAAGTCAGAGGGACGTGTGCTTTATTAAGTAGGCGGCCGTGGGAGGAAGGGGCCACGTAGTGTGTCCAAGAATAACACCTACCTAAAAAAACATAGTGGCTATCATAGTGAGATTTCGGTAAATTATAGTGAAAAGAAAGAAAAACTAACGTACAATGTACTGGAGTTCCATAAGTCATGGGATACCTACTAATATCGTGCAGGACCCCCTTTCGCCCAGCGAAGTGCAGAAACCCGCCCCCGGTGCCATTAACTCGACAAGTCTTCTGAAGTCTCCTGAAGATATGTTCAGCCATGCTTCCTCTACAGCCGTCCATAATTGCTAAAGTGTTGCCGGTGCAGGACATTCTTAACGAACTTACCTTCGATCATGCCCTGGAATTGTTCGATTGGATTCATGTCTGGCGATCTATGCGGCCAAATCAATCTTGGTAATGTCCAGAGGGAACATAAAATGCTGCAAATGGTTTTCAAGCAGCTAGAAATAACAATTTCCAGTCAATGGCTTGCTCAGTGCGTTCCCGACAACCTGGGTGCATGGCTTGCGTGGCCTACGCCACGCTCGAACCATACCATCATCATCTCTTAACACTAGAGCTGTAGCAAATCGTATGTATTCGTTACTGAGTAACCAACACATCGCCTGACTCGAAGTATCGAATAGTTACTCACAAATTCATTTCGTTACTCGCATTTGTCGTATGGATGTCAGTTTGATTCCATAAACGAACAAATACGACGCATTGTGCGGGAACTGTGACTGTTTGCCAAGCAACTAATCAAACTGAATGAAAGAATGAACGTTTAAGCATCGTGTGTCGCTTTTATGAGGGAATTTTTATTTGAATTCGTTTCGTTACAAAGGAAAATGTGTAAGTGCAAACGTCTTGCGTTATTTTAATATAATTAGTATTATTATCTGTTAATTGTTGACATTTTTAACGCAGTAAGTACGAGTAACTCTGACAACATAAAGAGTTATTTTGTAGTTTTTCTTTTGTTTAACATTAAAATTTACAGATCGTAATTTGTAAATAGAAAGTTTGGATAGATAATTTGAGATGGTTATTGCTTTACTTTTAATTCCTCATACCTTAGTGAGATTTTATTAATTTCAAACATTTGTGCAATGAGTTTATTCTAAAATGCTGTATTCTAATTTCTGTTTTATTTTATAGTGCAAATATTTACGTAAACTTACTTTACTAAATGAACAGATTACTTAAACTTCACAAAGTACGTACAAATTCATCCCGTAACCCAGACGCGACTCAATGCGATGCCTCAAAATAGCGATCGATTGTATCAAGAATAACGAATACGGTAGTAACGAAGTCGCCTCGACCGCGGCGCGACTCGATACTATGCTTCACGCCACTACTAGATTGTACTAAAAGTAACGATTCGATAGTAACGAATACATACGGGTACTCAATTTCTCGTTACTTTACAGCTCTACTCACCAACTGTAATAGTGCTTCTTCTGATAACACGACCCTTTTTTCAGTCCTCTAGATTTCAGTCGACGTGTTTACGAGCCCAGGAGAGGCGCTGCAGAGGCACGTCGGTCCTCTGCTGTCATATCCCATCGGCGCAACGTTTCGCTAAACTGTCGTCACGGAGATGTCTATCGTGGAGTTTTGCTGTTCTTTAGCGCATTGTTACCTGTCTGTCGACGCGGTCGTTAGGAGGCGTGGTTCACTACTGTCTTGTTCACGGCGGGAGGTAATGCCGGAATTTACATATTCACGGCGCACTCTTGACACTGTGTATTGAGGAATGTTGAATTCAGTAACAATTTCAGATATGTAATGCCCCATGCGTTTAGCGCTGATTACCATTCTGCGATCAAAGTATAATAATTCATGTCATGCGACTATAATCACGCCAGAAAAATTTTCACAAGGCTCACGAGATTGCAAATGCCCCGACACTGTACGACACATTTATGCGTTTCTGTCGCGGTGCTACCACCATATGAATATTTTCATCCTGTCCCATGATTGGCAAATTTCAGTGTCTACGTTTCGAAAATTTTTAAATTGTTGCAAATTGTTTTGAAACCGTTAACCATAGCATTAACAAGCGCAACTGAAATTTCAAATGCATGTCGCCTCAATTAGACGTTTGTCAGCACCAAAAAATTAATAATATGATAACTAATTGTGCTTTTCTTAAAGATTTAAGCATTAACGATTGTGCAGTGTAAAATACAGATCAAAGAGTATACTAAACGGTTTTCCGCAATATAATTCCTCGTAGGAAACGTAACAACGTGTAAAAACAAAAAAAGAGCTACTTCCTGTTCTACAGTTCCTTCTATTTCACGGAGGAATATCTCAGAAAGGATGCTAAGATCGTAATACGACTGGAATTATATAATGGTTCCACTTAACAGTGTCTCTTTTACTGATCTCTGGTGCATCTTCATATTAAACTGTGCTAAACTTACAATTTTTATTTGACATATTTCCTCCTCACAGAGACTTTATTTAGATGACATCTTTGGAATACCACTTTTCCTCGAGAATTCTTGAAGTATTTCACGTCTCCAGATGTGAACAATAGCAATAACTTCACCACAAATCAAAGTTACAGTTATATACCATGGTTAGAACCAACTTCATGTTAACAAATTGTGAACCAAAGGTTATTGAAACTGACATTAATTTTCTTATTTAGCAGTTACTTTTAATGCAATAGACTTTGTAATGATGTGATGTTGAAGCGTTATTTTAATATTGATTTAACTATTATAATTCTAAATTTAAATAGTTGTGTTGCATATTATTTTCATGCCCGGATGTGAATATCCGTTAGCGAAAGAATTATCGTCCACTTAATAATTTTGTACATGAGAAACAATATCTGAATTTGATATAGGAATTCATTATACTTCATTCATGTCGTACATAGATATAAAAGTTTTCAAAAGTGTTGAATGTGCTTAGAGTTTTTCTATTTTCAGCCACAATTCCCAGTATTTCGTTGATACAACGTGTCATAAAGTTAATTGCAATCAACATAATACATATTAAATTTTTACCTTGCTTAAAAGTATCAGTATTTCTTGTTTTTTTTATCAGTTTCAACCATCTCAAATTATTAAATGTCTAAATGCTTAGAAAATAACAGCGGAAGCTTTTATTGATACTATCGTCAAGAATATATCATTTTTTGTAACCATGGTTTCAGAATAAGACATGCGCTCTTTATTGGCAAGAAATGAGTCTTTGGATTGTGATTAATAGATGACACTACTACATGTCAGCAGTTAGATAATTAGCTCTGATAAAGAGCATTCTTATGTTTATAATAATTTCTATTTGCATTAATATATCCCATTTGTTTCCGTTCAAGTGATAGACTTAAAATCGAAGTTGCACATTGTGTGCGTAAAAGAAAGATAGCAGACTGAGTGGGTCTGGGAGATCGTACCGGACGTTCAGCTTCGAGGAAAGATCCTCGGCTTCGTCGGATATCGAACCCCGATCGCCCAGACCGTAGTCAGACGCTCTACCGCCTGAGCTACGCGGCCGCCCAGCGTTATACATATGTCATTTTAAAATCACAACTCATATGTATGGTCGAGGCTTAATTGCGGCTGTTGATGTAGTAAGAGGCAGAGGCAATTAAGGCCTGTTGACACAAGAGATCAAGGTGGTCAGGTCGGAGCAGCTCATGATCCAGGATGTCGCCAGTAGCAATCACAGTCGTGGTAAGAAGAGGTAAGATCAAAAGAAATCATATTTTTGGAGAAATAAATCTATATATTAATACGCTAAGCGGAAACTTATGGTACATTTATAAGAATTTTGCAAAGTCTTGAGTACCTATCAACACTCCTCCCTGACCTCCAGCAACAGGAAATGACGACTATATACGACATACCTTACCAACAATGTGTGACCCCTTTGGCAGTAAGCTGCCTACCGGTGTATCCACAACCTTGTCAACCAGTTCAACAACTTTGTCAGGAATATTTATCTGTTAGATGGCCATCTTCAGTTCAGATATACACCGATGGGTCAAAGATACCTTTGACAGGTAGGGTAGGCTGTGCATTCTACTGCCCCGAAACACAACACGCTCAGAGGTTCCGCCTCCCAGGTCACCTACCAATCTACTCGGCGGAAGCCATTGCCATCAATCAGGCTCTTATATACGCCAGAAGATTTTTACGGCGAAGTGTGCTAATACTCACTGATTCACTTAGTGTTCTTCGCTCCTTGGCCATACCCCTTATACTCCAGCGAACTAATATACACAACATCAGCATAGTTCAACAGACTGTAGAACTTAATCAACGCGGTTGCACCGTTAATTATATCTGGATACCCGCGCACTCTGGAATTAGGCATAACCAGTACCTAGATATGTTAGCCAAGGAGGTATGTAGCTCGGGCCGAAGCTTAATAATACCCAGCAATACAACTGATTATCATGCAACAATGGTCAGCAATGCATACCACCAATGGACGAGGAGCTGGAATGTATCTAAACAATACAGAGGCCGACAGTACGCTCTAGTTCAGACCTACCCTCCACGAAAACCTTGGTTTTCAAGATGGAATACTCAACGACGGTACATTACTTCTATTATTCGTATGAGATTCCACCACGGCGCCTTCCGTAGTCATCTTTTTCGCATCAAGGCGGTAAACACACCTTACTGCACATGCAACGGACAGGAAATACAGGACCTTAATCACTTATTTTTCAACTGTTCCAATTTTCAACAACAGCAATCAACATTCATCAAGTCTCTTGTGCGAGCACAGCAGCCATTTCCAACTAACATTGCAGTACTACTCGCTACAAATAACAACAGAATCTATAGTATCATCAAGGATTATATCAAAGACAGTGACCTACATATTTAATGTATCTATATATCTGCATATTTTTACATACTATTAATATTATTACCTTGTTACTTTACCAGGCTGACTGTATGGTCTATTCAAAACCTAAGGTCAAATAAATAAATAAAAAAATAAAAAAAAGAATATTGCGCGCACGGAGAAGTGTGAGATTTGGCATAATTAAAGATTATATGGAGAAGAAGTGAAGGAAGTTAAAATCTATATATAATACGCGTTACAAATACATTAAATTAAGTAAAATAAAACGCCGCTCGCCTACGTAGATCGCTCAGATGGCTGGTAGATGGTGCAGCTAGCGGCCTTACTTTGTCTTCTTTGGTGAAACAAAACAGTCGAAAATAATCTCTGAACTTATATAGAAGCAAGAAGCAACATTTCGAGAGCTGGTAGATAGTCAGCTAGCGGCCAGAATATTGGGCGAACGAAGAACTTAAAGAAATACAGAAAGCTCAAATTATATATAATATATTTTACAAACCTTTGAATCGATATAAGCAGTCAGAGATACTCTATTGCTTCAGTTGTAAACATATGCGCAGTTTCTCTCTAGTTTGCGACATGGGCTACGCAGAACGAATTTCCCGTAAAATTTTTACTCTTGGTCCAGGCCGAATTTCAACCTAGCCATGATCACTATGACAAAACGAAACTATTTAGGTTGAGATGATCCCTGTACCGATAATTTTTGTGTCATTTTTACAGTGCTGTTAACATTTCGCGGTTGCGGAGCATCCCATATTTCGGCATTTTTAATTTAATTCGTGGCGACTTTTCCGGAAAAGGAGAGTGCTAAAAGTGAAGAGGACACTATAAGGAAACAGTTAATCCAAATTTCAACAGGTTAGTAACAGTTTTTCACTGGTGGAGAATGTCCCACCCCACCCAAAAACATAATAAGCATTGTTAATACATGTTACAAATAGATTATTAAAATAAAAAATTAATTTGCGAACGTGTATGTGCGCGTGAAATAGGATCGGAGCCAACGTTCTTACGTGAATTCCCCGCATTGAGACACTCTGTGGTCTTTGGTAAAACGAAAGACTCGGATAAAGTAGAGATTAATGTTTGAAGTTATGAAAGGAATACTTTGAAAAGGAATGTAGCGATTCTGCCAGATACTATATGGTCATTTGATTATTTTAAATGTTAAACTTTGGTTAAGTGTCTTTTGATTTTTTAATTTCAGTTATTTCATTAGAGAGAGAGAGAGACAAGAAATAAGGAATACTTATTTGCGTGAAATTCAAAATTATAATAGACCAAATTTAAATAGCGAACACACAAAATGACGAAATTATTTTGATAGATACATTTAAACGAGCATGTTTCATAAAGCTAAAGCAGTTTTCCGGCCTAAATGAACCATCGATAAATACATTTCATCATTTGCTATGGTTAGATTAGAAGCTAAAATTTAGCATACAGTCACGCGTGGAGTGTATAGTTTTAATTTTATAGGTAATGCAGAGAATTACTAGATTATTACTCTTTCATGAAAGAAACTAAACAACTTCATGAATTACGATCGCTGGGCGATCACTAATAAACATTAAGAATCTTATTAATTTTTTATTGTTGTTTAAACCTTACAATTTTTTACTTTCAGTTTAGAAAAATTGTTGATTTTACTTTAAGAAACAAGAGAGCACTTTGAATCGAATTCTCAATATTTTCGACATGATTAATGTAAAATAATCAACTTTTTGATAATTCTACAATTTTCACAATATTTTTCAATATCATACATTTTATTTGCTTACATTGTGGATTATTTGCGGTCTCTATTTATAGTATAGTTTTGTGACATAAATTACAATATTTTTATGGGTGAATTCATAGAATTTACTGAAATTCTGAAAAAGCGCTGAGTCGTTCGTAGTCAGTATAAATTGATCTGAGCTGACTGTTGCACTTACACACTAGCGGTCAGATCAGGTCAGCTCAGGTCAGGTCTTGACCGTTATTGATCGGTCGCGGGGCTATCTTCAGCTGGACCTGCCTTGCTCTTACTCCACCGGACCGAGCAGTGAGAATGCTCTTATTGGATTCTGTATTTAGTGATTTTGTTATTTGCCCAGACTGACTTTATCTCTAGTGTGAACCGGCCTTTATTGTTCGTTGTCATTCATTGCTCGCTGTCAATAAGTTTGCCGTGAAGTGCAAACTGTACCCGAGACGTCTTATAATGGCTGTGTATTTTGGCGGATACAATGTAAACAGGTTATAAGTAATTACCGTGCGTGCGTGTGTGTGTGGTGTAGGGTCAGTGTTTGTTGTGTCTCAGCGTGTACCGGGGCCGTGGGAACTGTGGCCGCGCCCTACGCCGCCTGCCGGACCGCTCAAGCGCACCCATCGACTCACTTTCGTTCCCTTCACAAGACCTTACATCATTTATAATTCTCTCGACGCATTTTCGTTCTTCAAGTCAAACAAGCAAGAATAAATGAATCGAGTGAAGCAAGAATGGCGAAGAACACAAAATACGGATTTATTTTCGAAATCCCGCATAACTGAAAGAGAACTCCGCTGGTGAAACTATTGTACCGGCACATCCAATATCGGATATGAGACTCACATAAACGTTTTACTCCTAATTTTCCAATTGTTTCAAATGAAACGTCGATATTAATCTGTTATCTTGCCCACCTCAATGAGCTTCTGTCTCAGAAGCAGCAGTTGTTCCTCACCTTCCGGCCATCTCTCTGTATTGCTTCGCTTTTATCTCCAACCCAAGCGTCACGGGCTTTGTCCATTTAAGAGCAGTCCATCGCTGGAAGCTGGGTATCCTATTCCATCATACCTTTGTGAGACAATTCTATTCTTCTCGTTTGGTGGCACGTAGTAACCTATCGCCATCGGTTGGAAACATTTTAATTTTTTTAAATTAATATATACAGTTTTACTGTACATTTCTTCAAGTTTCACACAAGGTGATGCGCTTTTCCCGTTTTATACATAGTTTAGGATCAGATAACTGAAATAACCTAGGATTACTTTCGTGGTCTCTTTTAAAATTATTTGCAGTTCTAGTAGCAAATTTCTATTAATAGCTTAAATGGATTCAGCACTAAGAACTGTAATCAATTTCGACCGGACCCCATTCGGATAGTCAAAAATTCGGATAATCAAAAATTCGGATAATCAAAAATTCGGATAATCGGATTTTTTTCGAAAAAGGGTCTATTTTAATTAATTATTGAATGTATGTTAAAAATGCCTTCTTTTCCTAGGGTTTTTTTTTTTTTTTTGTGCTTTTGGACTTTAGGGATGAAAATTTCGCCGAACTACTGGGTAAACAATGCTGCAGTCATTCGAACTCTGTGTTGGTTTTTATAAAAGAGGGGAAGCTTTTACGCAGTACGTTTCCGTCTTAATTAAAAAAGCGATTCGGATAATCGGAGTTCGGATAATTGGAGTTCTACTGTATGTCACACAAATTCAATTCTGTTAAATTATTTCAATATATTTTCCTCCTTAACTTCTTTAAGAATAATCAGTGAATAACAAAAAACCGATTATTCATCTACAACAATCAATCCAGACTGAAAATTCTTCCGCCTCCTTAGTCGCTCCCATTACATACCAGTCAAAATAAGTGATTTTGTACTTCATCCTTGCATTAGCCCTTTTTAAATGATACAAATCAAAAATGCGATGAACGTATCTTCATTTTCTTCAATATGCTAATAGTAATCGTAATGACAATTTGTTTTTCTATTGCCTCTGTTTTCTTTTTCTTCTTCTTTTTTCAGAAACTTAAATTGATGTTCATGAATATCTCTTTTACTTCACTTTCTTACGTTATCTTAACTGTATACCATCCAACAGAATAGTTTTTCTTAATACAACATCCAATTAACCTTACAGTAATTTTCAAGTATTTCAGTTAATGCTTTAGCCGGCAATGTGAGCAGTATGCGTTCGTGAAAAATTGCAGATATCTCTCCTACGTATAAAGGTTTTGCTATTAGTAAGTACAGTCCCTCCGAACCCTTCCTCATTTAAAAACCTTTTGAATTTTGGTAAAGTCTCATTATGCCTAATACTTGTTTCCTTTTAAGGCCACGCCAGATTCTAGCTTTGATCCGTTATATTATCAGTACCATTATCCTACTCACTTTCCAGCAAACCGTCGCTCATATTTTCCACATCATGTTTATGTTTTCATTTGTGAGCTCATTATTCTGAGGTTGAAAGAGGTTTTCCTTCAACATTATTTATGTTATTTACACTTTCCCCAAAAATATGTCTGATTCTCCAATGATTCTATCCACTCTGTTAGTATGTCTACACATCCGTGTTACAACTAAGGTTGTTAGCCCTAGAGGTTGCCTTTTGGTATTCTCTGGCTTGTATATATATATATTTCAATTAACGTTTTGAAATTGCTGTTGTTTTACTCCAGTTATCCAATAATTTAAATATACTTTCGTGAGTCGCAATTTACCAGTTTTACAAATCTTTTTTGTTTATCTTAATTGCGTCAACTAGTTTCCTCCAGTTTTGCGTTAGTGGTTCTGTGCAAACTTTTGGTTTTCTTAGTTCTCTCTCAATCGCCTTTGACCTTTCCTCGTCCTTGGCAATTTTTTTTTTTACTTGCCATATACAGTTACAGTAATATAGTTGCTGCAGTTTTTTTTGGTTATAATCTATATAATTTCATCACCATGTTGTTTATCTTAATTATTCCAAATTCTTATTATTTACAAATCACACTGTAACTACATCTTTGACATCTTGTGTGATAATGTTGGATATTCCACAAACCAGAAATGTTGTACATCCTTTCTTTCAAATTCAATAATTTCAGCATTATCTGGTTGGAATCAAACTATCTCTCTCTCCCCGCAAATTCTCAAAGTTACCTGTCGCAGTCAAACGCTCAACACTCCGTGCTGTAACTCATTTTTTTTCTTTTCGCTGTTGAATTACTGATTATCAGTGTCAAGGTTGTCAAAGCTGGCAGAAGATTGTGAACAAAGAATTCGTCCATGTCCGTGGTGGAATCACCTAAAAAGGTATCAGTAAAAATCGTTGAAAATTCAAATCTGGATGGCCGGATCTTTCCGAAAGCTGTGCCGAAGTTTAGCGATGTCCCAGCGGGGTATATTCTCTGAATCAAAGACTGTATTTAGTAATTTAATTTCTGATGGCTCCTTGTTTAGCAGATCCCACTAGCATACTATTTGCGTTGCGGAAAATTCTACCCAATACTGAGCTGTCACAATGTAATTATTATATAAGAATTGCATTTAAGGATATCCTTCGGGCCTTCTGTAATGGTTTTATATTGAAACGGCGTGCTGTGTTTCGAGTAGTATCAAATCCAAGCTAGATTATGCCGTCGATCAATAATAGCTTCTGTCTCCTTTCAGGAGAACTTGAATCATGGGTTGTCCGATCCTAATAGTTTCGCAGTTGAGAAACAATACACCACATATTTGGTGGAAGGAGGGAATAGGGGAGGGGACACCTAAACTTCTGGATTACTTGTGTCGCCATTCTCTTATTTGATTTACATTGTTCGATGACAATATATGTGATAGCAACATTATCCACTTGGGGTCGGTCCATTCTCATTCACAAAGATAATTTTTACGTGCGTATTGCAACATGAACATGAACAGCGTCTCAATTTGTTGCATCCTGTGAGATTATTCGCGACCTTTTCTCAGATCTTAATCTTGAGCAGCTCGTCACTGAACCAACGCGGTGTGACAACGAAAACGAAAACATTTTAGATATTCTCGTTACAAATAGGCCTGAATTATTTACGGACATTTCTACCACCACGGGAATAAGTGATCATAAAGCTGTAATTGCTACAGTAAAATTAACAGTCGAGCGCAAAAAGAAAAAAGAAAGGGTAGTTTACAGGTTCGAAAAGGCCCCAAAGGAGAGTTTAAGAACGTTTTTGAGGAATAAATACATTACCTTTGTAGAAGGAAGAGGCTCGGTTGAAGAGATGTGGCTTCGATTCATAAATATAGTCAGGGAAGGTATGGACTTACATATACCGAAAAGGACAATCAGGGACGGGAACGATCCCCCATGGTATACGCGTGAAGTCAAAAGGTTACTTAAAAAGTAAAGGAAGATTCATGCACGCTCAAGAAGGACGATGTATAGGAGTGATTTAGAAAAACTAGCTGAGACAAGAGGACAGGTCAAGAATGCGATGCGCGAAGCCTTCAATGACTTTCGATGCAACTCACTTTCCAAGAGCCTCATTGAAAATCCAAAGAAATTTTGGTCATATGTAAAAAAAATAGGTGGTTGTGACAACAATATGCCAGTTCTACTAAAAGACGGTCGGGAAGTTGATGACAGCCGCGACAAGGCTACCGTATTTAACGCCGAATTTAAAAATTCCTTCACTGACGAAAACATGGAAAACATTCCCGTTTTTCCACGGCGTGTTGAATTTGAAATGGATCCAGTACAAATTGATAGTGTAGGTATCATAAAGCAATTAAAGCTCCTGAAGTGGGGGAAAGCGCCGGGTCCCGATGGTGTACCAGTAAGAGTATTTTCGGAATACGCGGAAGAAATAGAACCATTTCTGTCAGATATATTTCGTAAATCTTTAGAGGAAAGAAAAGTACCTTCTGACTGGAAAATTGCGCAGGTGATCCCCGTTTTCAAGAAAGGAGATCGGAGAGATCCTAGGAATTATTGTCCGATATCGCTAACATCTGTTTGCAGTAGAATTCTGGAGCATGTCATATGCTCTAACGTTATGAAGTTTCTAGATGAAAACGAGCTACTTACAGCATACCAACACGGATTTCGGAAGAACCGATCATGTGAAACGCAACTGGGTCTATTTTCGCATGATGTAATGAAAGTTATTGATGCGGGATCACAAGTTGATGCTATTTTCTTGGATTTTCAGAAAGCTTTTGACTCTGTACCACACAACCGACTCTTAGCGAAGATCCGAGCGTACGGTATATCTGATCAGATTTGCGAATGGATACGCGATTTTCTAACTGGTCGGTCACAGTATGTCGTTGTAGACGGGGAAGCCTCTTATAAACTAGATGTTACTTCGGGCGTTCCTCAAGGAAGTGTAATAGGACCACTTCTTTTCTTAATTTTTATAAACGATCTCGGTGACAACGTTAATTGCAGGATGCGATTTTTTGCTGATGATGCACTTATTTATAGGGAAGTGAGGTGCTCCGACGATTGCTTAGAAATTCAGCGCGATCTGGATGTTATTTCGGAATGGTGCCGTGAATGGCAGCTTACACTTAACTGTAAAAAGTGCAAGGCAATGCACATAAGTAATAAAAAGACCCCGCTTGCTCTGGAGTACAAAGTTAACAATTCAGTTGTTGACACTGTAGATTCCCTGAAGTATCTAGGCGTAACAGTACAAAGCAACATGAAATGGGACTTGCACATAACTTCCGTTGTAGGAAAAGCTAATTCCAAACTACGATTCATAGGACGTATTTTGAGAAGTTGTAATGCCCATACAAAGGAAATAGCGTACAAGACACTAGTGCGTCCGCATTTGGAATACTGTTGTGGAATTTGGGATCCGTATCGCAAGGGATTGATTGACACATTAGAGAAAGTACAGAGAAGAGCCGCTCGATTCGTGACTGCTAGTTACAGTCCTTACGTAAGTGTCACAGAGCTAATTCGTGGGTTGGGCTGGGATTGTTTGGCGGACAGACGACGTCGTTTTCGTTTGAATTTGCTGGAGAATATGCGAAAATCTTTAAGTTACGAGTGCAACGAAATACTTCTTCCGCCAACCTATTTAGGTCGCAATGACAGGAGGGATAAGATTAGAGAAATAAGATGCCGTACTGATTCATTTATGTATTCCTTCTTTCCTCGATCTGTTCGGGATTGGAATGCGCAGAATTAGGATTGGTGCTTAGCACCCTCTGCCACCCACAGTATTTGTGATTTGCAGAGTATAGATGTAGATGTAGATCACATAACATGGACGCCTTACCCGTGTTATTCGGAGTTTACCATTAGTTAATGATAACTACTTCTTGTCCTCCTACTCATTTTATTCAAAATATCTTGCCTATGCACTATACAAGTACGAGGTGCGTTGGAGTTTTAAGAATTCTAATGAAAAATTAAATCTGGAACTAGTCTCAGTTCTCAACATAATATCTCTCCGACTCACAGGTTTAATCCGTCACTAATACATATATCTGCGCCACACGCTATCGAGTCAGCACAGTTTCATCAAGACAACATTCTTTACAATTTCCCCAAATTTCCCCTAAGTGGGTTCCGTGAGCCCCTGTGTCCTCCTTTAACGAGCTAGGATTACCTTTGATCCCTTTCTTATTTATAATCTCTTTCGACCTTCCAATCTTATCATGGTGCGGTGCCTGGCTGCTGCGACCCCTCTTGCATTGGCACCTTTCTGTCGTCCACTATATGCCCTCTTACACTTTAATATTCATAAGTTCACCAACAACTCAACAACTTAATATTTACAAACTATTAATAATAGATTCATTGTTAAATATTCCAACTCCATGGTCGGCTCTTACAAGACGTTCAGCTTTTTCACAAGTCAACGCAATCATTTCATGGACATTTCAAATGTTTCTTTTGCCATTGGAAAATCGCTGACTCAGTAATGACATGATTGGAAAACCTTGTGGCCAATGGAAAGTCCTTCAGTGTTGGAAACAGCCGAAAGTAGCTAGTTGAAAAGTCATGTGTGATGATAACATGAAGACCCTTTGCAAGTTATTGTCCTGAAGAAAGTCCTGGATAAGAGCCATCCCATGACAAGGTGAGTTTATTTAGAAGAGCACATCTGCAGGTGTTTGATGTCGTCTTTCTTGTGATATATGACAAGACTTTTTCAGAAAATATCTGTCACAGCCATTGGGCCGTCATACTAAACACTAGTCATCATGTAGTCGGATCTGCCTGGTCTCTTTCACGTCATTCTTATACCACGTTCGATCTTCTACCAACTGTCGCAGCTGTGAAAGGCAATTTGCAGACAATGAAAGTCGATTGTTATCATTGCAGGGAAGTGGTGGAGTCGGATGATTACGGGATACTTTTAGAATGTGAACGCCGCTCTTTTACGTACTTAAGCCGGTTCATATTTTAAGAAAGGAATTTTTCTTAAATTAACCCTTGAAGGGAAAAAATATCAGTATTTCTAAAATGCGTTTTTTGTGTCTTGAGCCATTTATCTCCCTGGATACCTAACCGAAATCGATAAATGAAGTAGGATTATGAAGAGTAATGTCTTCGCTTTGGTGACCTCATATATTAAGATTTTTTTGGGGGGGGGGGAGGGGGGATTCAACCCTTAAAGGGAAAAAACGCATTTTTGTGTCAAGAGCCCTTTATCTCCATTTATAGCTAACCGAAATAGATAAATGAGGTATCATTCTAAAGATTAAAGTCTTCGCTGTAGTCGCATCATATTTGAAGAATGGATCTTTTCTGGATTGAACCCTTAAAGGGTAAAAATGTCAGTGTTTCTAAAATGCGTTTTTTTGGTCTCGAGTCATTTATTTGCTTTGATAACTAAGCAAAATTCATAAGTGAGGTATCATTTTAAGGACTGAGGTGTTCGCAAGGTCTTCGGTTTCGTTACACCATATTTTAAGAAAGAATGTTTTAAAATTTCACCCTTAAAGAGCAAAAGTATTAATATTTCTACAACGCATTTTTCTGTCACGAGCCATTTATCTCCCCTGATACCTAACCGAAATCGATAAATGAGGTGTCATTTTTAAGATCAAGGTGTCCGCTTTGGTCACACCATATTTTATAAAAGATATTTTTTGGAATTCGACCCTTAAAGGGCAAAAGCATCAATATTATTTCTACAGCGTGCTTTTTTTATGTCAAGACATTTATCTTCTTCGATACCTAGCCGAAATTGATAAATCATATCGTTTTAAAGATTAAGGTCTCCAATTAGGTAAAATAATATATTAAGAAAGACTTTTCCGGAATTTGATGCTTAAAGAGGTTGCGCGTATGAGACAGTAGAGAGCTAAGTCCCTAGAGTGCAGCAGCAGATATCACAGAGATGTCAATAAACTGTGTTTTTTATACAATAAATAGCTTTTCGGATATTTTTTTTCTGTTACGGATACATTTTTGTTTTGCAATAGAAATACAATTTAAACATTTTATTCGCACAACAATACATCTAACAGAGATGTTGATATGATGTGTGCATTTTGTTCAAGTTGGTTGTATTCTGCTACGGTCAGTGACAGTTCGTCGAACATACAGTGTGTTTTAAAGTTTCCTAACTGTTTCGTAATATGTTGTAAGTATTTTGATGCGTGCCTATTACACTAAAGAAGTAAATATTTGCTACAAAGGTGAGATTCTACTTTTCATTATATTACAAGCATTCACCCTCCATGTTCATCGTATTTTATTAGCGAAATTTTCGTACGGGTCGTCTAGTCGTTAAATATTTTGTTTATTGGCCTGACTATCGTATTCAAATAGATCTGTTCTTCCAAGATCTCTGTTGTCGTGGGCTTTAGCGTTTGTGCAATAATTTTACTCTGCGTCACGGTAAATTTAAAGTTGAAACGACACGTCGCAGATTTCATTTGCGGTGTTAATGCAGTCAGCTGTGAGGCACACGAGTGAGTTACTAGCGAAAAGCTAAAATGAATTTGGTGTATAATTTTAGTGTTAAACAATGCAAGTTTAGCGGAGCGCTGAAAAGGAACCCCTCGAGCACTCGGGGCGGCGAACGGTGGCAGGAGAGGGCAGGTCGGGTGGCGTGGGTGGCGGGGCGGGCCGGACAAAGGTCGGCCGGCTGTGAGTCAGTCACTCAGCGGACAATGGGGCGAGCGCGCCGTAATTACAGCCCGGCCGAGACGACTCGGGAATTAATTATGGTGGGAGACGAGGGCCTACCTCAAGGGCCGCCTGCCTGCCTGCTTAGCGATAAACGGCGCCTGTCGTGTCTGGACGCCGACACCTTCCAGTGGGTATCACCTCACCCAAACAATGCCAGAGGGGCACTAAACGCTCACTAGTAAACACTTGCTCGATTGCTTGCGACCCGCGTTATAGTTGCAACATTTTTTCCTTAGTTTACTAGGTGTTGGTGAAAGAGGGTCAAACAGGAAAGAATAGCAGTGGATCCAAGAACGATCATAAATATCATCACACAGTACCGGATTGACCACGTAGCAGGAGGTAGCAAATGCTACGGGCCTCGCGCCTCCTAGGGGGGGGCCCGCACCTAGACTAGCCTTAATCCGGCCCTGTCATCACAGATAATAACAGAGAAACTACGTTATGTAACTCATATTTACCAAGCATAAGTAACTAAAGCCCAAATGCATAATCAACAACAGATATAATCCAGAAACCATTTCTCAGTGTTTTCCTACATTTCTGATAGGTTGGCCTTTCCTGTATGCAATAGATGCGAATAATGTGGGCTTTTATCAGAGCGAAATTGACTTTTTTTCTGCTTTACGTTTCCCAACAGCTAGGTCTTTAGAGACGGGAAAGGATGGGGGCAAGGAATGGGAAGGAATTCGGCCATGGCCTTTTTAAGGAAGCATCCCGGCATTGGGAGTGATTCGGGAAACCATGGAAAACCCAAATCTGGATGCCCGAATGGGGATTCGAACCGCCGTCCTCCCGAATGCGAGGGCAGAACGCTATATTGTGAAACGTCTTATCTGTATAAGTGTAGATTTTGTATGTATTCTAGTTCTTCCTTGCATTTATCCCGCTATTTGCAGGGGGGAGGATATTTCCAGGATGCGACAGGTTTTGATTTGGCTGGCTGGTCGCTGAGCCTGATGCCTCTCTGGGAGACGAAACGTGTAGCAATGCTCTCTCTGAGCTAAGTATATTATTGTTTGTGTAACGTGTAGTTTATGAAGCGGAGATTGGGGACCGTTGCGGCACTCGCCTTGGTGATAGCGGAAAACCGCAGTCAGGACGGCCGGTATGTGAGTCCAGGACTCGATCCTGCCCCTCAGTGTCTACCTGATCTAGTGTGCGACGTCTGAGCGCATTGACTCACACTGGCGGGTAAGTGTAGATTTTGTCTGTGAAATGTGTAATTTGTGACGCAGAAATCTGACGTGCAGTGTGTGGTGTGCATATATGCAGTGGCGCAGCTAGGTCAACAAGGGCCCCGGTGCAAAAAAATTATTTTGGGCCCTCAGGCCAGATGGGAGACCTTTTTATTGCTTTGTGTTGCTGGTAGGGGCCCCCTGAGCTGATGCTGAGGGCCCCTGACTTGTGCTTTGGGGCCCCCTGAGCAGTGAGGGCCCTTTGTGAGGGGCTCCCTGTGTCTCAGGGGCCCCCTTAGGCGACAGTAGAGCTAAAAAAAAGGTCGCCAGTTTGCCGTGAAGGCCCGTGGGCCCTCTGAACTGCGCTTGGGGCCCCCAGAGGTGTTTTTGGGGCCCCCAGAGATATGCTTGTGGGCCTCCTTAGCGTTGAGGCCCCGGTGCACTGCACCGCCTAGCCCCATAGTAGCAACGCCCCTGCATATATGGTGATGTTATCCTGGTGCCGGTCCGTTTAGGCAAACTCTTCCGAAAGACAGCATGTTGGCCACCAAGGTTAAAGCTTCTATCCGACGGACGAATCGCCATCGAAAGTGTCGTGTGATCCCAATCCTTACGGAAGGCGGAGAGGTTTGGTAATTTAACTCTGTGTGTTCACATATACTGTATGGTGGTTAGGAATTGTGTTCTGTATCAACCTTCAGTTTATACAGCGATGATGAAAATCTTTCCATCACCGCGCCACAACAACTTAAGCTAACCGGGTTTGCACGTCCCAGACAGCATGGCTAAAGGTAAAATGCAGGTAGCTGAAGGCACAGTGCAAATCTAACACACAATATTTACACCGTGATTATTTTGGATCTCATTCACAAACCGAGAATGGGAACATGAACACAATGGAAGTAAAAGCTATACAGTCAGCACAATCTGCCTGGCATCAGAGAAAATTACTGTCATGGGTGAGTTAAACGGCAAATGTAACGAACGACACCGAGCAAAAATCAGACCTTTCTGTTACCAAAGTTGAAGGACATTTAAAAGCGGGTGTATGGTTCTGCCTGACCCTTTGTGCGTACGGTATATCCGATTAGCTTTGAGAATGGATACCCGAGGAACAATTTGCGAATAAGAGACTCGCTCTCTGATATAACAAGTACTCTTTGTTTCAGATTAAAATTAGCAAAATTTCTTTCCTGTACACCTTCTGATGTAACTGTTTGCGAACGAACTATTACTATTACTATTACTATTACTATTACTATTACTATTACTATTACTCCTCGATTCACTAGAAGTGTTTGGCGGAGGGTGCATTGCACCTATCAGGAAAGGTAATGGTTTGGAAGGGATATACGGTATATGGCAGGTGGCGCCCATGGGCTATTGTGAGGAACCATCCCAGCATTCGCCTGGAGCGATCTAGGGAAACCATGGAAAACCCAGATCAGGATGGCCGGAGTGCTTTATCGGAAGCTACTCCTGTCCGATTTTGTCTTTACTTGCCCGGTAAATCCATTCTATTCCATTCCCTAATCGCTCGTGGAAAAAATGAGTAGAGAAATGAATCAGTTCTGGCCCTGATTTCTCTTATCTTATTTTCGCGGTCAATCCGAGATATGAATGTTGCTGGTAGCAATATTTGTTTGCTGACATTCCGAAATACGTCAGTCGAGAATTTTTCAATTAGCTTCCGTCGAGAGCAACGCCTTCGGTGCTCCAGGTCTTCCCAACCTAACTCCTTCAACATGGCACTTACGCTTTCCCTCCAACTATATATACCTGTCACGAATCGGGCGGCTCTTCTTTGGACCTTCTCTAATGCCTCCATTAATCCCTTTTGATGGGGACCCCATACAGAGCAACAATATTCCAAGTGAGGCCTCACTAGTGACTTGTACGCAATCGATTTAACTTCCGGAGTGCATTGTTTTAAATTACGACCTAGAAATCGAAGCATACGATTTGCTTTCCCAATTACATTCTCGATATGCTCATTCCACGACAAATTATTACGAATTGTTACCCCTAAGTATTTAGCGGAATCTACCGTTCTAAGGACAGTGCCATTAATTGTATATTCAAAGCTAAATGGTGTCACCTTTTTACTTACACGCATGACTTGGCACTTTTTAGCGTTTAACTCCAACTGTCAATCTTTACACCACGCAATTATTTTCATAATATCGTCTTGTAACAAAGCGCAGTCGTCCTGGGTTGTGATTTCACGATAAATAATAGCATCACCGGCAAATAATCTTTTCATTCCCCTTATTATATCGCACAAACCATTAATGTATATGAGAAACAACAGAGGCCCTATCACGCTTCCTTGGGGAACCCCGGACCTCACTTCGGCAAGTGATGAACGCTCACCGCCGAGAACTACACACTGTGTTCTGTCCTTCAAAAAGTCTGCAACCCAATCACATATTTGTCTAGATATACCTTAACCGCGAAGTTTCCTAAGTAACCTACTGTGAGGCACAGTGTCGAAAGCTTTTTTGAAGTCTAATAAAACTAAATCAACCTGGGATTGCTCATCTATAATACGGCTCAAGTCGTGAATTAAGAGGGCAAGTTGTGTTTCGCAGCATCGGTTTTTTCTGAATCCATGTTGATTTAGGTTTAAAAGCTCATCTTCATCCAAAAACCGCATGACACTTGAATAGATGATGTGTTCTAAAACCCTGCAAAATATTGAGGTTAACGAGATCGGCCTATAATTTTGAGGATCATTAACATTCCCACTTTTGAACACTGGACTTACGATGGCGGCCTTCCATTCGGCTGGTATTTTTCCTTGATCCAAGGAGGCGGTATATAATTTCATCAAATACGGCGCAATTTCCTTTGCGTGCCTAGAGTAGAATCTTGTAGGAATACCGTCTGGTCCTGGAGCCTTATTGGGATTTACATTCATAAGCAGTTTAGTTATTCCCTCGACATCGAGAACGAGATCATTCATAATTTTGTTGGTTCGATTGTTAAATATCGGAATCTCCTCCGAGTTTTCTGTTTTGAAAGCTTTCTTAAATGCATTATTCAAAATTTCTGCTTTCTCGACGCTAGTTTCTGATAATTCCCCATTTTCATTAATCAACGACGGCATGACCTTACGAGAACCTCTTATTAATTTAACATATGACCAGAACTTTTTTGGATTAGTAATCAGATCTTCGGATAAATTTCTGGTTTGGAATTCTTTAAACGCATCACGCATTGCCTTACGCACGTCCGCTCGCAAGTGGACTAATTTAGCGCGATCAGATGAGACCCCCGATTTCTTTACCGTCGCATGTAAACGCCTTTGCTTCCTGAGTAAACGTTTCACTTCCCTGTTGAACCACGGGAAGTTCTTACTAACCTTAATAAACTTCTTGGGAACAAATTGATTTAAGCCGGTCCATATTATTTCTTTTAAATTAAACCAAAGTTCCTCAACATTTGTATTAAGCGTGTACGTTTCAAAATTTTTCGCCAAATGATCGACCATAAACGCATCATTTGCTTTATCGAAACAATATACGAGTTTGTCTTTATCATGCTTCAAATTCAGCCTAGATTTTAAAGTTACCACAATCGCCTTGTGATCACTTATACCGTCTTCTATACAAACTTTATCTACAATATCCGGATTGTTAGTAAGAAAAAGATCCAAAATGGACGAGGAATCTTTGACGCTCCGCGTTGTCTCTTCGACCATCTGTTCAAGAGAATTTTCCGCGAATGATTCCAGGAACGTTTCGGTTATTAACCTATCTCTTCCGCCTTACCTGAACGTAAATGTGTCCCAGTTAACAGAGGGTATATTAAATCACCTCCCATGATCAATGTATGTCCCTGAAACTTCTGAGAAATACTACTAAGTGACTGTCTAAAATATTCCACGTTATCTAATCCAGAGTCCGGAGGTCGGTAAAATGATCCTATTATGAACTTTAAACTTCTGCCAATTTTTACCTTCACCCATATTAACTCGCAACAATTCTCCGTTTCATTTACTACGGAGCAATTGATAGTTTTATTAACAGCCACGAACACACCTCCGCCCATTGAGGTAGTTCTGTCTATCCGAAAAACATTGAATTGAGGAGCGAATACTTCGCTAGATTCTACCTCTGGCGTCAACCAGCTCTCGGTTCCTAGTATTATATCAACATCGTTAGTTGCAACTGCAGCGGGAAATCGGCTACTTTCCCTCTAATACTCCGACAATTAAGAACCATTATCCTTAGCGGTTTAATATCAATGAAAAACCTGGTTTCTTCTTGTTGTATTTTACGTTATCAGCGATTTATCTATAATCTTCTTTTTCTCCTTAACCATCATTGTGGTGACTAAATTTGTTGGCAAATTTAAACTGGGGTGACTTCCCCTTGACTTTCCTTGTGTTGGAAGTGTGACTTTGATGTGTGTATGTTCAGTGTAGTGTTTGTTTTGTGTTATGGATGAATGATGGAAGAAGGGTGGGGGTTAAATCCGATGCCAGCCCTTTAAGGTCTACTCTTGCCGAGGACACCAGAGGGGCCGCCATGCTTAACGTCCCTATCAGACTAATGAATCAACAACAGTGTAGCATATAATCACTCCTTACGCATTATGGAGAGACTACCCAGGACTTTGTTGCACAAACCGGTGATTAGGAATTTCTTTCGCCACTAGAAGTCGAACCAATTAACCTCGTGTCAGGTGCCGAGCATTATCGACTGAGCCAACGAGGTGGGGTTTTCAATTATATATGTTTATGTAGAGCGATCTGGTAGCTCACCAGAAAATCATATGTATATATTAAGAGGAAAATATTTAATTGAGAAAATAATTACAAAGAAGGTTGAATCATTCACTATTATATCTTTTTGCGATAGAGAGGAAGAAGACGACGAACATATAGTATATTGAACTGCATACTTGATATAAATAATAACAATAAAATGCTCTCTTTACATTAAAATTTGAATTTTAATAGATTTAATATAAACTGTTGGGAAATAAAATATATAATTAAAATGCAAAAAAAAGTGGTTAAGGCACTTGATTTCAAAAGTTTGCTACGCTGATCTCGGGTTAAAATCCCGGTGGATGTAGGAAGTTTTGAGAGTTGTATTTGATCATAAGAGCTATGCCAGGTGGTTCGGATTCCAGGTTAAACTATAGGTCCCAAAGGAAAAGAACTAGCCAGCACCTCTGATTAAATGGCTTAGTATGCATCTTTCGGGAGATCCAACCAACATTCGTTTTGTGGGCTAATTGTTTTATGTTTTAAGAAACGATGCAACAATAACGACGATGGTCGAAAAAATAAAAACAGCATGTGTGTGAAAGAAATAGAATGTAGTGAAAATGAGAAAGCTGAGTAAGCAAACTAGCTGTGTAGAATAAATTTAGAATATCGTACTGCAACTGGCACAACACTTCCTGAAAAATTCTCGAAGCGACCATAAACTCTAATATTCATTTCGCTGACAAATTATTTTTACCATGTAGCGTTAAAAGCCTAAATTGTAGTTACGGGAAAATTTTCAATGTTTCTAGGTCAATGTTGATAAAAAATATGATCAACGCAGTCGAGTTTTCAGCACTTGCTTCTGTAATTTACAGAATGGTGACAACTGCTATCATGTCTAAATACTTTGTAGAGATAGTGGATAGTCAGGACTAATTAAAGGCAACAAGAACTCATGTAGTGTGGTTCACTGAAATCAAATAATTCAGTTATGCGTATTTTGTACGCAACGAGGCGGTAGGAGAATCATAATATTGAATTACTGCAATTAAGTTGATAACCTTAGGTAACTTGCTCAGAATAATCACTGATTCTTATGTGCACGATCGCAATATCTTTTCTGATTTGTCTGTTTCCTACTTACTACATTTTTAATTTACCAGTTCATGAAACAAAACAATACACCTCCTAATGCATTTAAGATTCTTTCATCTTTTTTGTTGGTTAATGATTAAGTTACAAGATAGTAACTGAATTAATGATTCACTCCTAATGTTTAACATTCTCGAATCTTTTTTGTAATTGGTTACAACCGCCAATAACGTGTAACGTGGCTTACTGTACTTGTATTCTAAAGCTACTAAATGTATGAAAAATATCCGTTTGTGATTTCTACGGTGTAGCGCACCGCTGATGCTATGTGTGTCAGTAGGCTTCAGCGCTGTTAACTGCTGGGTCGGTGGTGTTTGGAGCGCAGGCTGCCTAACTGGCAGGCGGAAGGCATGTTGCCTGCAACGGCGGCAATTAACGTGATTTTTAGTTAGAAAACTATCATGTACAGTTCTTTGTTGTAATGATTTTAGTGTATTTAATTTCTCAATTTATTTATTTCATGTCAGAAACATACTGTTAAACACTTACAAACATCAAATTGTACTAGATCAAAACTTGGCCACTTCCAGTGCATTTTCTGAGGCCTCATATAGATCATTTTAGGAGCATGATGTTGGACACAATCGACGCTGGAGCATGTGCTGAACAATCTGATCCTTTCCGCAGTCGCACTTGATGTTTAGACCTCCGCATCTTACTAGGTTGACTTTGGATCTGCCCACCCCTGATCTTAGCCTAATCAGAGGCTTCATTGCTCAACGATATCGTACCTATGTGTACTCAAAACACTTAAGCAAACCAATGTATAGGTACAAACTGACAATCATAGACATCTCTTTCTTTCTGAATTAACGGTGCACTATCCGAATAACATTTTCATTTACACTGTGCAATCTGTAACGATTTACTGCATCGTACGTAAACGACTGAGAGAAGAAATTTGTGGAATGGAAGGAGGGATGCCGGTAAATCGAATAATACATTTACCGCATCACTGCGGACAGATCTTTGATTAGAGCGAGGCCTGTCCGTCTACAGTTCGTTCATGAGGAAATTTTCAATATCACTTTTCCTATCTTACTGGATTTATTCCATCACCGGGACTCAAAGCAGCCAACGCCGTGGGAAGGTAAGTTACTCTGCCTTGGCGACATCGAGTACGATGCCGGTTACTGTGTCTCCGTATTCATCACAAATTGAAACGTATCCTACACATAATACATTGGATCCATAAAAATTAATACTTTCCAATATAACCATAATTGTTGGTAGGTCTTAACGTCCAACCATCGGTTCTATGAGTAGCTGCTAGGGCACTGCTACTTGAAGTATTCTCTATAAACTCAATAGGTGTAGTGTGGAGCGTCTTTTTCATACAACCTGGTCAAAACTTTCCAGTTCCCTGCCACTAGACATGAATGAATCACCACTGCACCGGTGGTTTCATCTATCTCAGCGCAAAAGTCTTGTAAACGCAGAACAAATTGTGCTAACAACCTGGTAGCGCTTGGACTTCATCTTACCCTTATATAATTGATTTTACAGACATCTTACCCAAGTATATAATATTTACTCTTGAAATGTATATTTTTTTTTATCCTTTCTCTACTATTTTTATTCAGAACAGTATGGAAAACACAAGACAAAACAGTCAGTAATAAAATACGACCTTAATCGAAAATGAATTCAGCTTGAAGGCAACGTATATCTCTTCTTGTCGGTACCGTGATCTTCAACTCACTGAACAGGGCTTCGTAACCACAAGCATATCTCTATTCATATGTAAAAATAATTCTTAGCAAGATTATTATTATCTCAGAGCATTGTAGAGGTAAGAAAAAAACAAATGGGTCATTGAAAACATGTCCTTCGAACAATGATAAAATTCTGATATAGTTATTATGAAAGTATCCGTATCATGCATATGTATTTCAGGCTGATAATTGTTTACTGAAAGGGAATAGATTAAACATTCTACTGCTGTACATTTACGCAAGTACGTCAGTGCATGTTCACTCCCCAAAGGAAAAGCTGCACGGTAGGTAAGTAAACTTAATACGAAAAAATTGGCTCAGTTTGCCAGCTTCCGTACGGGAAAACTATTTGAAATAATTTTCGGAAATATTCAAATATCTATCAAACTTGAAAAAATGCAACAAATTACAGCGTAAGCATTATCAAACTCGTATAATCATCTTTGTGTTTTCTCTGCCATTTTCGTGTTAGGGAATGACAATAAAAAAGAACTGTAAGATATATTTATCATACATCATAAATAATTGATATTTCTGTTGACATAATTTTGTGTTACGTTGCACACGTGTTTATGAATCTGCGAGCTTGTATGAGGTATATGATACTGTATAAACTCTGTATGCTGCATTTTTACTGAGGATGAAGCGCCACCGTACTTGACTTTGAGAGGTTCGATCGGCGCTGTTTTAAGTCCCGGTACCGCCGTCGGCGTTGTTCAGATTACGATGGGCATACTGTTTAAAAAAAATAGTAACACATAATCTGTGGGTATAATTTATCATTAATTCGGCTTATTAGATTTCTTTTTACAACGGTTGTAAATACTAATACAGCAAGAAGAAAATTATGTTTCATTGTTCGATTCACGCAAAAATTGCTGGTCGGATTGCAGAGTGGTTTCGTACAATGTACCCAATCGTCTCAAGAGTAAAATGGGGTATATTTCATTTTGATGTGACGTCAAAAAATTGAAAAATTAAGGTAAAACTGTCTTCAGATTAGTATCAATTGAATGGTAAGTTATTTATCGCAGTCGAAATGTTTGCGGTGAAACATACCAACAATATGTTAATATTCGGAATTGAAACTCACACTCATCATTTTGAAAGCCGTGGTCGCACTGAATTTCTAAGATTTGAAAAATTCTGGATTGCTTTGTCTGCAAATAAGGACATCAAATCGTCCGTGCGAATAACTTCCGTAGGAGAAATAACTTCATGTCATAACCCTTTGTAAAATAAAATAAAATAAAAAGTGAACGAAATTACGAGCAACAGCTAGTAAGTTAATAAGAGGCTTAAATGATTAAAAGGCAGGTAACAACAGTCAGGCATCTCCTTGACAACAGATCAGCTAGCAAATTCTCTGGTTGTTGGACCTTTCACTCCAGCTATATATTACACTTTGAAATTATTGTAATATACTGCTTAAATTGAGAATTAGTGAAAGTTTGAGAAGTTTCCATACGTCGCAGGATTAGGTTTCGTTGTAATGCATAGTTTTACACGACACTACTGTTTGCGAAAATAGCAGCACCAAGAATGAGACATGTGAACAATGGAATTTATGCCACAGATTACAAATGATCAGAGTTACGGAAGTGTACATCAGTTTGATCATCCATGTGCTGCGATTTGAGTCTCTAGACGTCGTGGCATTGAATCAAAGGGAGGCTGGATATGCTGCTGTGGAACTCACTGTTACGCCGTTGTATGCACTTCCACAAGACATCGACAGCGGTTGAAGGAGGATCAGAACGGAGAAGTTGCCAGCCGACCATATCCAGACATATTCAATGGGTGTCATGTAATGCGATCGTTCAGGTCAGGGAAACAGAAGAAAGCTTGCGCACTGCTCGCCACATGTGCCCGACCATTGTCCTGCTGAAATATGGCACGTGAAGCTGCATGCAAGAGAGGCAGTGCTTCGGGCTTTAAAACCTTCTTGATGGATCAGTTCCTGTACAGGTTGCCCTCTGTACGTAGGAGGGGAGATCACATGTTATAGCTAACTATCGCATTTGGCGTTTGTCCGTTATGCTGCTTAGCAGTGCACCATAGTATCGTCCAACAAGTGTGCAGCCATCACTGTAGGACAATTTGAAGCGGGTCACGTCCGGAAACACTACCTTTCGCCGTTAAGGTGCGGATGCACCAAGAGTGCAAAATGTTTACAAACGTTTATGATTTTTGCAAAATCAGAATTTGTCTGTTGGTTAGGTGAATAGAGCGCACGTATGAAGATTTGAAAATGCTCCAACTGGTGTAGGTATGTACATCCTCCACCATCGGTACAATGTAAATCTTATATCTATACAAAAGAAGACATGTCTGTCCCTACATTTCACTTTCCAGTCACAACTACCTAGGCAAACCACTGTGTGGTAGTAGCCTCGAGTCTCCCAACGTGCACTATGATGTTTGCTTGTCGGTAGTTGTGGGAGATATGGTGGTTGAAAGTGGCCAACATAGGTTAGTTTCATATTTCAGCCAAAGTGTTCTAGTTAAATGAAATCTTATAGAATGTATTAGAACATTCTTGAATGTACTAAAATGTTCTAGAATACGATACACATTTCAGCTTTTTTAGCTGTTAACAAATAATATAAATAATTTATATCCGACATACTTAGTGTGTGAACCGATGTTGACGGGCCTTTCAGTGGTAGGTTGCTGAATCGGCAGGGAGTAACATAAGCTACTTTTTATCTGGAAATATTTAAGGTTCAGTGAAAAAACATAAAAACCTTTGAAAATTCATGAGAAATACGAAGGTAGTCGTTGGCATCAGCTAGTAGATTACTAAAGAGTACGAACTCTGAATCAATACAAAGGGGTATTTAGTATCAAATCAGAATAGATCTACAGAAGCTGATGGGTGAATTTTTAACACTGGGGGCTGGAATTCTGAAGACGCCTGTTTGATTCCAGATCCGGCAATCCAGATTTAGATTTTCCATGGTTCTGTGAAATAGCTCAATGCAAATACCGGAATGCCTACTACTAATTTCATTTGCGTTAATCGCTGAGAGTTCAAACTCTAATGACCAAACTATCAACAAGCATTAACTAAGATCGTACTAAACCATGTCGCCCGTTGAGTCTGGTATCTTGCAGTGTGTTTGCATTGAGTGTTTCGTGTTTTTTCTACCGACTGCTGACACAAGAGTTTTTGAGAGTGGCCGCATGTTCTCGGTTGCCATATCCATTTGGTTGGGACGAATGCCTTGGTTTATCGAATTAAAATTCGCTTTTAAAGGGCTATTTGAATCGATTGGCAGCATTAAAGAAAGTTAGTGGCTCGCAAATAACTGTTCGCAAGGTTGTTACACCATTTGGACTACATTGTGAAAGCGCGTAAACCAATGCTTCTGAATCGGTAGTCCGCGGGCACTAGTGGTTCATGAAGTGGTTCGCAGATAAAATAATATAAATTTAGACCTTATATTTGTGTTGTATAAAGTTTTAAGCGAGTATGAGCTATAAGTGACGATATTTCAATGATCAGGCAAAAATCTAGTTTTTCGAGGATGAGGATAGGACAGCATTCTCAGTTTGCGTCAAGTTAGCGCCTTTATTCTAGGGATTAAATGAAATAAAGTTACAGTCACAGCGGCGGCAGGGCGCTTCGGTGCAGCGACATGCGGCGGCTGAACCATGGCATGAGCCGTGGTGCAGCAACATGCCACGACTGAGTCCGCTGTTGCAGTGAACGCAGTGGCCGCACGGCGCTGCGGTGCAGCTCGTCACTTCAGTGCCGTGCATACGGCGGTTAGGTCCCTACCGCAGCCGGCAAACGCGGCGGCCACAAATACCGCAGGACTCCAACCTCTGATGGAACAACGAGTAGGCGCGCTGCAACCCCTGTCCCAAAAGTCTCCAGTGAGGCATCTCGCGCTTCAGGCTGAAGACTCGATTAGGCTGAGGATCCAACCCATCTGCTCGCTGTCCCGTCCGAAGCTGGAGTGCAGTGTGGCCCTTCTTTTTTTGTCCTTGAGGATCTGTGGACAGTGTCCTTGTTTTGTTGATCTTGGTTTTATTTAGGGGATGAATGTCGAAATTAATTTGGCCAGCAGCCGGATGATCTGGGTCTTCTGGAGTTGACTGGCTCCGCTGCATTGACAATGATGTTCTTAGTACTCTGCACTACAGCGTTCAAGATCTTGATGGGTGCATCTTGCGTCTTGGCTATTTCTCGTAATCGGCCCCCTGTTTTGTTCCGGTGGCTTGCCGCGACGTGTGACAGGTTGGCTGTAGTCAGATTGAAGGTTGAAGGTTCGGCTGCTTTGCTTCTGCTTGCAGTTGTCCTCCTTGATGTTTGGTACCGATGTCGGTGTCATCTTACAACTTCTGGGGTGTTGTTTCTTGGCAATAGCTTTCTTTAGGTTGCGGCAAACTGGACAGCCTTCGTATACTGGTGAATGCACGCCCTTGCAGTTCGCGCATTTGGATCTGCCTCCCTGCAGCGACTGCAGTTCTTGACGCTTTGTCTTTCACCGCAGCGGACGCAACGTTCTTCAGCTCGGCAGTCCTTGGCATGGTGCAAGAATTTCTGGCACCTGTGACATTGCTGGACGCTTGTAGATGCCTTTCTTCGTTTCTTGGTGTTTTTGCGAGGCGCCAGGATGGTCCTCTTCAGAGCTGTTTCTTGGTCGGCCTCTGATCTTGGCTTGGGTTCGTCTCTTGGCTTGTTGGGTTGTTTTTGCCGGTATAAGATGCCTTCGTCCTGCAGGATCCTGAAAACGATCGGCATGTCCTACAATTTTACATACAGGGTGCCCCAGTTGGCGGTTGGTAGAGGAGGCCTCTCTTCCACGGATTCTTCTTCTTTTGCATGTCCTCTTGGGGCTTCCATCATTGTTCCTGTTGATGTTTCTTCGCTGGTGTTGTGCGATTCAGGAGATTGTAGAGGGAGTAGTCTACGGCATAAGTCTTCCGTGTATTTCTTTTCATCGAAGTCTTTGGCAAAGATTGTTGGAAACGGTAACTTTGCTCCCGGGTCTTCCTTCTCATCCGTTCCTTCGATAGCTTCATACATTGGGATTGCTAGTTCTGCGTGTGTTGGATCGCTGAGAACCCGGTAAAAATCTTCTATCATACCGGCTGGCAGGCTCCATCGGTAGATTTTGTCGAAAATCTCTACGCGCATTTCCATCCGCAGATAGTCCTTGGGCGCATAGAGATCTCCATCAAGGCGGTTCTTCCAATAGCTTGGTGGATGTTGGTCGTATCGGACTTCGTATTTTTTTCTGTCTGAGCTGCAGTAAAAGAATATTGGCCAATATTCTCGTTCTTGTTCCTCGGCAGTTAACACAATCGAATGGCTTCTGCATCGGTAGCTACCAGCTGTCGGTTGAAATGAACCGTCATCTGCACTGGAAAAGTATCCGTCCTGGGATTTATTTGGCCCCAGACGCTGCCTTATATACCCTGTCGACAATGGCGAGGACCATTTCCGCGGCAACGCGCCTTGACGACTAATGGTTACCGTAGAAAACCAATGGTTACCGTAGAGACGCTGTCACAGCATGCGTCGAAAGTTGGTATATTATTTAGATTCGCACGCAGTATTCTGTTAGTACCAGAAGCTGAAACGGTCCACGTAAGAGTTTTAAAGATATTTTCGTTTTTATCGCAGAGATCAGAATGTTACGCTTGATACTAGCATTGTGAGGAGATGAACCGCATTCTGTCTGAATTGAAGCATAGGATTTCAACGACGTCGCTGAATCTCCCAAGCCTCACTTTTCAACAGAAACGAGACTTCCATTATCGTAGGTGATTATCGACATGTTCAGGGAATGTTAACGCCATGTTGGAATCATCTATAAAGTGTGAGTGAATTTGGCTAACACAAAACTTGTTTTTTTTTTTTTTGCTTGGGCTTTACGCCTCGTCGACAGCGAGGTCATTAGAGGCGGGATGGGATTCGGGCAAGGAACGGGAAGGAATTCGACCATGGCCCTTTTGAAGGAAGCATCTCTGCAGTGGAGTGATTTGGGGAAATCGTGGAAAACCCAAATCTTGACGCCCGGACGGGGATTCGAACCCGCGTCCTCCCGAATGAGAGGCCAGAACGTTAACCGTTCACCCACCACTCTCGGTCACAAAACGGAATCAGCAATATGTAAGTGTATGTTCTCATATTAAATTCCATAGGAACCGGTACTGTACCCACCATATCTCCTTTTTCGGGGGTAATAAACGCTAAGAATTTGACCGTGGTATTTTGAGGGAACCATCTCAGCATTTGCTTGGAATTATTTCGATAAATCATGTAAAATCGAAATCTGATGGCCTAATGGAGATTTGAACCTGCATCCTGCCAAATTCAAGGTTCGAGCACAGCGCTCAGTTAATTTAATAAGTTAATCGTGTGGTCAGTAAAATCCGGCGCATTCCGACGTTCTTGTGTTAGTGTAAGTTGCTGATTTTTTTTTTTAAATTTGCAGCTTGTATTTAATTTTTTGAATTTATTCAGAACAAATACGAGTATCAATATAACTAAAGCAAAAAAAAAAAAAAAATCATCACCGTTAGCAATAGAGGAGGTTAATTTTGACCCAAGGCTGGGAGCATTTCACGCCATCTGACTCCCTACCATGTTTGGATAAAAAAAACTCGTGAATTGTCAAATGATTCAAATTACTGGTAATACAATATAGTTTTTTTCTTATTCAGTTTACTTCTGGCATGTTTCATGTACTTGACCAAGCCATCATTTGAAGTCTGTTGCGGAAATTCGAAGAAAACTGAACAGAGAGCTGAGATACATAATTTGGCGATTCTACAATAACCGTGGCATCGCAATTTCTTGATGGATTCTTATATAACTTGATGAAACAAATCGAAAGTAAATAGTAAATTTTTTTTTAACATCTTCTTAGTTTTCGAGAAAACGTATTTCTAAATTGAGATGGTTAGGTTGAAATGCGGCCTGGACCAGAAGAAAAATTTCGCCAAAGCCACATTTGATGGTGGGTTCTATGTAACTTGACGAAACAAATCGAAAGTAAAGAGTATATTTTTTTTACATCTCGCTTAGTCTCGAGATATCGTATCTCAAAACTGAGGTGGTTAGGTTAAGATGTTGCCTGTACCAGAAAAAAAACTCTCTGAAGGCACTCAAGGAACTACACGGTGGGCATACACATATGATTTTTGTTTTCTTCCTAGTGGTTGTGGTTATTTTGAAATATGGCCCGGACCAGAAAAATGCGATACCAAAAGCACAAGGAACTATACTTACATGATTTTTGAGGTTCAATATCTCGAAAACTAAGTCAGATATATATATAAATATATAAAATTATTATTTGCTTTCTATTTATTTCCTCGAGTTACACAAGAATCTATAATCAAATTGCAGAGCCACGGTTATGATAATGCTGGCCACAATTTTCGGAAAAATATATAGTTGACATTTACATTTTACAACTTTTGTATCTCTGATGTATCTAGAAAATAAATCCCATTACCAGGAGGTGAGATAAGAGACTTGAAAACGTGTCTGCAGAGAGATTTATGCGCAGTGGTGATCGAGGGGTCCAGTACACTAGCAACTCTCTGTGTGACCGAGGTATTACAGAAACCAGAGCTACACAGTATGAAATGAAGATGTGGAAGAGTCAACTTATAAGGTACCCAGATATAATGACTACCGGTTGATTATGATCGTAGGGTGGGGACAGACTTGTCTGTTGAAAACTTGAAATGTAAATATCTTGGCGTAACATCTGGTGATGAACTCAACTAGACGAGACACATTAGACAGGTGGAAGAAAAAGGTTATAAAATCCTACATTTACTGGGAAGGGTGCAGAGAAGTGAAGAAGTTGGGTTATATACCTTGTTTAGAACATTGCTCGAATGTTGTGGTGTATATGGCGCTAATGATCCCGACGTCGATGCGCCCTAAAACACCAACACCAACAACAACAACATGGTAGTGTAGTTTGGAACCCACACCTTTGGTATCAAATACACGAGTTGAAGTTTGTGCAAAGAAGGACTCCTAGATTTGTTTCGTGAAATTATCGCAGAACATAATCGGTAACCGATATGATAAAGGGATCCATAGGAATGCAGGAAGAGGGTGAAGAGACAGCTAGGAGTTACATGGCATATGTTGACGATGAAGCATGGAAAGATGTTGGTGTGAGAATAACGAGAGGTGTATGGAAGGGAAAATATGACCATGGGGACAAGCTGGCTTTCGATTTCATGGATAAGGGAGTACGAAAATTGTATTTTGTGGGTAATGGAGTCAGGGATTGGAATAAAGTACACATCAAAATAATTCATGCGCGATCAGTGGAATAGGTGATACGCTGCAAGTCGCCATTTAGAAAAACAAACTGCCACTAGACGTGACTACGTTACTGTGACTTTCAAGTGATAGAAATAATTGTAACGCGTGAATATGGTTTTAACAGCTTTAATTTTAAGTTCATTTTAATTTCCAAAAATGGTTTAAGAACGGAGTCTAACAGTGGAGAGTGTTTGCTGTTAACAGAATTATATGTATTATCTTTATTTTGTTCAAGATTTAAAAATAAAGAATTAAACAATATAAAAAAATAGTACTTTTATGTATTATTTCTACGCTTCTATGATAACTGTACAAATATCCAGAATCAATTTGAAAATAAGTGCCTGGAAACTCTAGAAAAATGCATAAGTCTTTTGTAGGAGTATCCTGTAGACAAAAAACGAAATGTTTTTGCAGATCTAATTTCTACAGATAGACAATCTATGTAATTCATATCTCGTTTACGTATTCTAGGATCGATTAGTTAATTTACGAACTAATAACTTGTGGCGATATATGACAATTTTTTAAATAAATAACTCTTGTGGTCTGTCTTTAAGTAATTTAGCAGCCACTCTGTATTTCTTAAAAAATTAGGCAATATCCAAAATTTAGGTTTTCCTATTTTTTTCAATATTATCCTCTTAAAACAGAAGCTGCACTAGCAATAAGTAGGAACCATTCAGACACATACCAAAACTACTCGTAACAATGAAAAAACTGTTGTTTGCGAATATTTGTTTGGTGAAGACGACGGTCAAACCATCCGTCTGCAAACAACCAAAAGTCTGCAAACACAAAAATGTTTGCTTCCGATGTGCGCTTGTTGGATCGGCAGTTCAGTTGCAGAATATTTTAATTGTTTGTCCGTGGGCGGCAGGTGGATGCGGGGGCGTTGACCTGGCGGGGGGAGGCGCCGGGCTGGCGGCAGACAGAGGACGGCGGCGGCGCGCAGGCACACAGGTGAGGCGGCCTGCCCCACATCTCGAGAGTCAACCTCCAACAGAGCACGAAACTCCTGTCCCACCAAACGTGCTTCAATGTCTGTATGATCTTAAATCACATCAACTGACCTTGTTTTAAAGTACGCTGACATTTGATTACTTTTAACATCCGTTTCATGTTAAGACATTAGGTAGGACTACCACTATCCAGTATAAAAGCTTTTTCCTTTTTTTTTGTTCACCTAGAACAGTTTTCAAATGGCAGAATAATCCAATAGATGACACCGATACAGTAACATCCTAAAGGAGTCTTAGATGCACCATATCCACATCCTAGTATTAGAGATAGAAATGAATAAACATCAATATAAATATGTTAATATACGCGAAAATAATGAACGCAGATGTTATGCAACTACACTAGATTTAGAAAAGAATTCTTTTACCCTATACTCTTCTTCAGAATATTCTACGAATTTAAACATTTAATGGCTGTAAATTTCACATTCTTTACCACTAATAGAAGTTGGTTTTAGATCTCAAACTGTAATAATCCCAAACGAATTGTCTTACGGCCAAATTATTCGCTTTTCCTTTTACGTGTGTAAATTTCATTGTGACCCACCTCTGTTAACAATTTTACTCACCAAAAGTTATCTGCGAATTGACGTCATGATGGCTGAGAGGTTCGGGCGTCTGGCTGGAGATCAAAAGGTACCCGGTTCGAATCCCGGACTCGGCTGGGATTTTCAAAGGCCTTTCGCCCGACGTTTACCTCGTAATGCTGTGTAGTGCGAAGAACGCCAGAACGCTTTATATTTCAAACTCCACGTTACGCTGTAGGTTCCCCAAACTCGGTACGTTTACCGCGTTAGGTTAGCTAATCACCAAGTGGAGTACGTGAATTCCTTTGTCAATATCATAGCTAACTTAAAGAATGACTTTTACCTTATCGATTATTTTAGATATGTTCTTATAATAGAGATGAAACAAATCTGAAGTTGTAATATTAAGTTCCTCACAAAGTATTCAGAAAGGTATTCAATCTTGGTGCCCAGAAGAAGCATGTTTACAGTGAGTGCACCGTGTTATTTACATTTCTAAGATTCGGTCCTCGATTTTCAATGCGTCGATGCAAATTAAGTGGTTAATTTCCCTTTCCTACATATTTTCCGTTTGTAATAAGTATCGACTACTCGAAAGCTCTTGTACCGTCGCCAGGCGAAAATTATCTACACTTCCCAGCTAATTCAGTTTGCCTTTCTCCTATAGAGCCGAATTATAATTTTTAGCATTTTGTGCTATAAACTGTGATGTATAGATGTACATTTACAAAACCAGTGGTTCGGATTTCACTTAAAATTGTGGGTTCTAAATGGAAAGTTCCACTAGTCCTATCTATTGCACAGTGCCATTATATGCCTCCTTCAGGAGGATGCAACTAAACTTGTTATGCAACTAAGTTACGCTTTTAAATTCTAAACCAATGTTAATACTAAAAGGATTTTATAAATTTGGAAACTCTCTTTCTGATTGCACTAGTCGGTTTTTGCTATCATCCTTGTTCCGGAAATCGGTTGTAATTGCATCATATGATTAACAAAATGCTCTTATCACTTGTAAATATGGAAGCGAGCTAATACACTTTTCGACCCAATAATAGTATAGAAATAATCAGCACAAAGAATCATTTTCAGTCTTCTATTATAAGTCTTACACAGTATTTACAAAAAGAAATTTTAGAACGCTGATGAAATTTACATCTACTTTATGTCTGTCTGTAACCTGACTTCTGAGGGATGCTGTTGTAGTTCATGGCGGGTTGCGTCAGTATCTTTAATTGAGGCGGGAAAAAATCGCTTTCTCCATCATTTGCTAAAAACTAAGTTATGGACCGTATCACTTTCCAACGCTTTGAGACAGCGACAACCTAGAACAGCGAAATAAAAATTGTAAGACGCGTTTTTACATATCCTTGACATAAATAGAATCTTTTTTTTATATTAAAATTGCAACAGTAAAATGTTTTAAAAAGTAGCTGAATCGAAAGAAAGGCAGCGTCTTGAGCCATTGAACATTTTCAGGAAATTCAGTGTCCGCGTTTGTCGTGAAAGAAGGAATGTGGCGTGTTATTATTCCGGTCACGTGGAGGAATTGATCCGACGTACACGAAGGCGAACTGCTGCTCGAGTCTCACTCTCTGAGTTACAGCTGCCAGCGCAAGCGTACATTTGTCTGCAAAGAAAAGTTTTTATCCCACTGTTACGTCTTTATCATACACTGGCGCTCGTTTTCAAGAAATAGGGAAAATAAACCTTTTTCTCTTTATTGCGGACTTCCCGTGCAAGGATAATATTATTTTCCCATCTCAATTCGGTCCAGGCACTAAGCGGCGTCTTTTCTTCGGCGCTGACAAATGTTTCACTCGACCTTTCTGACTCTCGTCGAAGAGAAAGCGGTAATAAAACTGTAATGCGTCTGCTCTCAGATCGAATCCTCCAATATGTTACGACCAACGACTGCAACAGCCGATGTCTCTTCGTTGTCCTAAAGAGTAATAAAATATATGAAGATTGCTTCTTATCTCCGTTTGTCTCTGTTTTATTCTAACTCAGAAGATGATTTCCAAATCTTTGCATCAGTGAATAATTCAAAGAATAGTTGCACAGAGTTAGCAGTAAGTGCTATATCGTAGTGAAACAATAACGTAAGTCATCATTAATACCTAATTTCTATAAAAATGATATCAAAAATATCTGCGGAATTGTTAAAATCTTAACTTACCTTTCTGAATTCGGCGCCAGAAGCAAAAAATTTCAATCTGCTTATTAGATTCAAAGCTGTTCCCAGTACATTCAAAATTAGCTTCAAACGATTTTTAGCATGTTACTCACATCCATCTAGAATTGTTACCGAGTTTCTAAAATAACTATTGGCGGCAGGGAGATTTTACTTATTTTAAAAATCAGTAGTATTCACTATCAGTAGACGATTCTTGAGCAGGAAGCGGAATCACGTAGGGCATGGAATACGGTCTGAATTCCTGGAGAAAAATTGAAATGCGTAATGTTGAATCGGAATTTGAAGTCGAGTCCTTTAAATTCGCGTACTAACGAATTAGCGGGCGAGACTTCTCGTGGATCAGTTGAAACAACCTATTCCTAATTTACCTATACTGCAGCTCATTAATAAAGCAGATTCAATTTCAAACGATAATTTGTGCTACTTATGAGGAAATAATTAAATATTTTGAACAAAACTATCTCGAGATTTATGCAATTTGGTGCCACAGGTTTATTAATCTGTAGCCACAACTGAAAAAAGCTGGAGATCACATCACACTAAAGATACTTTAGTGATCATTAGGCATCATCAGGAGCCAGGTGAAGGTTTCCGGTACAGGCAGTATAGATGCGAGACACTGACATCATTTGACTCGTTTTGTTGATCTCATATCACCAATCATCATTAACGCTGAAAAATTCAAAATGGCTTAGGGCAATGACTGTGATACGCTTTCCCAGCTACTAATTTTTGCGAAGAGGAATGCGGCGGATGCCGGGATGGTTCCCAATCTCCGCAACATAAACTGTACTTTTCACAAAACAAAGAATAGACTTATCAAAAGCTGAACATAGTTATACGAATCGCAGACAGATGGCAATTATTTCACTTCCGTCATTAGTACTTAGTACGACCTGAAATTTGGTATAAAATGCTTGACGTCAGCAAAGGCATCTGGCCGTAAAACGATAGCTCCAAATATGACCATGACAACGTTGAGCAAAACTCATCGAAAGGCAGCAGACCTAAAAATTTTGAGAAAAGGTGGTGAAGAAGAAGAAGAAGACTACGAAACGTTCTACCGAGGTCCGTAATGCCATTTCCAATTCTTTCATAATATTTCGCGATGAAGACTTAAGTAAAATATCGGAGTCTCGTTGTGTGATTTTTTTTTTTTTTTTTTTATTTAGCGAAGCTGTGAGGTCCCACTCACAAATCATTCCTGAAATTGTAAATAGATTAGAAAATAATAGACTTTAACAGCATAAGTAGTATGTATAGATATTTGGGTAATTTTAAGTCTTTTGTAGTAATGTAATTTTTTGCAGTTGGCACTACTGTATGGTTGGTCGAGAAGGAAGGAAGGTGTTAAGATGGCGCAGAGAGACCACTAGGGAATATATTAATTGTACAGTGACGACTATGTATTGTGTTATCTGAGCTTTTAAAGTGTTCAATAAATTGTGCAGATAAATGAAAATATTAGTAGATTTGATTTAATATTAACATCCGTTGCGCAGAAGTATGTAATTTGAGAGCAGTTTATCAAACAATAATAATATGTTAGGTGATACCACTACCGCGAAAAACAACGCTTGGGCCATTTGTTGAAGTTGGCGGGCTATCTACTTTCTACTAATTTGTTAAGGAGGACCTAGCAAAGCTCAACAACTTTAGAATTTTTTTGCGTTATTATGCTGATTTTAATATTGGTTTCGTATATGATGATGAGACGGTAAGTTTATATTATAATGTAACACATTTATATGACGGCTATTTTGAAGTAAATACTGATAAATTTCGTACAACAGATTTCATTTTTTAGTAGTAGGCATATATCTATGGAACCAGAGACTAATGGAGACTCTTCGGAATATTTAGTTAGAGTGAAGTTATGGTATTGTATCAGAATATGAAGCGGACTGCGTCATGATCAAGATAGGAAAATGATTAAAACAGCAATGTGAAATGTTAATTTGAATGTATAAAAAATAATTACGTGATCAGACATTATGCTGTTAAAAGGTTAAAAGGAATACGAGTAAAAATAAGTGGCGATTTCTTCTTACTGAAGATTACATCTGTTTAATTCAAGTAAGTTACTTTCGGCTTATCGTAACTGCAAAGTTACAGTACGCACGAACTTATCGCGAAGCTCGCAGAGGCTGCCTTACTTTAGTGACTCATGCGGTGTGATATGCGAGGTGCGCTGCAGGGGACCCGGGACCTCTTTTGTCGGTCGCTCTGCTCGACCGGCGAGAGCTGCCACTGCCTGCTGTGCATGATTTACTCGCGGCACTCGTCTCATAATTATTTAGAGTGTGTGATTTAGGTGTTGGTGGCCGCAGTGCCGCCGCCGGCCTAGTCCGAGGACAATGATAATAATTAGAGCCGTCGACCAGACTCGCATAAATCAGGCGCCGCCTGGCCGCTGCTTGACGCCTGTCATCGTCACCTGACAAGTCCGTCGTCCGCTCCAGCATCAAGCCATTAAAAAAAAGTTTAAAACCTTATGACTGACTGAAAGTGAAATGAGCCGGGGTGATTCAAATTTATATATGATTTGTAAAAGAGAGAACTGCAGACTCTTGTTTAAGAGAATTGCATATTCGTTTGCTGTAGTTAATCTTTCCTACTGGTTACAATACTAGTACAGATCTCCATATAATGCAGTAGCTAATATAAATGGGTAAACTTGTCCTTTTGCAGAAAAAAACCAATCGCTGGTGCAGCTAACTCCACCATGCGAAATAATGTAGAATGAAAAATTTATGGTTGAGTGAAGTAAGGTATATTTATGGAACTTACAATTAAAATTACAGCTGTTTCTCTGTATATTGTCAATATTTGCCTCTATTTATTATAATGTAGCTTGGAATAGTCACTGTTCGTTTCTGTTGATGCTATAAAAGTCGTGAATTCATACTTTTTTAACAAAATAACGGCAAATAGATTGGCATTCTATGTATTTAGGTTCTTAGGTATTTACCACTAGTGTGGTTAAGGAGCAGGCAATATGCTGCAAGGCAACATTAACTTCGAAAGAGGAAATAAACATTCCACTTACAGCAGCTGAGGTGGTCAGGGAACACGAAAACAACACTAAAAACACAAAAAGTTTTGTGATTTCTTAAGTAGTTAGTTACGGGGAAAAAAAAGTTGATAAGGACGACAAACGCTACCGTATGAAGGAAAGGAATATTCTATTGCTGGTTGGATTCAAACCATTGGAGCAACGAGAAAGATGCAACAAAATAAAGAAACAATAATAAACAGCAAACCTGCGAGTGTAGCTGCGCGCGTACCGGCCATCCCGATTGCAGTTCTAAGTCGGTTTCCCGCAATCATCAAGGCTAATGCTCCGCCTCATAAACCACATATTTCACCCCCAAAAATTCGCTTATCACACACAGAACATAGTTACACGTTTCGCAGACAGGTGGCAACACAATATGACTCCCATAAAGTAAATGCTCTGGTTCTTAAAATCCGTTTCTATCAAGGATAGTTCACATGTCCTCCCACTCTCATGATTACACCCCGGACGCTTACTCACAGGTGCCGCTGTCTCGGGGCGATATGAAAAAAAGCAGCAGAAGAGACTTTGCTGTGGGGGAAAAACAAACTTGTATATACATATCTATAGTTGCATTCTATGATGATTATATAAGAATTATTAATTAAATAAATGAATGAGTAAAGTACTTTCGCATATTGAAAGCAAGTGTAGATACGTGGTTGCGCAGTAAAAACGCGAGGGCCTCAAAAACTTAGCATAGTGGGATATCGCTGAAGGTCCGGGTAGGATTAGCAGGTAATTGACATTTCTAAAAGGGAGGATAAGAGTTTGGTAGATGTTAAATCTTTCAGATCAAGAGGTTATGACCATCAGAAGCCTTTAGCTGGTCTGTAATGTATTTCTGACACGAGAATAACGAGGACAGAAGAAATTGAGATGGACTTTAAAAGCAAACTTCTCATGGTGTGGGAAAGGTGACTATAGTACTTTGGACGACACGCTTAGATCACGAGCGTGAGCCCATCAATCAGAACGGCTCGCTAGTGGACGTGTTGTATGAATGATGCCTATCCAATCAGAGGCAGAATGTATGGTTGTTAATCATTTTCGTTACACTTTGTTTTGTTTCTAGCCATTCGCCTGGAGGGAAGACGACTTCTTAACAGAGAGAGTGGGACGCTGCTCTCGGCCTAGAGGAGAACGCGAGCCCGAGTAAACTCGTTTGGGGAGAGTGGACCCGGCAACACAGACTCGGTCGGTGGCGCGGCCTCCGGCAAGTCGTACAGTCGGTCGGGAACACATCATTGATTCAGGCCGACAGAACAGCCCTGATACACGAATCATAGACTGTTGGGCTAAAGAGGTAGTCACTGAGTGTGGTATACTGATCGTTGTGCGGTGGGCTTAAAGTACCCACTACTTATGCAGGTGTTGGTGAGGCTATCAGTTGAGCCTCGTACATATTAGTGCCATTAGTGTACGCAATTGTACAGTGAGCTACTCTCTGTGCATAAAAGTGAAGAACGTTGTGCAACGTGGGTCATCGCAGCTGAGCAAGGTTGCAAAGGGGGTGTTTTTCCGAAATTCCGCCCCCCCCCTTTTCTGGTGAAATTTGGTGAGATCTGGTCGGACGGGACTTCCTTTTTTTTTAGCTCTCCTGCTTCCGAGGGCGGTTACACCTCACGTGAGATTTCCGTCGACCCCCCCCCCCCCCCTTGGTGTGATTTCGTGAGATTTCGTCGGACCCCCCCCTCCCTCCCCAATTTCATATCACGTAATTAATGCACTGCATTAAAGACCCAAAGGGTATCCCGAGGACATGTAATCCTCTCAAATTACATATAGCACTTGTAGATTTAGGCACAGCACTTTACGGTAGCGAAACATGGACTTTAGGAATACCGGAAAGAAAGAAACTTGAAGCATTTGAAATGTGGTGCTACAGAAGAATGCTGAAAATTAGGTGGACAGACAAAGTAAGAAATGAATGAGTTTTGGAAATGATGGGTGAGAAAAGAAGTTTATGGAAGAAGCTTACAGGAAGAAGAGACAGGCTGGTAGGTCATATTTTGAGACATGCTGGATTGGTTAATTTGTTAGTGGAGGGAATAGTCGAAGGTAGGAACTGTAGAGGTAGACAGAGATTAGAATATATGAAGCAGATAATTGAGGATGTGGGCTGTAAGGGGTATGTAGAAATGAAGAGGCTAGCACAGGATAGGAAGGGATGGAGGATTGCCAAACGGCAAAAATCACAACTGTAGTTGAAATTTAATGCGCCCGACTAACGCTTTAGTGATGAAGATTGGAGATGGACTCTCAATGTTCTAATTAAATTTCTTTTTTTTATTGCTTTACGCCTCGTCGACGGCTAAGGTAATTAGAAGCGGGATGGGACTGGGTACAAGGAACGGGAAGGAATTCGGCCATGGCCTTTTTGAAGGAAGCATCCCGTCATTCACCTGGAGTGATTTGGGGAAACCATGGAAAACCCAAATCTGGATGCCCGGACGGGGATTCGAACCCGCGTCCTCCCGAATGCGAGGCCAGAGCGTTAACCGTTCTCCCACCACGCTCGGTGTTAAATTTCTAAAGCTAGGGCAATGTGAATGATTTGCATAGTTGTTAAATATAAAATTGTTAACTTTGCGTTCTATTTGAATTTTAATGTCAGTTAGTGTATATTGATGTGCTTGCTTAATGCACAATTAAATAATATATTCAACTATAAATCCCATCCATACCCCTGTGAAATTTCACTATATATAAGATCGAAGTTTCTCTCGGCGTTGAGAATTAATATAGTCTTCTCGGATGACTAGTCGAGTGAGCAGGGGGTTTCCACACGATATTTCGGCGATCACCAGAAAATGGCGACGGAGTTGAGATCGGCGAAACATAGCGTGAAAACACCCTGCTCACTCGGCTAATCATCCGAGAAGACTACATTAATATATCAATATAAATCCATAGTCATGTGAGGAAGGAAGGGTTTAGTTGCTGAGATGCTTTCGGAGAGTACCTACCTGAAGATTCTTACAAGCGAAGCAATTACTGAGTTCACGGTAGATGTGGTATCGACAGTGTAAGGTTACTTGGGATTATTTTAGGTCATTATTTGAGTAGTTTTGTGTTATTTTAATAGTATTAGCGCGTAACGCAAGCTTTTAATCTATCGTTAGGAGAAAAGGTTGTACCAGAGTACTTCAGGGCAAGAACTGCCTGCAGTTGCAACGTCATCAAATTGACCCGGTCGGGAAATTTGACAAAACCTGTCAATAGGGGTCAGTAGGTGGAACGGTGCCTTCCGTGATTTAGCAGTCGGAGTGTGCGTGTCTCCGAACCAGATGCATTGTGAAAAAGGGGGGGGGGGGGCGAAGTCTTTATTGGAAGTGAATATGGACTTCTATGGTAGCTGAATTCCTGTGTCGTTTCGGGGAGAAAGTATTGGTCTCTAAAAGGTAGTGAACCAGAGATAGGTGAAGTGTGGACAAGTATTAATATGCTTCGTCGGCAAGTCGGTCAGAATTCTTGATGGCTCAGAATATTTTCTGAGATTTAGCATTAACTTCTGTGTTTGAAATTATCGACGAGTTGTAGTGTGGCGTTGAGGGCTAGTAAACTTCGTCAGTGAGTAGATGTAATTCAGCTCAGCCTTAGTAGATTTAAATTGTTATTTACGATTTCAGAATCATAGGTTTGCTTTGGAAAGAAAAGAGAATTTCGTCAGACTGACTAACATTAAAGATAAAAATTTAAATTTTTCGTTATCGCTCTAGGAAACGTGCGGATGCTACGAAGTGTTCTAGTTTCTATTTGTTAATCCAAATCTCCTATTAAGCACACTCTACAACCATCTTTAAGTTAGAAATTTTTCTGTTTCTTCCTCGCCTTTAAAAAACAGATTTCTGTTCGAACAATTATAGCTACTATTTATTGTTTTCTTTGTTGTAATTACACTGATTATTTTCAATTAAGGATTCCTTTTTAAGATATGTTTTTAATGTTTAAAAAGTGCATATACGAATTGAAAATACATACGCACACTGCGGGAAATCGTGATAAATACGCTACTTGGAAACTAACGGAAGAGTCTTTAAATAACAACACTTCATTTGGCAGTAGTGACCGAGTTTCGTAAACACGTTTTAAATGTAAGTCCAATTGTGAGTAGAAGTTATTCGCTGCTGTGTTAAGTACGTGTGGCCTGCTGGCTATAATCTATGGATTAGGCGGATTCCGTTGAGAATAAATGATTCCGAAGTGTTGTAGCTGTTTCATTCGCCGTGTGTGGTTACATTACGTTTTACGGTGCTTTTTTCAGCCATATATTGCCATGTTTATAGCTGACGTGTCATAAACACTTCTTTTCAGAGTCTAAAAAAGTTTATGTGACTGTCAATAATTCTACATTCATTCCCCTGAAAGCCGCCTCCAGGACGGATATTGCACGGCAGCTTGACGGGAGCTGCGCACGAACCTACGTGTGCCACTCGTAAAACAGAGGGAACCCCACTTCAGCTGCATTTATTGCACATGGGGAGTGCGGGCCATTAGTAAAGGGTACTAAGAAGCGAAATAAGTTTTTTGACAACTCTTCACGCATATCGTGAACGTTTTCCGGAAAGGCATCCCTAGCTGAATATATTTTCCGTTTATGACATCCGTAATATAATATACAACGCAGAAATTTGGTGATATATAATGTTCTTACTATGTTGATTACCAGGTAAAAGGTTAAGTGTTAGAACAACAATTACCAGACTAAGTGAAGACCTGAGTCTTAGTTTACTGTGAAACGATCGCTACTTTATGATTTTTATTACGCTAAACAAGATGCCCATCGCCGAATAGAACCATTTTTTTTTATTTTTTTAATTTAAGTGTGTCAAACGGGTTTAGGAAAAACAATCAAGAGGTTGTAATCTTCTGATGTTATTGTTCTCTTACTAAATAAAAACAAATATACAAAGAAATTACTAAATGATCTGAAAAAAAATACTTGGAGAAGATTTCGAACTAAATGCAAACGAAAGAAAGACAAAAGTTATGAAGTATGTTAAAAACCATAGAAACAACACCAGACTAAAAATATGAATAGGATTAGATGAAATAACTGAAGTAAGAGAATTATGTTTTCAGGAAGTAAATTGCAACTTATGGTCGAAGGAAGAACTATATCGAAGTAGAATAGCTCTAACAAAAGGGAGTTATTCGAAAAACAGAAGTCTTTTAGTTGCCACAGGACTCAAAGAGCCTTCCAGAAATGTATGGGATGGAACACAGCTTATTATGAAAGCAAGGCTTGCACTCACAGGTAGCAGAAAGGAAGAAAATTGGTGCAAAATGTGGTGTAATAGAAGGTTAACTTAATTTAACTAATAAAATAACGTAAGAAATTAAAATGTTCTGGAAATGATGGTTAACTAAAATTTTTGATGAGTAGTCTCACAGAAATTAAAGACAAAACGGTTGGTTACATTTAAAGACATGTGAAGGCGGGTCCACACGTCTGCCAAACCTAGTCAAGCCATCATATATTGAGACGTGTGGACAGGACGTTTGGCTTGGCTTGTATAGGCTTGCTAGCACTTGTGGCTGATCCAATAGTGTGTCGGTTTTCCGGCAAAAATCAAAGGGAGTTTGCGGCAAGCGCTTGCAAAGCCTCTATACGTTTGTGCGTACTTAGTATAGGTTGTGCACTCACAGCCGACAGACATGTGTTCTTGTTTGTTGTGATGGAAGTGCCTCAGGAAAAATGAACAAATGGTCCAACAAGGATATTTTAAAATTCCCCGAACAATACCAAGTTGAACCCTGCATTTGACACCAGATGAATAAAGACCATATAGAATAGAAAAAAAAGTAGGTGATGCTTGGAGTCATCTTAGTTAAGTTTTAAATAAACCTGTAATGGAGATTTCGTAAACATTTAAAGAAAAAAAAAAAAACAAGATTGTATTCGCTCTGGCTCAAGTATAAATTTATTAATTTAGCTGGTATAGTAAAGCTTCTGTGAAGTTTGTATTTTCTTTAGAAATCATAGGTGAAATTTCATTCAGCGAATATTCAGAATCAGCGTAGCTCATCCTGCAGAAGTTATCAAACTTCCCAGTTGGCTCAAAAAGAAGCTCATCAAACGTTTCTTTCATAAATTCTCTACAATCAAAAAATAATTGATACAGACATTATAATGCCGGTAAAACAATAATTATTATACAATTATAATTATAAAAAATATACTTATATTAAATGAAATACATACATGAAGCTACATAGTAATCATAGTTACATGAAAAAATTATAATAATTTCCTGGTACGGTTTCTATGGATTTTTAACATCCACGATCTTCTTTGTCGTCTTTCTCGTCTTTTAAATTTATTTTTTAATAAAAATAGGTTAGGCTAAAAGTCATGGCCGACGCAACATCGATGTTCGTCATGCTTGCTTCTCCAAACCAAACGAACGCACTCGCAAGCCTTTGGATGTCGATGTTTGCTGCCCATAATTAACCAAGCGCTTGTCGAGGCTTGAAATTTGTGGCATGTACCAAGCGTGAGGTCCTGGGGTGAGACTTTATTTCATTTCCGAAGTGATTTTGTTTATATTTATCGTGCTTTTGTGCTTCTTAGATTACTTCGTGATTTTATTGCGAAGTGGAGCTATTTATTTTCTTTTCTTAATGTACAGCTAAAGTAAATAAATAAACTGATAGTTTTTTTATATATATTCAGCACAGTTTAACTCCAATACATCACTTTAATTACATGATCGGACTTCTTAATTTCAAGGTTCTCCTTAACGCTAACAATCTAGGCAATCTCCTAGTTATATCTGTATATCTTGTTACTATAGAAACCTTTTAAAAGAGAGTCATATTAACAGGTCTGTGCCATGGAACTCCTAAATTCAAAGATGACATTAAAAATATATAGGTTCTGGGATAACCTGCCTGTTATCCTACAACCCCCCCCCCCCAAGTTCACCATACCATTTCGATATCAAAGCATAAATGGTGATGGTAAACTTGATAGGACGCCTATTTCTGTAAATGTTCCATTTCAGTTAAGGAGAACTTGCCTTTTATCCTACAACTTCTTAGTTTGTTACTGGAGGGAACGGTCGAAGATAAGAACTGTTCAGGAAGACAAACTTACAATGTAGGTTATAATGTGTATGCTGAGATGAGTGTATTATTTCAGAATATGAAAAGATGGAGGGGTGCATCAAACCATGGAAGTGGCTGTGTATTCTTCTTGTGCGGTTCTTAAATAGTTATTGTGCTATTCGTAAAATTTTAATAGTATACATTGAAACCTCCCCTCTTCTCCTTTATAATGATGTCCTTATTACTTAATTGCTTGGTCTTGTCTTCATCTTCTTATATTACCTCCCGTTTATTCTTCGGTGCCTTTGTTAGGGTTATCGAACTTCTTATTCTCAAAGACTGCTCCCTCTAAAGCCATATATACTCATGAAATCTTTACGGGTTAACTGAGGAGAACTACAATAAAATTAATTATTAGAATCAAGTTCCACATTTATTAAAACTTTAAAACATTGCACATCACTTTACTAATGAAAAGCTCGCGAGCTGAATTGGATTTACTATCTGATTGGTTTATTAACTTTAAACACCTTCTTTACAACAACGCACATTAATATGAGCACTGCACAAGTATTACAGAGTTTAAACACAAGGAGAGAGAAAGATAGTATCACTTATCTTATTTGCAGCATTCGCAGGTTGTCGTCATGGCGCAGCTTCGCTGCACTGCACTGATACAAGTGAGCTAACACACTGAAATGACACTGCACGCTGAGACTAAGAACACATGTGTTAGGCCTTTTATAACGCACGTCTAACGGGATTCTTAAGGCAAGTCAATGATAGGGTTTCACTTTAGTCCGGCTCTAGACAGAGCTACCACCCTCGACAAATAAACCTAAAGGGGCTTAGCGTAGCACCTTTGGCTCATGTACCCTGCTACACAAAAGCCAGAGAGGTGAACCTCTCAGTCCCCTAACAAGGGCTAGTTTTCATTTTCTAAGATTGGTTGCCGCAACTGAATCAAGGTGCCTTAGTGTCTAACGACTGACGTCACAGCGAACGGCCCGCCAAAACCCTGTAATGGTTGCCGTATAAGCTTCTCTTTTAAAATGTTTTTAACTAACGCTTCACCTTTTTATATTACCTTACTCCTCTCCCTCCATATACCAAAATATTGCTCTTAATTAATTTTTAATTCTAAAGCTTACAGTTCTCTAGTTAGTTCCATTTTTCTCCGTACTTTAAAGTTATCACTTTATTAATTGTTATTAATTTTCATCACACCTACCACCACTTTCTCATTATTATTCCGTGACGTCACAACCTCATCTCTCATTTCTTGCACATCTTACAGTATTCCCTTTATTCCTCCTTTTCTATTACCATATTCCCATCGTTTATGATATTTACATTTTCCTCAACCTTCATGTATTGGATTACATATTCCGTTCCGGAATATATTTTCCCTATTCCCTCGTCGTATTTCCATTAGGTAGAGACGTACACCCATTCTAAACTGGTCGGAGCCTACTAATTTCTATATAATACAATACGATGCATTTATTTTCCATAGATCCTAATGGAAGAGGCTGACTCTTTGTGATGAGGAAAGTTGTCAATTCACAATAAACAATTGCATAACAAAATTGATAAATACATCAGAAGATGTGCAGTCACAGCATAAATGGTACATTATCTATGTCAACTGCATGTACACAAACAACTGGCAATTATTTTGTACCTTAGAAATAAATTCTTCAACGGAGTAGAAGGAGTTGTCAATTAAAAATTCTTTTGATTGTTTCCTGAATTTAATCTTATCATATTCAAGATGTTTAAGATGTGTTGGGAGCTTATTGAAGATACATATCCCTGAATATCGGACCCCTTCCTAAACAATTTACAACGGCTTGTAATCCTTGTGAAGATCGTTTTTACTTCTAGTGCCATATTATTGTATATTTTACTATTTATTTCAAATAGAGTAAAAATTGTGACTAAAACGTACATTAATGTGTATATGTATTCGGCCACCTGTGTTAAAGTCCCTAACTTCTTAAATAACTCTCTGCATGAATTCTACCGCTAACCCCACATATAATCCTTATTACTCAATTTTGGGTTCTGAACATTTTATCTTTATAAGTAGAATTGTCCCAGAATATTATTGCGCATGACATTAGGGGATGAAAATAAGCAAAATAAACTAGTTTCCTTTTATTCGGAGATCTCCTATAGCTGAAATTGTACGAATTGAAACTGTAGCTGCACCTAATCAATTCAGTAAGCCAGAGATATATGCAAACACAGAAATTTCACACTCACTACATCTTAAATGGACTGGCCTGCAAATTTTATGTCTATGTCTGGTGTTAATCTGTGTGGTGTATTAAATTGCAAAAAATTAAGTTTTTCAAAGTTTAAAAACAAGCCATTAGCTGTAAACCTTTTATTAATAAGGTCAAAGGTATAATTTGAAATATGCTCTGTAGCTAAATTAATTCTACGCGTTCTATCAATTCTGTAGGTAGGCCTATACATTTTTTTAAGCTATATTGATCACTCAGCCGTTGTTTCTCTCGCAGTCAGTGTGTGTGTGATTTTCACTAATAATATTATAAATGCGGAAGTAAGTCTCTGGGTTTTTGTTACATTTTTGTCGACTAAATGGCTATACCGATATTGATGGAATTTGACAAGAAAATACTTTGTATCAGTGTGAAGGTCACAGGACATTTTTTTCCGGTGTGAATAACAGTTTTAGTCACGAAATTTTGAAAACTTATCGAATGGTGATAGGTAGATAGATGCGTGTGTTAGTCTGAAATGTTACGTCGGTTGCTCAAGCTGTGCTTCTCGCGCAGTCTGTTAGTGTATGATTTGTTAGTAAATTTCGTTTAGAGATAAAACTCATTATTTAGTATAGATGTCGATTTGATCTGCGTTGTACTATTACTTTGTGTCTGCCGAAAAGTTTCTGGCACCAGTTTATTTTGTCTTCTTTTTGACATGCCTTGCGGGCGTAAACTGGCCTAAGGTGAGAAGAGCACGAGCAGCTAAAGTTATTAGAACCCAAGAATCTGATGCTCATGCTGAAGAAAGAAGAAAAGACCAAGCTGAATAAAGCTGCCCTCAGTTAATCAGCCCCCCCTCTCCTCCCTCCCCCCCCCCTACATCCCTGCACTTTCGTTTGTTTTTCTGTTTTAAAGTATGTTGGAAATTGATTCTCTTCATGAGACAGGTTCGACTGAAAAATGATATAGTGATGGGCGGATGGCTATCCTGTCATATTATGCCGACTCGGTGTTGTTTGGGACAAATCTTTCGTTACTAGCAGGTTTCTATATCCAATTTTGGCAATAAAATTTTAAGTCCACGCATACGAAGTCGCGGGTAACAGTTAGTATTTAATAAATAATATTCGTAGAGCGAAAAAGAGCACACGAGCCCAAGTGAGGAAATTTTATTAACAGTTGATTAATCGGTCTACTACAAAAAAAAAAAGCGATGACAGGTGAATATTCAAGGCGTCTTCTAACCCTTCCTTCTGTTCGGCGGTGACCTATAAAGGAAAACAGGTGATTATTCACTCCTTTGTTGTAGATGATATTATGTTTTATTAAGATCAAACCTCATTTCAACCTCATCCCCTGGCCGAAGGTGAATATCAAAGTGACACACGCCACTTCCGATGGGCAGCGAATATAAGAGAGATACCCTCGTGCGGATATCAAACGAAAATAGATGATTGTTCACTGATTTTGTTGTAGACAGTGGCGGATCCAGGGGGGGGGGGGGGAGGTTATGGGGCTCAAGCCTCCCCAAAAAACCACCGAAATCGTAATTTTGAGACTTTTTTTTGCTCTACTTGCTTTTTAAGGGCGGCTTGACTATAAAGCCTTACCCCTGCCAGACTCAAGGCCCCCCCCCCAAACGAAGTCCGCTCGAGCCCCCCCCCCCCACCCCAAACCAAAATCCTGGATCCATCACTGGTTGTAGACGACCATTTTGCTACATGCTGACGACCACCTTTCCTCTCCACCTCGTATGGTGGCATCGACTGTTAGTAGCTATTTATGTTACGGAATTACTACTCACTTAATGTGATCGATAAAAGCACTCAGATAAACGTTGCAGCCTGAACATCAGCAGGACGCGTTTTCTACGCCCTCCCGTAAGTTTTTTTATCCTAAGCTCAGATAGCAGCTATACATATATTAATCTTTGTCTTGTTATACGGTTAACAAATTAACTGATCCCACATGTTTTAAAATGTGTCCGCTCTCATTACAAATAAAATTCTGAAAGGTATCGTGCTAAAGGAAGTGATAAAACAATTATTCGACATGACATGACAATTATTCGAAATGAAATAGGCATTTATAATTATCACACGATACTGAATATACCTTTCATTGTTGAAATAATGCTAATAAATCTGCTTTTTAATAACTTGAATAAAAAATAAAATTTTAATAATCATGTCCATAGTTTGATGGTATCTCAATTCAGACTCGCGCCAAGGGAGGAGTCCCAGACTGTATTCAAAGAAAAGACAAATAGAATGGCGTGCTCCTAACATTGAAAATAATCAAAAATTATTTAATTGCAATTAGTTAGTTTTTGTTCTATTCCAAATACCGAAATTTCGTTTTGTTACTATTTTTGCTTCCTGCGTTAGTCTGGAACCAGTGTCTTTATTAATTTGAAAGATAGAATTTTAAATTTACAACCATAGTGCGGACGTCTTTAAATGGAGCTCGCGCCCATTGGTTCCCTGGCAGCGAAGAGGAATCTCCACAAAAATTGGGACGCAATTAATTATTTCCAGCTCTCTGTCTAATTTACGTTGAGGACACACAGGTCTGACAGAACTTTGAAAATGACCACTATACGAACGAGTATTAAGCTTTGTGGTAAGACTATTAAATTATTCCACATGTGTTGGTGGCTTTCCTACCATACAAATTATCGAGTTTGTTCAAAGACGAATAGCAGATGTTTTCCCCCTGTGTAACAAATGTTGAAGTTATTGTAGGCACCACATAACAAAGAAAGTTAGAAGACCGACGTGCGGGCGAAATCAAAGAGGCTTAAAATGGTAACTCTTGTATCACAGTGGTGAATGGACATTTTAATAGAATGGAGGGAACCTAGAAAATAAACCAACATACATGATGGAACAGGGTCCACAGGGGTGGATGGATGTAGTGTGTGCGTTGAAAAGAGGACAGATTACGATGGTTACTTGTTAGGGGGAGAGAAAAAAATTGACAGTCCCTGACAGTGACTGGAAATCGTAGGTGATTACCATTAAAGAAATATTCTCATAACATATTGTAAAATGTTACTTATTGATGATCACCTGTCATCACCTTCTTTGAGATCAAGAGGGTCCATTAATCATCTGTCAAAAATTCTCCCACACTTGTTCTCATGTGCACCTTCTACTTCTACTAACATTGATATCCAATAAATACGTTATTTTCAACACTCATAATTTGAGATTCTTGGTTTCTTTTTCATCTTCTCAGTATTGATCTTCTCGGACGATATTTCATACGCGCAGATATAGAGTACTTATACAAAGAAAGCTCTTTTTTAATTTAAGTTCAAGTTAATGCTTTGTTTTAATCCAGCGTTTTTGCCCAATATAATACATTTATCCTCTCTTCGAACCAATCGAAAATCTAAGAATTTAGCGACATGAAATTTCTTCCAAGCTTTTTTTTTTATTTTCGACAAATATATTTAAAGATTGTAAAAATTAATTCTCGTTTTAGGTTTTCCACACCCTTCCATTGCCTAGCATCAGGCTGTGCAATGGACGGGTGTGGGACATGTTCAAATGATGGAGGAAGAAAGAATAACAAAAGCCTACTTTAATATAAACATCCAAGGTAAAAGACGTGTGGTAAGGTCCAAAAATAAATGGATAGACCAAATCAAGAAGGATATAGAAGACTTAGGGCTTGATTGGAGAACAATTCATGAACATCAGCTATTCATGGACAGGAAGAAGTGGAGAGTGTTCGTGGCCAGCACCCGGGAGACTGGAGCTAGCATTTGATGATGATGAAAAATTAATTGGAAAAGAAATTCATTCAATTGAAACATAATTACTATTCTTTAAGAGAGATTGAATAAAACTCACCCCATATATTTTAATACGTGTGTAATTTATCCTACAGAGATAAAATTGATTTAAAATCCTAAGAATTGTCAAAATTGTGTTAGAAAATCTGATTCAGCACATCACTCAAATGAAAAACTTCACATTTAAAAGCTCTTATCGCGTTCTGTATTGTGTGGTGATTTCCATAAAAGTCAAATGAAGTTAAGAGTGGAACTGCTGTTTCAGGATGCCATGTTGCTCGAACGTTTACCCAATTCTCAGAGGTTGATAGAGCGAAAACGTGCCATGCTGGTGTTTTTCTAAACTGGTCATCTAAACGTCAGTTGTAATCCTACAGATCAAATAGGTTTTGAGGCTAACGTAAAAGGTACTATATATAAAAAATTAGTGAGATTTCAATGAATATTAAATTTGGCATTAAAAAAATCCAAAAGGAATTGCAATAACGATACATGAGTATGAAGATTGATGCTAACATGTCTGTCTAGTAAGATCCTAAAGATACATTTACCTGGCTAAAAACGAATTGTTATGATACTAAAATAGTTTTTATTCCAGATACGAAGTTTGAAAAAAATTATTTTTAGAATAAACTAACTAATCTTGTCTCCTATACGCCTATCTTTATCATTGTTTGTTCTGTTATCTATTTTGGCAGATATGTTATACATTTATTTCGAGATACAGAAAAAAGTTTTATAAATAAAAGAAGTCTGCACAAAATCTTGAAATTCATAAAGGCTATCCCAATTTAAAATACAGTCAACTCGATAACTTACAGCTTCAAATCGTTATAGCAGTTTAGTTTTGAGTAATACTTTCCCTCTTTATTATCGTGGTTACAATAATGAGTTTCGTTGAGCTGGAAAGACGATGTGGAAAATAGTAATTGAAGATCCTTTCGATCGAGGATATGTATAATGTTACAAATAAGGAAAGGTACCTGCGATTTCAATGTTTATTTAAACATTTTTTTTTAAAATTTTCACCTTGTTCGGCATTGTTAGTCTACAGATCAAAAGTAATTCTTATAATGTTAAAATAAGATTTAAATAGGTTGTAGGATAACAGATATTATATCCTGCAATTATATTATACATTTTAATATAATTTAACACCCGTGAATTTGGGGTTCCTAGGCAAAGGCCAGTGTGTTTATTCTGAGAAACAGTGGAGAGTTTCCGTAGCAACGACTAACTACGAGTGGGTTGCTGATTTTGGTTGGTTAGTAGAAGCTGGAGATACCAGTCACATAATTGTATCGCCACCACAAGGCGATATTCATTAGGGTTTGAGTAGATAATCCAAATAACAAGAAATATTCATAAATATACAAATTGATTTTAAAGGCAAAATTCTTTTTTACAAACACTATAACGTGAGCGTATATAAACTAAGTCCGATTTATTATTAATGTGGTGTTGTGTTGGCAATTCATTAAAAGTACTTAGGACTGTACAAAGTATACGACTATCATTTCTATTATACTTAGTCTACCAGCACGCTCAGTGAAATAATATAAATAGCGCCAACAGTAGTTAAACGACGGATAATTAAGGGAAAATAAACCATGGGAAATACTACAAGATCCATCCACATTTTGTTTTAAAACTACGTAATTTTATATTGAAATCGGCACACGCGATATTTGTACATCATATCAAAACCCCTCATTCTTGGCAATCGTCTATGGGGGTGTCCATTAATTACGTGAGGTGAAATGGGGGGGGGGGTTCTGGCCAAATTTCACCAAGGGGGAGGGGAGTGGGGTCCTCAATATATTAGGTCTAGAAACGAAGCGGAAACCTACCTTAAGGGGTATAAAAAAAAGGTCTAAAAAAAATACAAGGTCGATTAGCAGGGCGGGAGCGTCAAAATCTCACGTCATCTTAGAGAGGGGTGAGGGGGGGCGGGACCGGAATTACGGAAAAACAGCTCACGTAATTAATGGACACCCCTATTTTGTTAAGTTTTCATCGCCTAGTTGGTTAAAGAGTATACTAAAGTGGCAGTGTTAGTTGAAACACACTAAATAAATATTTTGAACACTCTCGCTTCAGCGCAACTGAGAGGCTTGTGTTGGCAGAGGAGCGCCGGCGCGGTGCAGCTTGGCAGTGTTAATCGTGTGGGCGTGCGGCCAAGAGTTCGGCGGAGGCGCCGCTGATTTGTCACAGAGAGGAGAGAGCCGCCGACACTAGTCTTCAAGTCGGCCGCGCGGTAAACCCGCGTCTTAACTACCCGCCGCATCTTCCGGACACGCCCCGCATTAAGGCTGAGCTACGGCGCGTCTAAAGCCCACGCTTTATGGCGCCGCCGCAGATTATTTTTGCTGTCCCCACACAGGGCGGCCCGCTCCCTGCCACCTGGTTTAGGGCTTACAAAATTTGCGCCTGTAAGGAGTACGCACACGACATTTCGTTGAGGTTAGATGTCCTCCTACTCTCCACTAATTAGAGCTGATTACTGGAGCCATAGTTCAGACAGTATTACGATTTGTTGGCTCGCTAATAAGGTCGCTAGTATTCCTGTATGGAATACAATTCAAATGGCTCATAACCTTTCCGTAATTTTTGCAAAGTTATCTTTGAGCGCCAGATTGCTTCTGAAATACGAATTCCAAATAAGCTGATTGGTCATCTTTACCCTGTAAGATTACATGTTTAGTGTAGGCGGTCACGGCAGATGCAAACTGCATGTGAAATTGGACTTGTGTCTACAGTAAGGGGGGAAAAAACACATTAAATTATTATTATTACAATGAAGGCACGGAGGTAATTTGTTGTGATATAAGGTTATTTTACTTTTCGATTATTACTTCCTTATTTGTGGCGATCATATTACTAGTTATTTTACCCGTTTATACAATATTTTCTGTCACCATTTTATCGTTTGTTGTAATCCCCAAGGAAGTGAGTTGGCAAGCTCCATCGCCATATGATGACACAAGTCTATTCGACTAGTTCATTGCAGCACCAAGAATCGTGTCACACATCAAACAGAACAGAAACTGCATATTTAAAAGCTGCTAAGAGTAAAATAAAATTTTCCATTTATTTATTCCATCTTCACCGATCTCAGGTTTAAAGCTAATTGTTTTGGGGATTGTTGTCCCTCAGTCTTTGTTTGATTTGAGGTGACTTAGGTTTCAGTGTTATCGCTCCGTCAGCACCAATGGCCTATTGTGTTTGTCAACGGCAGTTTCATGTTCGCCGAGAGAACTGAGCAGCTGATGTTCTCTGCTCCCGATTCCTCGTGGATGCGTCAGTGGGGAAGCGCTCGGGCAGATGTATTGCCCGCTTCAGTGCTCTGTTCCGCAGCACTGCAACTTTCCCAGTAAGCAATTAGCCACGTACTCCCGGACGGGTAGAGTGCAAAATTTTGCATGGAAATGACATACGCTACTATTTATTTTACGATTGCTTGTTATTCTAAGCATGTTTTCGTGGGGTCAGAGCGTTTGAGGTCAAAGCTGTTCCTTGTAAGTGCGAAAATAAGTCATGTGATTTGAATAATGCTATCGTACAATACTTTTCAATAGATTACTATATTTCAAAATAGAAAATTTCACAACTATTTATGTTATCTGTTTATAAAGGTTCTAGATTTGGACTGATTTCATCTTAAATTTTACAAAAAAAAGTGTGAGCATCAGAAATGCCTTGGGTAACTACTTTTGTATGCGAGTAATACGATCTAATTGTACTACGATAAACTGTACGAGCTTATAGAGTTGCAATCCTTAGCTAACCCTTTAACTAGGAAGCAGTAAATGGTGCTAGTAATTAATGATAGCAAGTCGATAAATAATAGCTCTCTACTCGTCTCCGTCTACACAACTCAGTGACATGCTCAATTAGACGCGACTTCAGCCGCCATAAATCACTAATTGATGCCTCTCCTATTGTCTTGGTCGGTCGTAGCGAGACGTTTGATTGTGTAGTAAAGCGATGTTAATTAGTGGTGTGCGGGCAATGTTAAATCGTCCTTCTATCAACTACAATCTGCCACTGTCATGGCGTACAACAATTCTTACATACTAGATTAATGTCGTAGCTACTGTCAAACAACGTTATCTATCCCTGTTTTAACCTTGAAGTATTAGCTTCGTCAATTCTCAGTATCAATAAAATGGCTTATTGAACATATATACTTTTATGTGTCTAAAAATTTTATAGTTTTATTTGACGAGTGTAAATGGTAGCAATGTAATGCCATCTTTTCACTCAAGTACTTCTAAAATAAAGAAACAAGTATATAGTTCCAAATAAGTGAAGGTACGAATAATATTTCGCTAACTTAACGTCGAAATAAAACTTTTTATGTCTCTTCAGTTCCTGGAAACCGAGCGTGGTGGCTGAGCGGTTAACGCTCTGGCCTCGCATTCTGGAGGACGCCGGTTAGAATTCCCGTCAGGGCACGAAGATTTGGGTTTTCCACGGTTTCCCCAAATCACTCCAGGCGAGTACGGAATGCTTCTTTCAAAAAGGCTATGGCTGAATTCCTTCCCGTCCCCAGTCCCATCCCGCCCTCAATGACCTTGACGTCGACGAGGCGTAAAGTAATAAGTAAGTAAAAAAAGTTCCTTGAACCTCGCAGTCCGGTGCTTTCAATTCTGTATCCCGTCTCGTCATAAATTACCATAGGACAAATTAATAAAAATTCTCTTTATCTGGACTGTAAACTGCCACCAACGTTAAGGTTATTCTATCTCCATTTTTTTAATGCACTAACTAAATGACAGAATGTGAGATTTTCTTTCTGTTATATACCCGAAAATTAGTATCTGCTTATTTATTCCGGTTTTTTTAAATTATTTTTTTTGTTTAGAAGAACCAATTTTGGAGATTGTACAGAACATCGATTCTAAGTTAGCTTGCGGCCACAATTTTTATTCTAAGTTAGCATGCGGACCACGTAATACTTACCTATATTTACGATCTAAATACAACAAAGGTATGACATAGTTTAATTACAATCAAAAAGTCGAAAACAATCAATGAGACCTTTGGAGAGGCTTTTTTAACTATAATCAAAAAGTATAAAACACCAGTGTGACCTTTGTAGATATGTTTGAGCTAACATATTCTAGACCGCTGCTGTTGGCGCGCAAATTCAAATTCGCTGACGGGCCACTTTGTGGTATCATTTTTTTTTTTACTTTTGGCTTTACGCATCGTCGACTACTAAGGTCATTGGAGGCGGGATGGGACTGGGTACAAGGAACGGCCATGGCCTTTTTGAAGGAAGCATCCCGGCATTCGCCTGGAGTGATTTGGGGAAACCTTGGAAAACCCAAATCTGGATGCCCAGACGGGGATTCGAACCCGTGTCCTCCCGAATGCGAGGCCAGAACGTTAACCGTTCACCCACCACGCTCGGTAGTGTGGTATCATTTAGTGTGCATTAGTGTGCCGACATATAGATGGCGCTGACGACTGTTGGGTGGCCACGCTATCATGGCGCGAGTCAGTCTGTGGCCGGCGTCCAAGAATACGGCCCTGGGTAGCACACGGGGCGATGAACTGATTCCTAAGCTTTAAGAACACCTTCTTGAATCGTGTAACTGTGCGGTGTGACAAATAACAATTGATGTAAAAGATTAATCTGACGCTCCACAGTATTCAGTGTTGATTACTAATAGCTGTATCAAGCTGTGAGTAGTATTGTAGTAGAGACGAAACATTAGTGCTTTCTGTTTCTCCCTATCACCAAAGACTAAGTTTATCTTGCTTATTATATGTATATAATAAGCAAGTCTGTCATGAATGACGTAACCTGTCACGTCATGATGTCACTCTATGACGTCGCGCAATGACGTCACGCTTTACGCCATTTTTCTTGGTTATGCACGTTATTTAATAACATTCCTAAGCATCCGCGAATAAATTAACTGACAGAGCACTGAAAAAATATGTATTGCATTTAAATCGTCATATCAATTATTAGATGCTTATATTTACGTATTATTCTTTTGATAAATAGAAGTATTCCTTAAATTCTTTGTCCATAGATATTTAAGATAAAAGTTTTAATTTTTGAACATCAATGTTAGTGAAAGCTTTGATTAGATTGTTACTTAACATAGGTCAGAATTACAACTGGTATTAGACGCTACAGCGGAGGGCATGAATAATTTAGTTTATTTCAAAATAATTTAAACTGTGCCCTATTATTGAAATTATTAAATAGTTTCAACGGAAATAGATGCATACTAATCGCGAACTGTGCAGCCTACACTTCAATTAAAACAAATATTACGCTGCATAATGTAAGTTTATAAGATGTTTTTAATCTTCTTTGCTTTCACTGAGTAATATTAGCAAGGCTATTATTTCCGCAACATGTAACTATGTCAGCTATTCAAAGATTGTAATATCGGTCTGAATCACGTATAACAAAAATGAAAGGTGTGAAGATTTTTGATCAAATTTATTTAGTAATATGTTTCTAATACACCCATCAAGGTAGTATATAATGCACAAACTTCAAGCAAAAAAAAAAAAAAAAAAAAAAATCTGCCGTAATATTTCACACTAAGCGATTACAGTACACCATTTGTTATCGTATGCGACTTCCAGCGATATTAATAATACGTGCAACAAAATGCATAAATGACCGAAAACGATGAAAATCAAACCAACTTTATAATTAAAACAAAGTCCATTAAGCTACAAAAGGAAGCATCTACGTCCATTCTGGTCCAGGCTACATTCCAAACTATCCACAGGCGCTCCTAATGATTCTGCTCGAAATTCATGATAGTTAAAAATGTTTAATAAATCCAAATTTCTAGTGAATTATGCTTTAACAACAAGAACCAAACGCCATTTTCGTGCAGGTAGCATTTAAACTATAAAAACTAAATTCCTTCGTTCGCCAACGGTTCAAAGTTGTTGCAGTTTTTTTTGCGTGTAATTTGTTCCATATTTATATTTTTGATGGCTGTGATAGCAACATATTCCCGAATAATATCATTCAAAGAACTTGTGCAAGATCATTATACTTCGCTATAAGACTTCTCCCAGTCACTCGCGTTACGGCACTATTTGAGTGAAGTTTGTGAGGTATATATATATTTTACAGCTCTAAGAGCAAAACACGTTAAACAATATAATCTGTCGAACGTGTGTAACAATTTTCACACCAAAATGACAATTCCTTTATGAGTCCCAGTGATTACGCTAGAACCCAAATTTAAATAGCGATGCGTTATTACCACTAAATGCGATACAGTACATGTATTAATTTGCGTGAGATTGAAGTACTGTTTTTCTTGCAGTAAGTTTAGAGTAGTAGGTGAGAGTGGGGTAATGGCGATCACTGAAGTTATTCTCGTCAGTACAAGTTTAATTTAAATGCTATTTTAGTGCTATTGCGTAAAACGGGTTACAAATATATTCAACTTTATTGTAACATCGTTAAAATTCTTTAAACTCTCATGTTTTTTTAAAAATGTTTAAACAAAAATGTAGCTTTGACCGGCATTTCCCCTACCCTGGGGTAGTGGTAGTCAGCATTTAAACCCATTGAAAATCATAGTAAATCTAAAGATAAGGTAAAAAATGACTAAAACTCAATTTCTTTTAAATCAATGTATTTATTTTACAAAATTGAGACATAAAATTATTGGAAATGTGAAAACAGGCTTAATGAAAAAGTTTCACTCTTAGATACAAAAATCACACTTGTAGCCCTCTGCATGATCCCATCCGGAACAAGCTTGATGAGCCCATACTCCACAAATTGTGCAACGGAACCATAGTTCCCCATCTATACCGAATTCATCGCAATAAAAACAAATTTCCTGATCAGATTCATATTGGCACAACATTTTTTCATCTTTAGAGTTTCCAGAGTCTAAGAGTTCTCTGCATGGATATTTCTTTGCATATTTTTTCTTTTTAAGTTTACTGCTGTTGTCAACATTTTTCAACTTATTTTGCTTCATCTGCTCAGTTTCTTTTTTGGCGTTTTTTCTTCTATTTTTTTCTTCAAGATTTTCATTTATTGAAGTAAATGTGAGGATTTCTGAATGTTGCTTGGGTCTTGATCGTTTAGTAGTCAAACTATGTGGCCAAGTACTACACCCAGGTAGTGGAGAAATTTCTTCTATTGAAACTGCTACTTTGTAGTTGATGATAGAGTCGTTCTGTTCTTCAGTGATTATGGAAGTTGCACTAGGTCAATCGATGATCTGATGATTTGGATTTGGTTCGTCTGTATTCACCAATGAATCATTTGATGCTGCGTTCATGGGATTGTTGATGGCTTCTGGTAAATCAGCCTGTCTTTGAAAAACAGTCTCCACCAAAAAGTCTTCATCTGTAAATATGCCTGGGTTGAGAGGATGAATCGCAGTTGCTACAAAACCGCTAGTGGCCTTAGCCATAGTAGCAACTACTGAGTAGGCCTTGTTAAAAAGCTCAGCTACATCGAAGGGCGTTATTCTTACATTGTTTCTAGATTTTTTTAAAAAGATCACATTCTCTGCGATAAGCAGCCTTCAGCGGAGAAAAAAATATAACATCTAATGGTTGAATCCTGTGGGAAGTGTGTGTTGGGAGGGACACCATCAGAATGCCATGCTTTTTACAGAAGTCGTAAGCTTCCAGAGTGCAGTGAGTGTTGTGATTGTCGAGAATCAATAGCATTTTATTATCTTCACTTACATGTGTGAAATTATCAAAATGTTTCAGTCAAATCACGAATAGCTCTTCTGTTATCCACCCTGATTTGGAGCAACTGTAATTGGAACCAGGTGGACCACTTTTTTTCCGACAAAGAAGACTTTTCTGGCGAGGAAAAATAAACATTGGGGGTACATACTGTCCTCCAGAACTCATAGCACACACAACGGTAATATTTTTACCTATTTCCCAACCAGTTACTGATCCTACTCGTTTTTGCCCCTTTTCAGCAATTATCAATCCAGGATCATGCACTGTAGTAATTCCGGTTTCGTCAACATTCCAAATATTTGTATTTTTGAATTTATGTTTGTCTATTTCCCCTTCTAAATTCTTATAAAATCTGCTCGCTTCTTCTTTGTCAAATCCAACTGCTCTACCAATGCTGGTAGCCTCTGGTTTTCTCACGCTAATGCCGTGTCTTTTTAAAACCCGTACATCCAATCTAATCCAGCTATTTTATTATCATTATTAAGCCTGTGTGTTATTTGGTTCCTTGTAGCATATTCATAGGCAGTTCGTCTTAACTGAGTCGTCGTCATACCTTAAAAAATCTGCGACAATGTCTTTACATGGTTATCTAAGACAATTTCATGTTCACGAGGAGAATCGCACTTTCTCCCCAATGTAGGGGCATTAAAATTACCACTCTTATTCTCTCTTGAAGGGAACTAAATGGTATGTCGTAGGTTTTTGAAGCCTTTCTGATTGACATTCCAATATTAACGGCTTTTATGTCCTGCTCAAGTTGTTCAGCAGTCCACTTAGCCTTTTCAGTTGTTCTAACCCACTTTCTGGGCACCTCAAACAAAGAAAAAAAATGGTCTGTGTGGTTGGGGTAACACCGGTCGATGAGGAAACTGACTGCCAATACTCCAGACCGTCTGACTGCCATTACCCTCAGACATGCCATATTTAAAATTGTTAAAACAAAATAACCATCTATCCTACGTCTTAAACAAACGTACCACTAAAAAGTTTACACATCATAGTACAGTATACGATAGACAACAATTTTTACGTATTTATAAAAACTTCTCGGGTTTCAAGCCGCGTCAAAATAAAGCCGTCTGGCGACGTTTCGGAAGCTTGCCAGGCGGCTTTATTTTGACGCGTCTTGAAACCCGAGAAGTTTTTATAAAGCATTGCCGCCGCGAGAACGTACATAGTTATCTAATTTTTATTTACGTGAAATTCAAGTACATACCGTGGTGTGAAGAAGGCTGTTCCTTAAATCAAAGGACGTGAAAAACAATTTCTCTGCACCAAATTCAGATAGACACTGCCAAGATGATGTCGCTTTCAGTAGGATTTCCATAATAGACCGCGAGGTAGCAGCACACACAACAACACCCCTGCTGCAAAGCAGTTACGAGATACCTTGGTGACCGGCATTACCCGGTGACCGCCAATACCCCACTCTCCCCTATGTGGTTAGGTTGAAATGCATCCTGAACCCGGAAGGAAACGGGAAACTTTTGCTACAGCGCAAGCCACGAGGAATTACATTGAATTTTATTTTATAACAATTCTATTTAGTTAAGCAATTGCTAAGACATGAATTGTCCGAACACTGAAAGAATAGTATGTATTTCGTTTAAATTGGCATATTAATTATCAGTTTTTTAACTGAAATCATTACATGGTTTGAATGAAAGAAGTTCCAAATTGATGGCGATATATGTGGCCTAAACCACAATTAAATATTATGTGGCATAGCGTAAGTTGTTAAGATTAATTTTTAGCATCCTTCGTTCTCACTGGGGTCATTATTTCAGCTGATGTAAGCTGTCTCAGCCGTTAAAATATCGATCTTCATCACAGTTAATAAGGAAGAAAGATGTGAGAACCTGTGAAGATATGAGATCAAATTTTTTACGGTGATGCATGATGACACTGACATTCGATACAGAGAATGTATTAATTCGCATGTGATTGAAGCTTTCCTTTTGTAGCAGTAATATTAGCTCAGATTGTGGTTAGGCTGAAATGCAACCAGGACCAAGTTTACATCTGAGGCTTTTCGCTACATCACAAGGGACGATCAATTACAATGAGCTTTATTTTATAACAATTCTATTTAGTTAAGCATCTGGAGAGAAATAAATTACCAAAACACTCCGTTAAACCCGTCGTTTTTGACGGGCTGTGGGGCTAGTTACTATATAGAAAGCTACGAGTTCCTTGACAAACTGCGGATTTGGTTTTGCCTGTGTAGGGCATCCATCATCGAAGCACGCAGATAACGTGCTGTCGTTCAGACGCTTTGTTCATAGAGTTCCGTAACCAGTGCGCAGGACCACTACACAGTCGTAGCTCAGGCTCCACTGAATCGCAGAAAAATATGTTGTGAAGGACCGAGAGGGCGGCGCAGCCAGATCGGTCTGAATAAATATGAATACCATGAATATAATCGCTTGGTTATCGGTGGTAATTAGGCTCGTTGAGCTGATTATCCCGTGAGGCAGGGCTGGCATAATGCGGCGACAAATTGCAGGCTGTCACCCGGCTTGTAATTGAGCGCACTACTCGCACAATGATCGTCGCTACATTGTTACACCCGATTTTTATTGCTCTCGTTCTAAATCTATTAAAGCTAATCGCTCTTAATTATCGGCAGGCCCAACTACTCGCACATATTTCATGTTTAATAGAGAAGCTCCTTGTGTGATGTTGTATAATGCGCCCGCGTCTTGTGCTCTAATGAACTTACAAGTTGGTGTCGTGTACAAAACACTCATCTATTAATTTGCTTCATTGATTTATTACTGAACTAAAAGTGAGTTTGTTTATGCTTATTACCTTTCCGCTACCGGAGAAGACTGCCGACGCATCTTACTATTTACCAAGTATTTTTGGTTTCTTAAATCTCACTAGTTTCCTACAATATTTATCCTGGGACTTGGAAATGGATATTATTATATTTATCATACAGTCAACACACGTGGGTGGTATGAAACTTTTTGGGCATCTGCCATAAATTGTGGTAATAAGGCCAACTTCCAGACAAGAAAGCTCACGCGAATCTGGTCAGTCTTACTTCAAGTCTCTCATACTTAACGACAGTTTCAAAATTTATTTGTGATTACGGTATGAAAGAGTCTGTGGTCACTACCGATACCCTTTCAGATTTTTTATCAGTAGGAATGAGTTTCTACATATTGAAAATGTTCGTATTTCAGGCAGCAGGAAATGAACCCTCTGAAATCTTCGGCGTGTTCAGGAGCAGCGGTCAACAGGGCGCATATTTCAACAGGTTAATAGTTATCGCCAAACTAACCGGGGCTTTGTGATACATGCGTGCCAGTTAAGATGACAGTTATAAAAGCAATGAATCCCCGTCACTGTCCTGAAATCTAGCAGTAGTATCGTTGTTATATTTCTCTTTTTCTGGGTGTTATGTTGTTGTGTGACAAATCCATTATAGTAAAAAACTTAATCCGAATCCGAAGCAATAATCGATGTCTCTAAAGCAATTTTTGCAGTTTTTTTTAACTGAACTGTGTAGTTTCTAAATAATAATAATAAAAAAAATACAATCCCTCCGGAATCAGAACAAAGGAGTGAATTATTTTTACGCAAACAAATTTATCATCTCATCTCTAACAATGGCTCGTTCATTTTATATCAGGTAGATACAATCTCAGAGGACCTGACGTGTAGAAGTAAGGAAAATGTAGTTGATAATTCAAATCGGCCTCCAGCGTTATTTTATTGATGTAACAGCTGGTCAAATAGATGTCATTAGTTTCAATTAATGTTTGCTTCCCTCCAGTCTCAAATATGCAACAACCCAGATACTTACTCTGTCATATATTTTTAGATTTGTGAGCTTTTATAATCTCCATGTGCATAAGACGTAGGGCTCCCATTTTAGGGATGGTGGGAGGAGGCCAAACCTAGCTGCTACATGCACGTAGAGTGGTTTTTGTTCAACGATTTTTTTCTCAAGTGGGGTTACACGGAACAGCTGTTCGTTTAGCAAGAAAAACGCGTGAGATTGAATGTTTAGTGGCGCGCCTAGCCCTGCCCCACCTTCCCTCGACCTGCACTAAGTCCGTGGTGGGTTCAGCCATTATTATTGTTAAATCATATTGACAGGCTAATAAATGATGAGCCCGCGGCCTGCTCCTGAGTTATCGCAG
>JARYHS010013630.1:282149065-282196665 GCA_031002005.1 Vandiemenella viatica
TTTCTTTATTTTACTCACCATTGGGCATATGAAAAACATAGTAGTTTATATCCCTCTCTGGTGCATTGGCGAATTCTCCAAACGTATTTACTGAGAAAATTAATTTTTAAAGTTATGCTAGAGTAAGCGTGGGCAAGGGTATGTATATTGTAAAAGAAAACTTTCGAAACGACGCTAAAGATAAAATATTTTTTAATAAAACTGATAATTTGTTTTTGTGTTATAGTTTTCCCACTACGTACATAAGCTGATGCTCTTCAATTTATTTTTTACGAAATTCTGTCAAACTTCTTCCTTGCTCATATCTTTATTCTCTTTCCTTCTTCTACCTTTGGTGAATAATGTGACTAGCTCGAACTACTCCGACTTATACCGTGTTTATAGGTATTTATATTTGGTTCTTTGTCATCGCTTCTCACTGAAAATTTTGATTGGAATGTATTTTATTTCTGCAGGAGTAAAAAGTTGTCTACACTCAATATTTCGTCATTTTCAGATGAAATGTGAACAAGGTGGAAAGCTTGAATTTCTTAGCTTGCCATGAGCGCGTTTTTGACTGACTGACAGGGCAACGGCGGCTTTATTAAGTTGCCTAGCAGCAGTCTCGGATTTAACTAGCACCCTCACGAAGTACGAAACACGAAACGCTAACGACGAACTGCCTCAATAACCGGCGTTCAAGCATCACTAAGTTGGAAACTATAGTTCCGATTCACATCATGCGCGAGGCGAATTTCAACGCCATTATTATTGTCTGGAATTTTTGATTTTATGTTAATGCCACAGGCAAGAAAATCAGGATTTCTCGTTATTAGAACCGTCGGTGTAAGTTTGGGAGGTTTCAAACGTTTATCTCTTGTTCTAAACAAAAACGTTTTCTTAATGCATGTCTAATTCTTTGGGAGGTTTGCCAAACAAGAATAAACATCGAAGAGAAAGGTTGGAAGGCAATGGAGGATAGGTATATTTACATAATTACATTTTATGAAACAAAACATCAGTATTGCGAACGTTCGGTAACATTAAGAGCACGATAACTATTTCAGTTCAGTAGAATCAATTTCGGTACGAATTAAGCTGTAAATATTGACCTGACGTTGGGAGATAAATTGAAATTACCATTTGCATCATCACAGTAAAATGATTGATTAATATATGTAAAATATTAACTTCCTACTAACTGAAATCGTAAATATGGTTAAAAGAAAGATTTTTCAGAACTGACTTACATTTATTTTCCCACAAAACGCTACATTGATCAATATTATTAACAGATGAACGTATATAATCAGTTAAATTTACGGGCTGCTTCAGTTTGTCGCGAGGCTGGTTTAGTTTTAAATAAGAGACATTACTTTCGAAATATTCGTAAGATTTTTCTGACATTTTGGATCATCTCTAGTGTCAATAATTACCTTGATTAACCAGTGCTAAACAGTTAAAATCATAAGTCGAAGAACAATACTCGATTATGCTTTCGTTTGATGCTTAATCTAGACATTAACAAATAGTTGTTTGAACCATCAATGTGAGCGTACCTTGAGCCAAGATTAAGACTTTTTTTTTTTAATAATCGGTTGCATAGTATTCTGATAATTTCGAAGAAATTGCTTTGTAACTTTTGCTAACCATGGTTGACCTGGTATGAAACAGGCTTTTTCGGGTACGTTGTTGAAAGTATCATCATTTTCTAGTAATAAAAATTAATGCTATTATTGTTTGAAATTTGTAAAACGCCAGTGAAAATGTAATTTGTTTGTCTGTTCTAACGTTGTTGTTTTTCTGTGGTTTGCAGTTATATGATACAACGTATGGGATTTACACCTGAGGAAGCAGTGGCGGGTAAGTTGATTGATCTTCAATTAAATATTACACTGTTCTTGTAGTTAGGGCAATAAATGTTTGAAGGGTATATACACGTTGTTGTTGTGTTATACACTTTTACAGAGTTCAGCCTTTTTTCTTATTGTGTTCTGTCTGATCTCCAGACATAGACCGAAGCAGCAGTCTTGATGGTCAAGTGTGGCTTCCATTTGCGTCCGACCATCCAGCGTTTTTCAATGTTTCCTTCTTATATGCTGTGGCCGGTTCCTTCCACACTATCCTCTTCCAGTTCTAATCACCTTGTCGTCGGCGTCCCATAAAGCTCAATGAAAAATAAAAGGCAGGGAAAGAGAGAATGGAAGGACATGATCTATCGGTTTTCCTATCCATTAGTTTTTTTTTTTAGTGGAAACTTCTATACTCGTTGACATGGTAGGACGTGTTACGCGTATGAAATGCGCGTTGGACGCTTTTTGGATGGATAAAATCAGCAACATGTTGTAATAGCAGTATATCTGTAGCTATGAGTATGTACGTGCTGCGCTTGGACAGCAATGAAACTATGGATTATACTTATATCTAATAAATGTGTATATGTATATTTGTGTGTGTGTGTGTGAGAGAGAGAGAGAGAGAGAGAGAGAGAGAGAGAGAGAGAGGGAGAGGTATTTCGCTAACGAGTGGGCCGAAATATATTTCATGCTTATGTTGTTTGTTTGAAGATACTTATTTGTTATAATTTTTCTGTAATCCCATTTAGATTGTGAAAAATTACATTACCTTCGCACTGGTGTATGCTCTGTTTGACTAGTGTTAGCTATCGGGTTTATGAAAATTAGGTTGTATTTAATGTTCTTAACTCTAAAGAATGTTGCTGTGTTGGGATCTCGGGTAATGTGCAACTTTTGCTTAAATTTTAATATTTCCTATTTTCACCTGAACTATTGTTGCAAAGGTGAAACCTTTAAACGTGCATTTCAAGTGTTTTTTAAAGCGTTATTTTCTGTTGTCTAACTACAAGCTCTTTTACTTTATAATTAAATTTTTTTGTTCGCCCCATGCCATTAAAAACTGTTACATTATTACGGATAGTCATAAATGAGAAGATGCGCTCCGCAATCATACATTGACGCTCACCAGCGGAATACATATACCGTGTTAATGATAGTCATTGTTTATACCGATACACATCTTTGGGATTGATGAAGATTTGAAATCACGTTCGTATGCTGCTAGTGGGTAAAGTAAGTTTAGGTAAAATTTGCATTGTAAAATAAAATAGAAGTTAGAATATCGCATTTTACAATAAATGTTCATAAATGTTTGAAATCAATAAAATTTCACTAAGGTATGATCAATAAAAAAACAAAAACCATCTCGAACTATCTATCCAAATATTCTATTTACGTATTATGCTCTTAAAATTTTAATATTAAAAAAGCAAAACTACAGAATTACTTAACTCGTTAAAAATATCAACAGTAAATGATATTAATTATATTAAAATAATGAGCGCGCAACATGTTTGTAATTACACATTTTCCTTTGAAACGAAGCGAATCCAAATCAAAATTCCCAGTAATACGCAACACACGATGTGCAAATATTCATTCTCATTCAGGTTCATTTGGTTGCTGGGCGAACCGTTCCCGTTGCCGCATGATGCGTCGTATTTGTTCGTTTATGGAATCAAACTAACATCCATAGGACAAATGCGAGTAACGAAATGAATTTGTGAGCAACGATTCGGTAGTTCGAGTCAGGTGATGAATTCGTTACTCAGTAACGAATATATGCAATTTGTTACAGCTATAGTGTGTAATTAGGTATACTGAATAGAATAGCTATATTTCGTGTGTTACAATCATACCTAAGTTTACTTTTACGAACCAAGGAAGTAAAAGAAGTGTGAAGCTTGCGCTCACGAATGCCACCCTCCATAAGCGATAAGAATGTAGATACAGTATTAATGAAATATTTGTTTATTGGATTTTCGAATGATTACTGACTCCTTGTCGTCGTTTGCGTGTACGCACGCAGGGACGCCTCGCCGTGGGAGCAACGGCGCCGAGACAATCTGCTGGTGCGGTTAACCGACCCACCAACCGCAAGAATGCCGACACGTGTGCTTGTGAGCAGACAACAGGCGAGACGCAAGATTTTGCCGACCGGCAGACTGTTAAGACGGAAAAACGACCGGTGTATTTCCCTTATTGAATCCAATGTAATATTACAATCTTCGCCTAGTCTGACGTCGCCTGCTGTTTCTTTGTAAGAAAATTTTATATAAGTGGTAGCAGCGTTGTTTCTGTTACATGAATCATTGCAGTAAAATCCATTCGGTTTAACTGTTTAGTTTTTGTTACTAATATACTGTGAAATGTATTTTCGTACACTTAGGTACTAGGAGAAAGACCAGTAACTCTTTTGCTTTATAGGCCATGTTGTTGTTCGATTGATACAAAAAATTGAGACAATTATTGCATTTTGTGTGCGGATAGCTAGAATGACATCAGAAGACAATTCGATCAGATTTTCTTTTTCGCTACCGCGTGATTTTATCCCTGCCAGAAAAAGATAATTAATTATTCCAGAGGTTACATTTACGGCGATGCTCATGTCAGAGGAATTGATTATTACGTTTTTCATCCAATGTATTTAAATGATGACTTATTTTGATGACATGACTTCCTGATCGTAATAAACAGCAATCAAAATTTATTCCAAATTTTAAAACATTTTTATTGCTTCATTTTGAACCACTCCATTTTCATTTCTCACTGTGTAAATGTTTGTAGCATATCCTTAAACGAAAATACTACGTTTATCCGCCATAAACGTAAGCCTAGGCTCCATTCCTCATTCCAAAGAGGCTGCACCAGGCCAGATCTTCGCTCTAGGTTGAATTTCTTCCCTCAATTCGGAAAGGCGTGTCAATTCTCCTTCTCTCGCTGACCGTCTCATTCCTGGGAGAAAGATGGTGGTGTGACCTCATGTTCTCTCACGGTGTCGTGAACAACCTTGAGTGCTAATTTCCTTAATAGACTTAAAAATCACCGTAGTAATTACTTCAAAACGAAGGTTCTTTCCAACTAGATACTAGAAATGGATCATATAATGATTGGTAAAAACTTGTGCTTACTTTTTTACTTTCGGAACTACTCCTGAGCAACATTGTCATGCTCCGAGCATAGCAGGTATATAATTCGACACCCCTATCTGTACGCTGTGCTTAAAAATACTCAGCAAGAACTAAAAATACCTTCGAAATATTGGTATATCTAGGTAAATCTAGACACAAAATAGTTAGTTCTTATTTAAACGTCTAACTTCATCACGCTTATATTAGTTTTATCGGGTAAGCTGTATTTTGTAACCGGGATTCCACCAACTTCACATTGCCCGATTGACTTGAAAGTTTTCATACAATCTGGTTCCTGGTGACAATACAATTCAATAATTGTAATTACTGATGTTTGCTGATTCATCAATTGATTAGTGAAAATTAAATGGATGTTTTACGGGGTAACACATAACAACATGCAGTCCAATTCAGTATTAGGTCACGCCTACGTTCGAGATTGTTCTAGCATCGTGAGTTCACCATGCTGCCTGCCTTACTTGCTCAGTAATCTGACTGGAAGTAATGCTGCAATCGGTCAGTCTGACTTGCTTCATATAGAAGAGCAGCTTGCATAGTTGGCAAACCTGATCACTGAAGGAATTGATAGCTTGATAACTGTTGCTGTGTCTGCTCTGATCCGCGTTCGTCATTAATACTCGTTCTTGACCCATGCGTGCGAAACGTTCTTCGGCTGTTTTAGCGGTTCTAGTTTTGTAACAGTTGTTTTTATTTTATTTAAAATAAATATTTGTTTGGTATCTGTTCACATTCTTAAGTATGAACACATTTCCTTTTCTTTGTTTCTCTTAAACTTGAAGCAGTAACACTTGGAATTAATTTCTTTATCATCTCTACTTCTGTTCTGAATATTATCCTTGCTTTTCTAAAGAGTGTTAAAAGGCTACGTTGTTTCATTTTCTTGTCTTCACTTTGTAGTGTTTCAGTTTATGGTTACACGACATTGGAAGTGAAACGCTACAGGGCTTTAAGATTAGAATCTTTGCGACGTGTCTTTCAAAGGCGAACTGACTCAAAAGGCGGCCGTGCACTTCGCTTACACTTGTAGCGTGCAGTGTTTCGCTCTAGCATTCCTCTCATTTCGACTGTGCATAACGGTTTGAAATAAGTTGATCTGGCAAGACGGGAAGACTAAGTAAGTTTGTCAACGAACATCAAAAAAAAGATACGATTGTGTAAGTGTTAATTAGTGAAATCTGATAATATCTAACATACACCGAAGAGCCAAATGTCATGAGATATCTTTTAATATCATGTGGTACCACCTTTTATCCGGCGAAGTGCAGCAACCAGAAGTCGGCCATGTTTCCTGCATAATTACGAAAGTGTTGCCGATCAAGAATTTGTGAACTAATTGAGCTTCCAACATGGTCCCAGATATGTTTGATTGGATTCATATCTGATGTTCTAGATGGCCAAATCATTTACTGGAACTGTCTTTTAATGTTCGTTGAACCAATAGTAAAAGTTTTAGCCAGGTGACATGGGGAATTGTCTTCCTGGAAAATTTCATCGTTGTTTTGGAACATGAAGGCCATAATTGGTAGCAAATTGTCTCCAAGCAGCTGCACTTAATTATTTACAGTCAATGGTTGGTTCAGTTTCACCAGAGTCCGCAGTCCGTCTTGTAAACGCTGCCAGTATCAGGATGGAGCCATCACCAACTTTCACAGTGCCTTCCTGACAACCCTCAATGGCCTCGTGTGGTCTGCGCCACACTTCAACCCTGCCATCAGCTCTTACCAAATGGAATTGTGACTCATCTGGCCCCGCAACCTTTTTCCGGTCATCTAGGGTTCAACCGATTTGTTCACGAACCCAGGAGAGGCGCTGCAGCCGACGGTGTTTTGATAGCACAAACTCTCGTGACGGTCTTCTGCTGCCATCCCACCAACACGTCTGTCATACATCTCACATTGATTGTTGCTGTTCTTTGAAGAAGTGTTGCCTGTCTGTATCATTAACATCTTGGCGTTGACATCGTTGATATCGGTCATTAAATAGACGGTCGGCCACAGTGTTGTCCATGGCAAGGATATTACCGGAAACTACATATTCATGGCGAACTTTTGCACTGTGGATCTTAGAATGTTGAATTCACGAACAATTTGCGAAATGGAATGCTCCATGCGTCGAGCACCAACTACCATTCCGCATTCAAAGTCGTTAATTCATGTCTTGTGGACATAATCACTCCAGAAAATCTTTCACGTAACTCACGAGAATGCAAATGAAAGCCATTGCATGTCACATTTATATCTTTCTTCGGCGGTTCTACTGCCAACTGGATATTTTAATCATCCTGTCTCGTGAATTTTGACACTTCAGTGTGTATACTGCTTCTTCTTCATCATCTTTTCCCAACATTTTCGGGTTGGCTGCCTTTGATAAGTTTTGCTTATAGCCGACGTCCAGGTCATAAAAGGCGGGAAGGAACTGGGGGAAAAACGGTAAGGAATTCGGCCATGGCCTTTTGAAGGAACCATTCCTGCATTCGCTTAGAGTAATTTGGGGAAACCACGGAAAACCTCAGAGAGGGATTCAAACCCACGTTCTCCTGAATGCGAGGCCATTGCGAGGGAACTTTTAGTAAAACAAATTATGATGAAACAGAGATGAAGAAAATCACGAAGTAAAACCTGATTTGACACAGGAAAAACATAGTTTATAAACGGAATTTTACTGCACATAGATTGAAAACATGAGGGGATTGAAATAATAAAAAGTGAAAAGTATACATCAATCAACTGGCACAGACTATCATCTGTTCCCAGACCTGAAGTAATTAAAGTGAACCACGTTGATGATATGCAGTGCAGTACACGATGTGATACTGGGTGTAGAGTATTGCTGGGAATAATGCACCAATGTTAATGAAAATTTTAAATAACACGCTCAGAGTACCTCTTCTTTGTAACGGGTGGACTATTAAATAAAAAGTAAATTCGTGTGGTCTTGCTTCCTGGTGACAGAGATTCGATTTGTCGTGCCTGGTTGTACAGTCTAACGTGAAATCCAAATCGCGGAACGTTTTGGCGTAGCTCATCTATCAAACACAATTCTTAAAAATTAGGTTTCCTTTAGCAAATCAGGTTTTACTTCACGATTTTCTTCATCTCTGTTTCCATAATTTGTTTTACTAAATTACCCTCAATGTGGCCTCCCATTCGGCAGGAAATGGGTTCGAAACTCCCGTCCGGCCACGCAGATTTGCGTTTTCCATGGTTTCCCCAAATGGCTCCAGGCGAATGCCGGGAATAGGTTCCTTCAAAAGGCCATAGCCAATTTCCTTCCTGTTCCTTGACCCCAGTCCTTTCCCGCCTCCAATGACCTGTATGTCGACGAACCGTAAAGCCGTGTGCAAAAAAAGAAGGGAAAAAACCAAGACCCTTAGAAAACGGTTATTAACTTAATCCTTAAACGAGCGCCGCTCTTTTTCATGCCAGCTAGTAACGTATCTAGAGACTAGACTATTTTGGCAAAAACGCAGTCACATCCTGGAAATACCACAATTTAGCATGGTCGTTGAAATATTCGTGGCTTTTAGTAGGCTGGGCTACAGCTTATACTCGTTTATAGCCCTATACAGTACGAGTTTGGTATTTAATTCTACCTACGGACCACCTGTCCTATCTTCGCGGACCACAGGATGAGTGAGAATCACTGTCTTATTTTAGGATAGAACGGTGCTATCACCGTGTTTCGCCCTCTCTTTTCTGAAATTATTCGCAGAGCAGAGCGTGATTTAATGGGAAGGAAAGTAATTGACAAATCGTAAGCATTATGCCCACGCTTGTCGCTGGCCGTAGTTATTAATGCGGCGTATATTATGTCGGAGCGGGGCCAGTCGGCAGGCGGCTCATTAGCATTCTGTGATTGCCACCATTGCGCGCTCTCCTTCATATCCGCCTCTTCCGCCAGTAATTGGATTTTTCCTTCTAAGGTAATTGACCTCACGATATTACAGTTCTGATGAAATCTGGCACACATTTAATATCTGTAATACTGTTTGTTATCCTTCGTAGTTGGTTTAATCGTTGCTGTATCCCATTTAAAATATTATATACATTTATTTTCATTTCTGTTTGACCTTCTTATCCGAAAGTGGGAGTATCTTAACTTTAGGTGGAGGCGTACCGATATAAAACTGATTTAGCTGTTGATTAATGCCAAATAAAGCAGTCTTCAGTCGGTGTAGGTCTTTAACATTTTAGTCCCACTGTCTAATTTCCTTCGTCGTGTCTTAATAGATCAACACCATTAATTATCATTTACTAGTTTATAGGTTTTTTGCGGGCTGTGTACCTGTGACTTCGGTCGGAAAATCTGTTTTTAACCAATAGTTGTTTTAAAATAATCAGTTGGAATTCCATTTTTCCCCTCCTATTATTGTGGTATTCGTATGTTTTATGTCATGATTGCCTTTCCTTTCTAAAATTTTCTAGGTTAGACTAGTTTATATACCCCACTTCTTCATCATCATCATCATCATCATCATCAAAGGTTTCCTGCTATTCAGCAGGTCCATGCGCAGTGACAGCCTTCCAAGCCTCCTTCTGTTCCGCCATTCTCTTAGTCTCTATATATTTTCCATTCACCATGATGTCATCAACCATTTTCTTCCTTCGCCGACCTCTTCTTTCCCCTCCGTTTACAATCCCCTCCAGAGCAGTGTTAAGCAGGCACTCATTCCTCAACACATGCCCAATCCAGTTCCTTTTTCTGTTCCTTATTGTTTTTATGAGAGACCTTTCCTCTCCTACTCGTTCCAGCACTCCCTCACTTCCATGAAATAAATATTCGTTCTAACTTTTGGCTCTTTTGGTAGGCAATTTACAGAATCAGATAAAACAGTATTTATCTTCGTAATGACAAGAATACATTTTGCGATAACTTGTCTTAAGATATCGTTAGGAATTTACAAACGATCATTTGTTGCGCGAAATTGTCTGTACACATTGTGTTATATAGCCTTCGATGATCGATTTCCGAGTACTAGTTTTCCATTTCGATAACTTAGTTTGAGAAACATTCCACTCTTACCTGTGGATACACCTCATGAATTTTCAAACTTCATATGGTTATCTTAATTGCTCGTGAATACTTTACCGCTACGCATAATCCGTGTCACTGTACATGGAAAATGAGATATTCCTGACTGACATACAAGCGATTTTGTGCACAATCAGTTAGTCGAGTGGCTGTTGTCGTACCACTCAACGATTCTCCTGTTTAATCCATAATCATTAAACATCGTGTTTGTTTATTCGACGTATTAGACATTCTGAAATATATTGGTGTACAAAAGTTAAGTACGAAAGTAACGTTAGCATGCTGTGTCACTCCCAAGTAACACAGTTCGATGAAACTTGAACTGTACATACAAAGATCTGATACAGAATGGAACAGTAGGCAACTTAAAGAAAAATGCTATTAGATGAACAAAAATAACATTTTTATACAGAAACGATAAGATACATTGATTTACTCACAATGTCTTGTCCCGTTCCTTCAACTGCCTCGTGTTGCGAGTCTGGACATATTTGGCGCTACAAGTCGCGATGTAACATTTAGCTTTCTGTGCACGTGTAGGGGACCTGTGGCTCCATGCTCCCGTGTTTTTATTTTAGCCATCTCGTCCTTAAGTTCTGCACACCAGCGTATATACATAGCCTCCCTGTCGAAAGTTTGTACATCTTTACAACCATAAAAAGGCCTGAGGCCCCATCATCGAATTATGCGCTACTCCTAAATTTTGCAACAGCATTTCTCATAATGTACAGCACAAGAGGATTTGCGGTAGTTGAGTTTGAAATGAAGGTAGGATTTGTTAGAAAGTTAATAGAACTATTTATCAAGATGTGCAACTCGCAACAAAGATGTAATTAACAAGGAGCAATTAAATTTAGAATAAAAATACGCAGCTTTGGGATTGAGTCATATCCTTCTAACTAGCACCGGATGTTCCAGTCATCTGTTAATGTTTCCTACCACTTCTAGCGCCTGTGTCATGGTCAATCTTCTAAACCTATCCTCCGACGACATTTTATGTGCAGCCATATGTTGGCTTAATAGTAACGTTAAATTCTCGCTTTGAAACTGCGAATTCGGATACAGCTGGTTGTAGCGTGGTTCCATTGCAATGTAAACTGTTATTGTTGGTAATGGGAAATTTTCTTTATGTTATTTTTTCTTCTTCTTAACTCTGTAAAGATCCGTAAAACACTAATGATGATAAACTGTTTGATAGACTCGAAACGAGCGTGTCATGGGCAAACGAATACGAACTATTACCTCCTATTTATATATAAGTCTGGACGCAAATTATTAAATGATTACATTATTACACATAAAAAGATTTTAACGAAAGTTAGCGAATTATTACTGCTTACGGGGCAAGAAAATAGAATACGGCCATTTTTTTTAACTACAGTTTTAATGATAGCCTATGTGTGGTATATAAAATTATAGCAGAAGCGGTGGAAAATAGACACTGTATTTTACAAGTGACTATATTTTACACAGTTAAAAATAATTAGTTTTGCATCAGGATCGGCGTATGTTAATAAATATTAGTAATGCTAAAAAAGCACAATATTATATATATATATATATATATATATGTATAAATAGACGCATGTTTTCATATATTTCACTTTTCAGCCATCACTACCAAGCAATGATCACTGGTTTTTGTGTGTGGAAGTAGCATGGAGTTTCCTGTCGTGCACAACGTTAGCTGTGGGGATATTGGAGATATGATGATTAAAGTTGGACAAAGCAGAGCGTTTTCATATTTCGACCAAAAAATTGTGTCTTCCTATACTTCTCTTTCTTGCCTCAACTAAATAGCATAGACCATTGGTGTTTGTGTGGTAGTAGAATAATCGTGTCTCCTGTCGTTCACTATGGTTCTTAGATGTCGGTAGCAATGGGGATGTGGGAGATATGGGGGTTGAAAGTGGTCGACCTACGGCAATTTAATATTTCTGCCAAAGACGCATGAGTCACAGTGTATCACTTTTCAGCGAAAACTATCTATCGCAGATCACTGGCGTTTGTGTGTGGTAGTAACACAGAGTCACCTTTCGATCACAACATCGGCCGAATTTCAGTAACTGTGGTAGTGTGGGAGATATGGTGATTGAAAATGGCCGATCAATGATATTTTCGTATTTCAACAAAATACATGTGTCTCCGCATATGTCACTTTTCTGCCACAACTACATTGCGTAGACCATTGGTGTTTGTGTGTGGTAGAAGAATTGTGTCTCCTGTCGTGCACTATGGTTGTTAGATGTCTGTAGCTATGGAGGTGTGGGAGATATGGGGGTTTAAAGTGGTCGACCTGGGGCAATTTCATATTTCTGCCAAAAACGCATGTGTCATGGTGTATCACTTTTCAGCGAAAACTATCTATCGCAGATCACTGGCGTTTGTATGTGGTAGTAACAGAGAGTCACCTTTCGATCACAACATCGGCCGAATTTCAGTAACTGTGGTAGTGTGGGAGATATGGTGATTGAAAGTGGCCGTTCAAGGATATTTTCGTATTTCGACAAAATACATGTGTCTCCGCATATGTCACTTTTCTGCCACAACTACATAGCATAGACCATTGGTGTTTGTGTGTGGTAGTAGAATCGTGTCTCCTATCGTGCACTATGGTTGTTAGATGTCGGTAGCTATGAGGGTGTGGGAGATATGGGGGTTGTAAGTGGTCGACCTGGGGCAATTTCATATTTCTGCCAAAGACGCATGTGTCATGGTGTATCACTTTTCAGCGAAAACTATCTATCGCAGATCCCTGGCGTTTGTGTGTGGTAGTAACACAGAGTCACCCATCGATCACAACGTTCGCCGAATTTCGGTAAGTGTGGGAGTGTGGGAGATATGGTGGTTGAAAGTGGTAAATCAATGATATTTTCGTATTTCATCCAAAGACATGTGTGTCCGTAAATTTTACTTTGCTGCCTGAACTACATAGCGCAGATGACTGGCATTTGTGTGTGGTAATAGCATCGCGTCTCCCATCGTGCGCTGTGGTTGTTAGATGTCAGTAGCTGTCAATACAAATTCTTTACAAACACGAACGAAGTCGTGGGTACAAGCTAGTTCATTAATATAAAGTTTTATCCTTAAAAAAATCTTTTAAGTTTCACTGAACATGTATTGGAACAAATGTGAGGCGGCCACAGTTTGTCTTGATGTCTCATCTTTACACCAAAGTTACAAATACTGTTGTTTGTACTAGTTCAGCAATAGGCCCCTTCTCAGCAGAGAATGTCATAACACCTGAAAAATATTAAAAGTTGTCAGAAAACGTGTTAATTTTCTAGGAAATAGTCACACAGTTAGAGCAAAGAAAGACAAAATTCTCCCACTATGTGACATTACAATGCAGTTACACGAAAACTAACATAACTATAAGAAATCTCTCATACAGGTTAGGCAACACTAAAAATAAAAGTTCCCTATATTTTACAAATATACCCAAATGTAAGATCTTGAAGCTTACAGCAAACTGAACATTGTAAAGGCTGAAGTAGTGTAAGCCGAATTGCTATTTCCAAGCAGAAACATACATTGTTGAGCAGTAGCTTGTCTAGGCGTGAAAATTAATAATGCTTGTGGTGTGTCAGCGTTCGAGGATGCGCGCGGCCATTCCATCGAGCGCAAGGAGTACGTGGACGCGCTGGGGCTGACGGCGGGCCCGCCGCGAGCCGTCGCCGCGCCCCCGCCGCCCCGCAGCGCTGTCGACCCCGCGGAGCCGCCCGCCGCGCGCAGACGCTGCCACGAGCCCCCCGAGCACCGCCACCGTCACTCTGCTCAGGTCAGACTCGGGCTGTTTTATAATTGACGTTACTATTGTTTTTAATCAATCCAGCGTGTATGCCTAGTTGATCATAGCAATGATTTTGTCGTACGTATACATCTACTATAACTTTTTTTATTCTTATTATTTTGACACTTCTTCCAAGGATCACGAAGTGTTATTTCTTTTCAATTTTTCCTTTCTTTCAATATTTTATTTCTTTCAATGTTTTATTTCTTTCAATGTTTTATTTCTTTCAATGTTTCCTTTCTTTCAATGTTTTATTTCTTTCAATTTTGTTATTTCTTACACTTGCTTGGAATTTTTTTGTTAGATTTATTCTTATGTCCTGAAGGTATAACTATGTGTTAAACTGTTCTCTTGCCATGTTAATAAGTTTTCATTTAAACATAGCTAGTAAAGAAAAGGGTGATATATTAAAAACCAGTTTTTAGTAGCACTTAAATAATCTTATAATTCTACGATAAAACTCCAGATCCAACGCTATTCCATTGGCTCGCATGCTTCACTGATTAATTCCGCAAGGAAAAATTCATTTAGATAAGTTGTTCCCAATTAATTGTTCACGTCCCCCCACGGTTACGCGAGGTTGTTTCAAGGGGTAAGCGCGTTAATCTCTTGGCTAAGGTTATCACAAAGATAATTAATAACAACAGTTACGAAAACATTACTTTCACCAGAATATATTTTTTGAACATTTGTTGATTTTTTTTTTGTGACGTTTGTCATCGAATTAAAATTTGACAAATCGCGAAAATCTGGTTTAATTTTTATTTATCATTTCAACTATAAGAGTTACATGAGACTGAGGTCTTTTTTGAAGTGGTACTAGCGAAAAGCCAATTGGAAACCACTGATTTAGATGTATTGTACATAGATACTCTCCAGGCACCGTGTTAATCGTACACTAATACGAAAGGATTAATCATCCCCCATTTTTGCACAATCTGGAAGGGAGTGGAAGGTTCTTACACAATTGTGTGTATTGTAAAAATTTGGCCAAGTCTTCTGGGTGAATACTGATAAAAAGTTGCCAGTTTGTGTTCTGAACCCAGTCTGCACTCTACACTGTGTATCCACTTCACTTTCTGAAACAGAATGGTTTATCTTGGTGTAGTGAATCGTTGACGTGCGAGGAAAATCTTTGCTTTTATTAATTGTAAAACTGATAAAGCAACACAATTAAGATATTTCTTTGGTTATAAGTTTTGCTATTTAATTTAATAAAATATGGCATACACAATGGTCAATTCACATTATTTTTTTAGTTTGTATTAGAAGCTATTCTATTTCACACACTGTAGAGTGCATGTTTGGTTCAGAACAACATCTCATAACTTTTTACTAGCCAAAAAGATCAGTCCCCATTTTTACATCAATTGTTTTTGTGTGCTGTCATTTCTTTTTATAATATCGTTCTGTTGTATTGGTGGTTAAGGGATCTTACTAGATGTAGGAAGGTCCTCGGTTCTAATACTAGTATCGGCTGGGATTTTGAAAGGCTCGTAACTTGATGGTATCTTGCAGGAGTACCATAGTCTCTGTGGTGAGCTTTTTGGTGACAGGTTCTGCCAGGTCCTTTGCCCAGTTTGAGGTACGGCTGAGTCTAGTCGGAATGCGTACAGTTGAATTTCATTACTTTATACGGATCACGGGATTTCACTGAAACGAAATTGTGCGCATATTTTGTTGTTTGGCACAAAAAGTCAAATCTGATGTTAAATTTATTTTCAGAGTCGGAAATTTTAAATGATCGCCATATTTTCCGGTCGTTATGTACTAGATTACAAAGAGGAATTGACCGAAATAAACTTGTCAGTAGCGACGAGTGTTGGCATGTGGAACTTTGTTTTCAGGGTGGCCGCGGCCCGCCCTATCAGCACACACCAGCGCCCGGCTACAGCCAGTCGCCGCTGCAGGACCTGTACGGCTCTGCGCCGTCGCCCGCCTCCAGATTCTACGGAGACCGGTTCCACGTCTACAGGCGCAGGGCAGCCCCGGAGTGGCGGCGGTGACACGTACCTCACAGCACTGTCACACAGCGACACGGGGAAAAGACACTGCAAACACAATCTTCCTTATACTCTTTCATTTTAGTGCAGTTTTACTACCAAAAGCCTCCAAACTGTAAGAATGAATTGTGTGTGATTAAATACAAAAACTGTTATTCAGGAAAATTATGAAACCACTTTTCAGTTAAACTGTACGCAGCCGTATATTTTCAGATCTTTTACAATATTTTTTTGTGAAACTCTGAACTTTTGAGGTGGTAAAATTCCTTTGTGTATAAACTATTAAGAACTCGTTGCTATGTAACTTGTTTTTAGGGTGAAGATTTTTGTCAAATTGAAATCTATGTATTAAATATTTCTAATATTTAAAAACAATTATGATGATTTACTGAGTCTGAAGTTATTGCTTTGGGGATAAAAACTTTGTTTTCGATTACAGCACATACTTTATTGTGTTACTAGATGTGAAAAAATAAATCGTGTGTAACTAGATGTGAAAAAATAAATCTTATTTTTGTTTTAATTTGAATTTTAAGCTCATATTTCGTGACTACTATTCCATTGAAATGTTTTCAATATACTTTTTTTATTTGAGTGTTGGCAGAAACAATACACAGCCAGTACCACTATTTAAATATACCAAATTTCTATTAGAGATTTTTATGGAAATGTAAGCAGTGCCATCTTATTTTACAACATAAATAACTCAGTCACTCTGTTATCAGTATTTTCATAAATAAATAAACTAATTTTTTCCTTGCAGTTGTGTCATTTGGAGTGGTGTAATCTTCTCTCCTGTGTGGAAACTTTAATCAAAACATATCATTTCTCATTATAATTGAGCTATATACCATGGAAACAATTCTCAGAAATTTTGTTTCCAGTGTATTCCCTACAAGAATAATAATTCACTAAAATGACACATATAAGTTGCATGTTGTACACAATATGGCTGCACTTAATTGACTCTAGGCAATTGATTTCTACAGCTCTCTCCTGTTTCCGTGTCTATTATAATGAGCTCTGAGCATGTACAGGGCCATATATCAACCTTGTTAATGAATGAGGAACAAATGCTGTTGGAATAGTTACTACCTTGGTAAGAATTTAAAAGTAGCTTGTCCAGTGTTAATGCCATTTCACAGGATTATTACATAAAATGCAAAGTGCAGCTAATATCAGTTTTTTTCTTTCTAGCTATAAAATTAAATAACTAGTTAATTTATGTTCTCTTAAATAAATGATAGACATGCCTGTGGTGTTATGTATAAAATTTAATAACTAATTAATTTATTTTCTCTTAATGAAATAAAGGAAATTGTTGGTGCATTATGACCTGTTGCCATGTTCCGAGTTGCCACACATTCCATCCCCTTGTGGCTGCAATTGCTATGCAACAAGGAATCTGAATCATATGGAGTCTTCTAGCTAGCTTCACATGAACAAAGCAAAATTTTATCAGATGTGGATTTCCCATAAAATTTCTTGGGGAGATCTGCATTTAAAAAGATAATGTTTAATCTTCAGGGTGGTCCATTAACCACTAATCTATCTGACTAATGATCTAAGTAAATAAACTCTATCTCTTAGACACAAACTTATTTTACTAACCACAAAATTAAATTATTAGTAATAGAATTGTATTAATATCTAAAAACTTGTCAGTGCATCTTATTCAAAATAATTTTTATTGGAGGTACTTATTAAATATCCCTAACTTGAAGTGTCTTAGTAGTATGGTTGGCAAATTAAGCGGTAGTAGGAGTGACCCATTGTTAAATGCTTTGGAAGTTTGTATTACAAATATCTGAGGATGAGGTTGGTTGAATTTTTTAATACTTATTCACCTATATAACAATGAATACGATATCCAAAAAAAAAAAAAGTTTTTTTTTTGTGAAACGTACCCTATATTTCTATTTTATTTTCTACAGATATGTGCCCATGAAATTTCATTGAAACTGCTGCAAAGTCAGTGGAATTACAAGGCTGTGCCATGGAGAGGCAGATGACGGAATAAGAATGATTCTTATATTTTGTGTGGTTGTGGCTACGGAAACATGAAAATTAGTTTTTTTTCCCATTTGCCTAGACTTATAATTGTAACCCTATGTATGGTTTGTATTACAGTAGAACTCCAATTATCTGAATCAATTGGGACCAGACCCCATTCGAATAATCAGAAATTCGGATTATTGGATTTTTCTGAAAAAGGGTGTATTTTAATTAATTATTGGATGTATGTTGAAAATGGGATAAAAACAGCTTTTAATTAATTAAATGAAAAGGCAACACTTTGCATGTTAAGCGCACTTACACGTGCTGTACATTAGTACAGTATGTACGTACTGTACTGTAAATAAGTCATTGCTTGCTGAACATCTCGGTCAAAGTGAGCTGTTTGACTGTACTCATCCGTTTTCGGGCAGCCTAGTCACGTAAAAGCTTGACAGTGAGAAGTTGCATGTGGTCACACTCGGACTGACGCTCCATTCAACAACCGAAAGCATTTTACTTCCTTCTTTTCCAAGAGATTTTCGGTGCTTTTACACTTGAGGGATGAAAATTTCGCTGTACCAATCTGTAAACAATGCTGCAGGCATCCAAGCGTTGTGTTGGTTTTTATAAAAGAGTGGTAGCTTTTTCACAGTACATTTCCATCTTAATTAAAAAAGCAATTCGGATAATTGGAGTTTGGATAATTTTATTTCTACTGTACTTTTACAGAAGATACTACCAGACATTGTGGTTTTCAATTAGCAGGTGAAGTTGAACCGGCATTTTCTACGAGAGTATTTATTACTGTGTTATACACCACTAAAATAACCTCATACATTGTTTGCAACCAATAAACATTATTATGGCTGGCTGATAAATTTTGCTTACATTATGAAGGAAGAACTGTATAAGGCTTCAATAACAATTCAAGATTAATATCAAACATTTCTGTTCACAATATTTTGTTGATTACCTCCCCTTAAATTACTATTTTCAAGAACATAAGAAAATCAAGGTTGTGTACTGTTACATACTGTACAACATATATGGGCAACCCCCGGGCCTGATCCGGCCCGCGAGAGATTCAGAAATTTCAAATAACTTCAAACTCAAGTCTCCCGTTAATTTTCATTTGATTTTTCTATATGTTTTTGTTAATTTGCTTTTTTTATGTTTTATTATCCTATTGTAATTCTAGAAAATAAAAAATGTGTGAATTTTTATAGTATTTCATTCAGTACTATCTACTTCTTTCTTACCTACAGCACGTGACCTGATCAAGTCCCGAAATTACGCCCTCAGCTAAGCAAAGGTTGCCCATACCTGCTGTACAATAATGACTTCTGAACTGGAGAAACAGCTTTGCAATTACTTCTGTATGGTAATGTTTTAACATGATTCTTTTTCATGTGACTTTTAAACTTATACTTGTTAGTGACAAAATACATAAACTGAATATTAACAAAACTGTTCATTATCGATATGCAAGCTTGGTATTTTGTCTCTGCCTTGTTTCAGGGAATTATTATTTGTTACTATTGTCAAGCTTGTGCTATATTACTAGAAACAATTTTTTTAGTGCTGAAAAAATTTAGGCTAATATTGAAAGTAAAATAATAAATTTGACAACCCAACTTTATGTAAGGTGATTATTGAGAGTTTGAAATATTTTAAAAAGAGACCCAGGCTTGCAGCCATTTGAGGGGGAGGGAAGAGCAAAGGAATGTGTTTTCAATAGTTTTTAATTGCCTTTTACCAGGCTCCCAGAAAAATTATTTCCCTACAGACACATTTTTCTGCTTTTCTTTTCTTACCTACCATTTTTCCTCTACTAATTTCAAGTTTAAATTTTTTTTTAGCATTTTCGGCAAATTATTCTTTATTTCTCTTGGTAATTTATTCCTGTCCCTGACCCTCTTACCTACGAAAGAGAATCTTCCCACACCCTTATGCCTGAAATCGAGTGCCAACTTTTGGTCATGGTCATATTTTTCCTTCCTTGCACTTCTCCTAATTCTTCCATCAATATCTTTCCATGCCTCATCACCAATATACGTCTTGTACACTACCATGATTCTCTTCACCCTTCTCCTGTCTTCAAATGAAAACCATTCCAGCTCCACCAAAGCCATTGCAAAAGAGGTTTAACAAGAATGTTTTGTTCCACGCATGACATCATTTTTGATCCTATTATTTGCCATCATTTGCATATCTACTTTCATTTATAACAGCAAGCAAGTAATTCTCCCATCAACATATTTGGATTGTACTGGCATGAGAAAAGAAGAAAGGGAAATATATTGCAATATCGATACAAGATGCCACCAAATGCTGTTGGCTAAAACATATTTGAGGGGTTATAGAAACATCCAACAATGTTTTCTAGTGTTGCCAACCATAGTGAAACATTCAGCCAACAGTGGTCATCTGTTGAGTATTGTCTCTCTGTTAAGTCTAATGAGTTGTGCCATTATTCATGATGTTACACAAGGAGGAAAGCTTTACTCCCAGTGTTATTAAACACTGTCTGGATTTATGTACAATAAATCTTCCCATTCATTTTTTTTTTTTTTTTGTAACAGTTTAACGTCCCTTTTTAACAACGTGGTCTTTAGAGACGGGAAAGGATGGGGGCAAGGAATGGGAAGGAATTCGGCCATGGCCTTTTGAAGGAAGCATCCCGGCATTCGCCTGGAGTGATTTGGGGAAACCATGGAAAACCCAAATCTGGATGCCCGGACGGGGATTCGAACCGCCGTCCTCCCGAATGCGAGGCCAGAACGCTATCCGTTACACCACCACGCTCGGTTTCCCATTCATCTTCTGAGATAGAACCAAGTTAAAAATTGACACTGTCATTGAATTCACTTGTACATCTCAGCAAGTCTGTTGCATTACTTACTGCATACAAAGTGCTTCAAACATTTATAAATGGTTAATTACATTTGTATATAATTTTGTGAAAACAAAGAATGTCTTGGGTGTTAAAAGATGTCCACTAATGATGAATGAAGTTGATTCTTACGCCACAGCAAAGGTGTTGTTTCGGAAATACAAGCATTCAGTATCAAGTGCTGCAAAGCTCAAACATGACGTATAGTTTCATGAAGTATACCTGGCATTGCAAATAGCCTGGAATATTGGGCCTTTGACTCGTATAACTCTCATCCATTTCACGTGTAAAGAATAAAACACATGTTTCTGACTTCTGTGAGCGGATCAAGAGACATTCAAACATTCTGCTTCACATTCCTACTTCACTTGCGAATAATACTGAAAATGAATGGAATTTCCAGTGGCATTCATCAAGGTATTTTATTGTAGCATGTATGCCATTTATTCTGCAGTTCTTTTTATCAAATTGGCCAGTGTTTTGAATGCATCTTTTCCTAGGTATTACCTGTAAAACACTCTGCTATATTCCTAAATGCATAATAAGCTCACAATCAACATAAACAAATATTAAAACTGTAACATTCTTACGAAAGTTCTTGAATCTATTTCTGAAGATTATTCATTAAGCTCTTACTAAGATAGATGTAAGTGTGTTTATAGCGATGGCTCAATTTGCTTTGATAATTGCTCTGTGTTCTATAATGCAACTAAATTTAACCTAGTTAAATGGTATATGGCAGTGGAAGATGTTGGTATTTGTTTGTTCTTCTGTGATCATTACAAATTTAGTGGTGACTACATTAACATCCATTACTTACAGAACTTGGTTATATGATTGTAAAGTGTGTGTAAGGAGGACTTTATTACAGGCTTTATTTTTGTATTATTATTATTATTTGTGAATGAATTACCATCTTGTATATCAGATTACTGTAATTACTCAGAGTTGAAAGATAAATTGGCTAAATGGTAGATAGATCATCATATTAGAAGAGTTAAATGTGTGCCATACCCTGCATGCTATTACTGTGGAGGGTGTTAGTTTTACATACCAGTTTCCCATGAAGATGTGGTTTCCTGTAGCCTTCTCCAGTGTAGAACTGTTACTGTATTTGTGGATGACTGATGTTTTGACTTTGTGTTAGTGGTGTGTTATGGATGAAATATGGAAGGAGAGAGTACTCACCAAGGAGGAAGACACTTTTAATGTCTCTGTCTGGAAGACAAACTGCATTCGACAGTTTTGTATGCTGTGACTCCATGTTCACAGTGGAGAGTTTTGGGTTTTAGCCCAAAGCATTGGTATACAATATGGTTATTAGGAATCTTTAACCAACACCTCTCCTATCCTTCCTGTCAAATTCTGAGTTAAGAATATTCCTTCCACAACCACTCATGGAAGTAGCTAATTTGCATCGAGTGCCAGACACTCTCATGATGATTTGGTGGCTTAACCATATACGAGGGTGGTCTGAAAAGTATCTCAACATGAAGATGGCAGCACTTGTAAATAAAAGCTAGTGAATTTCGTTGCTTATCTGTTGACAGTTACTCACCAAAGTTTCAGCCATTTTGGACGCGCAGTTCTTATGTAACAATCGTTTGAGTGAGTTGATGTGAGTGTTTTTGTGAAACCGGGTATCGAGCTGTCATTAAATATTTGTTTTTGAAAGGCCATACGCCTACGCAAATCAAAAGATGAGTTGGATTCTTTGTATGCGGACTCTGCACCATCACTTACCAAAGTGAAATTTTGGGCAGCTTAATTTAAATGTGGCCGTAAGAGCTTAGGAGACGAACATTCGGGACATCAAAGAACTGAAACTACCGACGAAAACATCGCCAAAGTTCACCAATTGGTGCTAGACGACCGCCGAATTAAAGTGAGATAGGTAGCAGAGGTTATGAACATTTCAAAAGAACGTGTTTGTTACATATTAAATCAACATTTAGGTATGAGAAAGGTGTCCACGCGTTGGGTGCCGCATTTGCTCACATTAGACCAAAAACGTATTCGAATGAACATTTCCAACGCTCTGTTGGCGCGGTTTAGGTGCAATAAATCCGAGTTTTGGCGCCGATTAATTACTGGAGATGAAGCTTGGATACACCATTATACGCACGAAACAAAAATACAGTCCTAACAGTGGACTGCAAAGGGGGAACCGGCTCCAAAAAAAGCAAAAACTGTTTTTTTCGGCTGGGAAAGTGCTGGCGACTGTTGGACGAGTTACAGAGATCGAAGTATCGCTGGGGGAAGTGTGTAGAGTTATAAGGAGACTATGTTGAAAAATAAAAATAAAAAATTTCAGAATTAATGTCTTGTATCTTTGTTAGGTCGGAAACTTTTCAGACCACCCTCGTATAGTAGTGGAAAAGATTGTATCCTTACAGTTTATAACAGCTTTCTGTGACAGTTTGGTGGCATAAATCTAAATGTAGATATTGTTTTCTGCTTTTGTAAACCTCAGTACTAGGCTACATGACTGCAAATAAAAACAAGTTCTAGGTTATTGTAACAAAGAAAGTACAGTATGCTTTGAAATTACTCTTACTTCTGCATGCAAAAAGCAATTGTACTTTCAGTCATCATGCTTAAGTGTGTGATCATGGGTAACCAATCTTTCATTGGGATTGAAGGCAATTCCTCACTGTATCAGCACAGGAGCGCATGCAATTTCTGCTGTTCTCCCTTGATGTCCTTTTAGGGAGCGTCCATAAACTATGTGGGTCCATTTCAGCATCTTTTGAACCTTCCCTCCTCCCACATATCCTGATGTCTCTCTTGCCTTGATAACCCCCCCCCCCTTTTTCCCATTTTGTGCTGTTTTTTCTTAGCTGACTATCGATAACACTATTGGGTGAATTAAATACAACCAATATTTACTTTATATGTATTTTTTTTAATAATTATAAATATTCTTAATGAAATGTTGACACTAGCTACTACTGCAAATGGTCAATTACAGGGAACTTCTCTAAGATACTTTTCTATTTGAGGTGTTACTATAATATGCTCCTCACCTCATTCATCATTGTTTATTAATTGGAAAAATAAAACAAACGTTACCTGCGACCTATGAAACTAAGAATAGCTGCGTTTCTTTTTTTTTTTTTTTTTTTACTGCAGTTCTGTCACATTTCTTTCTACATTACCTGTGAATGATTCTTTGTCCTGCTTAAAAGATTTCGATATCTCATTAACACAATTTTGGAAATTGAAAACTCGTTGTAAAAATATTTCCAATAGGCCTCGTAAAGTTTATTTTACAGCACCATTTCACATCATATTTTCAGCTTTTAGTAACACTTTAGTGAGCGCTGTAATTAAAGAAGCGCTGAAATTCATTTGTCAGAACAAGATTAAAATTATTTTCTCAGTGAGCTGTGGTGACACGCGTGCATCCGAATCTAAACAGCTTTCTTTCAAAACAGTACGAACTGTCATCAGCGTGGAAAATCACGTGTGACATCTGTATGCAAATGTTAGTCTAGGTACTGGGTGCCTAATGTTTTTGGCTCGTAATGCGCCGTCGCGTTTTTGTTAGATCAATTGTGCCGTTGCCGTACTACCTGAAGAATATATGGCTTCAAATCACATACATGCGCGCTAATGTCAGTATATAGGGTAACTACAACGGAATGACGGAAATAAATATACAGATGCTGTCCTGTATATTCTGTATATGGAAAATAAAATTAATGTAAATCTACGTAGCTTGGCTCGGACGCTCCCCCCTCCCCCACGTAAGCCCAGCGTAGCTTTCTACTCATCCCCTTCTCCTCCCCCTTTTTTTAACCGTGTGACGTACTTTATGGACGCTCCCTTGATGTTTTTGAAAAGTGTTCGTTTTCGTGTATAAGGTACACATTTCCCTTAAGGGGCCATCCATAAATTACGTCACACCTCGAGGGGGGGGGGGGTTCTACAAAGTGTGACAAGAGGGGAGATGTGTCATAAACTTTGTGACATCACATGCATAATTTGTATCACTTTTTGGCTCGTATTGCCTCAGTGTCGAGGCATACTTATTTAAACGACCATGTGGCATCTGTGGACTATATTTTTCATCATACAAAGCCACTAACCAACAAGCAATTACATAAGAGACAACTAGAGGTTTTCCCCATCATGAAGATTCGTCCACAAAGCATTGCCGCTAGACGAAACAGGGAAGTTCTTTGCTTATTAAACATTGATGATGCTTTATGACTGGATGAAGGTGATGTTGACATATCGAATGTTCCCAGCACTATCATAGATTACTTGCCTATCGTCACGGAAAGAACACCATCTTAAATCATTTAGAACTCGACAAATTGGGACATTCAAATAACCTAACGGTGAGAATTTGGATTGTGTTTACTCTCTACGAAGGAGTAAAATAAAAGATAGCTTCTGTCGACAGATTTCTAGAAATACAAGGAAAGGAAAGAAATGAAGCAATAAAATGGATCATGCATATACATTTCAAAGAAGAAAACTTAATTCACGGTAGTTAGCAGTAAAGTTTTATATAGGATGCTACATTTTGTAAACACTCAGTGTAAATGAAGTTAACATGCGTACAGGTGGCTATAAAATCGTCGATAAAATGGATAAAACGTGAAAAAAAAACATCCTTCAGAGAATAATAAAGCGTGAATTGTTTGCTGCAAACAGAGCCGGAACGTTTGGGCCTGTCATTCGGCAGGACGCGAGTTTGAATCACCGCCCGACCATCCAAATTTTGGTTTTCCATGATTTCCCGGAATTGCCTGCATGATTCCTTCAAATGGTGATTACTTCCCGTTTGTTAACATTTTGTACTCACATGTTAGCAGCAAAAAGACACTAATTGACTTTTTATTTCATGGTTGTTAAATGGTGATACCATAACTATTATTATTTTAACAAGCAATACTAAAGGGATCGTTTATCAAAAATGATGGGATTTGTTTGCGACAGCTCTTTGCCTGGTATAAATTGTAGTTTTGCCAGGGAATTGAATACGCATGTTGTGCATTCTAATCTGTTTTTCTACAAGTGAGATACTTCAAGTGAGTTTGGAAACGGCTTTTGTAAAAACGTTCAACTGTGTAGAATAGTGTGGACTTAGTTTTATAGGAATTTATGAACACTGTGTTAGACTGAGCTAATGTGAATCTTCGGTATCAGTATCTTCGCTTTTGCATTTGTTACTGTTTTCCACTTAATTAAAAACCTGCAATTTTCGGAAAAAAGTGAATTTACTTCTGCTTGGTGCCATTCGGTTTAGAGATTAGAAAATAAATCAACTTGTGACAATGTTATTCGGTACCTACAAGACTGAATTTGTTATTTGTTTAGTATCAGTAATATAACCTTCTCCTTACTGTATCCTATACCTGTGAACTAATCGAATCTGGCGGCCGGGGACATTAAAGAATCTAAAGACTGTTAACAAACCATTGATGAACGAAGGACTAATTAATCATCATCATCAAATTAAATTAAAACCAATGACACTGGCCACCAGTCATTTCCGCCTCTAACGACCCCAACGTTGGCGAGCAGTAAAGCCATAAGCAAAAAAAGTGTGCTGCTCGCTTAGAGATGTGTGAGAAGATTTATATAACCATTAATACAGAGCTTCTCTCTCATGGCCACAATATATACACTTGTGGTTTCTTAATACATGAATACGTCATTCCCTGTTAGTACTGGATAGGATCCCAGAATTATGAACGACATGAAAACTATACATTTTGAAACGGCTAGTACTAAAATACTAGGCAACGGCGTAAACGACGTTCGGCAGAGAAAGCTTGAAAGGAACGAATGTAGCAACCAACATTTCTCCCGCATCGCACGATGTGGCAAACTAACGCGATTGGTCAGGTTACGAACTTGCGAATAAGTGCACGCCGTAAAAAGTCTACCCTGCGTGTGAATTGAGCAAACTTAGCCTGAAATACTCTACAGAGGATATTACAATACCATTTCCAAATCGATAAAAGTAAATTTAAAAAAAAGTCATACTCTGGAAGCTAAAATGTAAAAATTTATTCTAAGTGGGAGCGGAACCCATGTATAATTCATGCAAACCTTGCAAATGCGGAGAGTTGTCGGCCCTACTGAGTAAACTAGATAGCCGAGTGAGAGAAAGCTATGTGGGACCACTGCTGCGAAGGCTCTTTATACTTTTGTAAAACTGAAACTCGTAATGTAGCTGTTAGGTATGTTTAGTAATTCCTCAGAAAATGCGTATTAGGTAAGTACCTGGAAGTAGTTTCCCTTGTGCACCTAAACAAAATGTTAAAGTTGTAAACAATATTTGTCATTTCACTGGCTATGAGGCTAAAGAAAGATGATATTGACGTTGACACTTGGTGTAATTACTACGATTGCTATCGACACCCAATATTTTTACTTGTGCTTTTACGCCTCGTCGATGTCGATATTATTAGAGACGAGAGATCATTGGGGACAAGGAACGACGGAATACAGACATCACCTTTGCAAGGAATCGTACCAGCATTCGCTGAAGTGACTTCCGGAAAACCGAAATGTGAATGGTTGAATGGGGATTTGAAGCCGCGTTGTACCGAATACCAGGTTCAAGCGGTACCTGTCTTCCACCAGACTCTGTGTATCCACGTCAATGTAGTAATCACATGACTCGCCAGGTATAGGACACGAACAAGCATTTTCCATTTGCCCTTAGTATTTTTTAGGCTGATTAAAAAGAGAAAAAAATGTTTGTTAGGGGGTGCGAAAACTGATACTATAGTTATTGACTAATGAGTCATCGTTAATATTATCTAGTGCGAATTCTTTTTCAAGTTCAAAGTTATCTGGATATCACTTTAGCTGTCTCGTACAACGTCATACAAATTTTCCCTAGTAAAGAACTTCCCGTTAAAGTAAGAAATTCACTATTCGTACAACTATCAGAAGCTAACAATAATACCAACGAAGAAGCATCTCTGTGAAGTTCTAAATGTGAAATTTCATCTACATCCACACTCTGCAATTCACAAACATTGTGGGTGGCAGAGGGTGCTAAGCACCAAACTTAATTCTGCGCATTCCAATCCCGAATAGCACGAGGAAAGAAAGAATACATAAACGCATTAGTACGGCAGCTTATTTCTCATATCTTATCCCTCCGGTCATTGCAACTCAAATAGGTTGGCGAAAGAAGTATCTCACTGCACTCGTAGGTCATAGAATTACGCATATTCTGCAATAAATTCAAACGCAAATCTCGTCGTCTGTCTTCCAAACGATCCCAACCCAATCTATGTATCAATTCTGTGACGCTTTCATAAGGGCTGTAGCAACCAGTCACGAATCGAGAGGCTGTCCTCTGCACCCTCTCCACTGAGTCAATCAGAACCTTGCCATACGGATCCCAAACTACACAACAGTAATCCAGATGCGCACTAGTGTTTTATACGACCTATGAATCGTAATTTAGAATTAGCTTTGCCTACAACGGAAGTTATCCATTTCATGTTGCTTTGTACTATTACCCCCCAGATAGTTCAGGGAATCAACCGTGTCAACAATTGAATTGTTTCCTTTGTACTCGTGACCAAACTGTTTCTTTTTGTTACTTATTCGCATTGCCTTACACTTTTTTCAATTGAGTGTAAGCTGTCATTTACGGCACCATTCGAAAATAGCACCGAGCGTGGTGGTGTAACAGCTAGCGTTCTGGCCTCGCATTCGGGAGGACGGCGGTTCGAATCCCCGTCCGGGCATCCAGATTTGAGTTTTCCATGGTTTCCCCAAATCACTCCAGGTGAATGCCGGGATGCTTCCTTCAAAAGGCCATGGCCGAATTCCTTCCCATACCTTGCCCCCATCCTTTCCCGTCGCTAAAGACCTAGTTGTTATAGGAGACGTTAGCCAGTTAAAAAAAAAAAAAAATAGCATCCAAATCGCGCTGAATTTCTAAGCAATCGTCAGAGCACTTTATTTCCCTATAGATAACTGCATCGTCGGCAAACAATCGCAACAAACATTTAAGTTGTCACCTAGATCGTTTATAAAAATTAAGAAAAGAAGTGGTCCTATAACACTTCCTTGAGGAACGTCAGAAGTAACATTTATCTTAGAAGAGGCTTTCCCGTCAACAACGACATACTGTGATCGACCAGTTAGAAAATCACGTATCTACTCGCAAATCTGGTTCGATATACCGTATGCTCGAATCTTCGCTAAAAGACGGTTGTGTGATACGGAATCAGAATTTCATCTCTAAAAGTTCAGCCTCGGATGTACGAGGTTTGTTAGAAAAGTAATGAGACTGGCAACACTGCGGGAGATCTGGCATTGTTGTGTCTACTGGCTGATGCTAAATCTGATTGTTGATCCCTTCCACTTCCTCAGTCTGAGTTACAACTCCATACAGTTAACACATTAGTTTTGACAGCGCCATTAATAAAGTTGTGTTTTCATTGTGCGTCACAGAAATGGAGCATCGGAATTTAGAGCAACGTTGTGCGATAAAGTTTTGTGTTAAACTTGGTGAATCCGCGAGTGTGACTTTTGTAAAGTTGAAACAGGCCTATGGGGAACAGTGCTTATCGAGAGCACAAGTTTTCCGCTGGCACAAATCATTTTTGGAAGGCCGAGAACACGTTGAAGATGAACCTCGCTCAGGGAGACCTTCAACTTCAAAAACTGACGAAAACATCAATCGTGTGAGGGCTCTTGTGAGATCAGACCGTCGTTTAACAATAAGGATGATCAGTGAACAGTGTTTTATAAAAGTGTCCTTGAAAAGTTGAGGAAAAGAGTGATCCGTGTGAGACCAGAAATTGCAGACAAGTGGATGCTTCATCATGACAATGCTCCGTGTCACACGGCCATTTTCATCCGTGAATTTTTGACCTCGAAATGCATTACTGTTGTTCCTCAACCCCCCTATTCACCTGATTTAAGTCCTTGTGACTTTTTCCTCTTCCCGAAATTGAAACATGTCCTAAAAGGACGTCATTTTGGAACTCTAGAGAACATTCAAAAGACTGTGACCGACCAGTTAAAAGCCATACCAATTGAAGACTTCCAGCGCTGCTACCAAGAGTGGGAATCACGACTCCGCCGATGTATAGCTGCCCAAGGGAACTACTTTGAAGGGGATAACATTGTTGTTTGAAAATAATAAAAACTTTGGTTAGTATGAAATCAGTCTCATTACTTTTCTAACACACCTCGTATATTAAATCAAAATTACATACGTCAGATGTTTATTGAACTTACAATAATGATGTATCTGATATGATCAGAAATTAGTTGTGATAAATTTTTGTTTGAATTTGTTAGATTATTGCAGAAAATTTTTATAACGCATGAGTCAAAATTAAAAATTTTGGTACTGGAGAATTAAATAAAAGATCGGATCTGAAAAAGAGCTTTGAAGCCGCATACAATAGGTGTACAAACCTAAATACTAATAAAACGCCATCTTGGTCAGTGTGTCTGTAACGCTGTGGCCAATAACGGCCAGAGTTGTTTACGCTGTATGCATAGATAACGCTGTGATAGCAAGCTGCGAATGAAGTTTACCCTTCGGTTTTTTTTTTTTTTTTTTTTTTTTAATGATTCAGTATGTTTTAAACTGCAAACCAACAAATAAGGAAAAGAATTTATTTCGTTTAAACCCTGTTAATTATGCGTTATTATTCCCTTTAAATTTAAAACCATAAGGTGTGTATTTCGTTTAACTCTACTTATTAATTACGAAGGAGATTGTGCGATGGAACGAAGATAAGCCGAAATATATACAAAATTATAAACTCACGGCTATGAGCCTTTAGTTAAATAAATGCAGAGAAATTGATTGCCAGAACACCGCTTTCAACCCGTCATTTTTGACTAGCTTAAGGTTTATAAACCATATGACAATTGAAGCATGCGCGTTGTTCGGCTCTCCAGGTTAGCGGAATTTTCATTTCCCGAGTGTTCCTCTTCCGTCGTAGGAACCTACTGTAGTGATGGAGCGTAAGTGTTGTCATCTGTCTGTTAAACGTGTAACATATGTTTTGTTTGATAGGTGTATTTTTCTTTCCAAAATATATAGTTTAAGAGGCAGAGATTAGGACCTGCCTGAATGATTGCGGGTAAGCGCACTAAAAATCGCAATCAGAACGGCTGATACACGGTAATTAGGGCTCAAAGCTGGTCCCGTTGTTCCTTCCCGGTAGGGTTTGATGGCGCCTTAACGCGGGTGAAGCTAGTGGCGTAATTACTGACAAACTAAGTAACCAACAGCGGAGCGTGGTAGGTGAGCGTGAACGCTCTGACCTCGCATTCGGGAGAACGGGTTCGTATCCCCGTCCGGCCATCCAAATTTGGGTTTTCTATGGTTTCCCCAAATCACTCCAGGCGAACGCCAGGATGGTTCCTTCAAAATTTCATTGTTGAATTTCTTCCAGTTCTGTTTCGTTAGTCCATTCCCGTCTATAATGACCTCGACATCGACGCACAGTGGTTCAGGATTAGAATATAGTTGACATTCGACCTTACGTCATAATATCGATGAAAAAAAAAATGCTTTAGATAGCATTTGCTGTGCTGATCAAAAATTACTATGTTCAATTATTTATGAGTGGAAATCTATTTTTTTTTTACGGCCCTGTATCAAAGTGTCAAAGTTAAACTTTATGCAATCCCACCCTACTTAATATTACAACATAAAAATTTCTTGCGTATCCTTGCCGCTTTGACTACAGGGCGCAAGTGAATTTCATGGTTAAAAAATAGTGGACATTCGAAAAAAAAGTCATAATATGGATCAAAAAATTTGAACATAGTAATTTTTGATCAGCACAGCAAATGCTACCTAAAGCATTTTTTTAAAAAAATGTTTATTTTTGATCGATATTATGACTTGAATGTTTGCCGTATTTTATCCCCGAAATTCACTTGCGCCCTGTTGTTAAAGCGGCAAGGATACGCAGGAAATGTTTAGGTTGTAATATTAAGTAGGATAGGTACTTATGATTGCATAAGGTTTGACTTTGACACTTTGATATAGGGCCGTAAAAAAATTAGATATCCACCCATACATTTTTTTTTTATTTTAAGTGTGAAGGACTCATTTTTATCAAAAATTGAACATAACAATTTTTATCAGCACAGCAAATGTTATCTAAAGCAATTTTTTTTGTATCGATATTATGACGTTAAGTTCGAATGTCCACTATATTCCAATTTTTAACCACTGTGCAACGTGGCGTAATGCCTTAACCAAAAAAATAAAAACTCCAACAAACACCATGCAGAACAACTCAAAACTAATGCCAGCAATTCGAATTTGTCAAAAAATTGCTGAAATTTATAAATAACCTTTTCATTAAACTATAAGTTGTTGTTCTGGAGTGTTTGGAGAAAGTAAAAATTAGATCAAAAATGTTTCATAGCAATTTTCAGGGCTTGACGCAAAAGAATCGAAGAAATGGTTTTAATTGATTAGTACGTAAGTTCGACGATTTGGATGAGAAAGATGAAATAAGGAAAGGTGCCAGTGAAAGATTCAATCTTTGCACCATTAAATGATTTGGAGCCAGAGTTACTACGTAACTATTTTAAAGCATGCATAGCTAGAGTGCATGGAACTGTCATCAATACTTTTTGATCTGAGGTAGTGAAATGATTTTTACAGACAAGAAGTTGATTTTAAAATAATATTGTGCACTCTGTGTAAACTAAATACTTCGAATGCATCATAAAATTAATAGAAAAAGGGTATTATTCTAGTTGGTGGTGAATGAAGAAAATTGTTCATATGGTATGAAGGATTATTCTGGAGGGAGTAAGATATAAAGTGAACCGAATCGAATGACGATTATGTCGGCAAACCGGAGGTACACTTCACCTGGCGTCGCTGCCTAACCGGATTGCTCCTTCTTTTTCAGGCGCCACGAACTTTTAAACAGTTCTGCCTCTTTGTCTCCCCCATTTTTCTTTTCCTTCCAGGTTCTATCTTTCTCAATGAAAAGTTTCAGGGTAAATTTGGAAAGGCGCAAAGTTTCGGGGACGGCAGAGATGGCAGTCGTAACGGTGGGTATAGAGGTGTTTTCTCGAAGCGAGTAGGCGGCAGCGGGACGAATTTAGTGCATTACTTCACCCACGACTTTGCTTTCTTGTCTTCTCAACTTTCTGAAGTTTCCAGTCGACCCCGCTGGTTTATAAGAAATAGTTGGCCTGAGTTGCGACATGAGCAGCCGACGGTGTGCGTTCAGTGCCTTACTATTACGAAGTTGGACTGTGCAGGCAGGCTGTCTCGAAAACATCCGATATTTGGTGCGTTCATCCGGATCACTACACCAAACAGTGACGGGAAGATAAAGAAGTCTAAAAAACTGTATAAAACGAACATAATATTTTCATTATTTAAAGATCACTTTACAGAATGCTAAAAGTCCGTAGTAATAACTATTATTTTTTTAAATTTATTTTTCTTAAACTGTGAATCAGGATGGCGCAAACTGTGTTACACATTGCTTCTCCCAGAGCTGTCTGTAATACTGTGCAGAGGACTTGGATTTCTATGTCTATGTAAGCTTGGAATGATGTCAATGCTGAGACACCAATTCCATTAATCTGCATATTTTCGCTGTAACTAGAGAAACTGTTTAATATCCACAATAAAAATAAAGAATATTTACTATTTTCCCTTGGGCGTCAAAGGAGAATGATTTCTTTATGTAACATTTTGTAAGTTGTTTGGCTCCTAATCTGAATAGGAAATTTTTGTTTATTAACTGAACTGTTTATGTAAAAGCTTTAGTGAAATTATTGTAAGGTCAGCGAAATATAAAAATGATGTAATCAATTTAGTATGTATCCTGATTTGTGAAAACAGCTTTGGACAGAAGTAGAACCAGTGCCAGGGCTTATGAGTCGCTGAAAGTCAATATGAACTCCAATATATTAGGAATTCATCCATTATTTTGACAATGCTATCAAAATTAAAATGAAAGAATATCGAAATCGAGTTCAGGTTAATGAATGAAACAATTTTAAATTACTCGGTTGCTCTCGAGGTACCGTGTATAACTTTTGATAGAGTTTGCTGTTACGGTGAGGAAAAATAAAACTTACCTCATTCAAGGACCAGTATGGAAAATGCTGGCTTGCCGCCTGCCACGTTGTTAAAGTGGAGGCCACTAATTACGGACGTGGGTTTTTGTACCGTTATTAAGAATAAATTTAACAGTCCTCATCTGACCTTTAATATGTACTTAAAGTACTGGTAGAATCAATAGCAGCTCGAATGACTGGCAGTGCATTTTATTTCCTCTGTAAGCAAACTGAACAATATACGTTACGAAATTTATCTCCCGTAAGTAAAAAAATGTCATTTTTGCCTCTTATGCCTGTAAATAAGCCTGACCAAAAATAGTTACGTGAACATGCAATGACTTTAAAGGTGAAGACCTTACACCAGATTTTCCCACTGTCTGAAATTCTGATAAAACTATATATACGCTAGGAACAATCCGCGAATATGTTTTCAGATTATAACGTGACGAATATTCATTAGGGCAGCACATAGATATTATCCACAGGTCCCTTAGTAATAGTAGTAATAATAATAAATGAAAATTGGCTATTCTAGAACTGTTATTTGTCATTTTACAGGTCAACTTGCATCTCATGTATCATTGCAAGAGTTCACGTGTTCTCACGCCTACATTTATGTTTTCGTAATTATTAATTTTAGTTTGTTCACAGACCTCTTAGGATACGCCCGCGGACCACAGGTTGGGAAACCCTGCATTAGGGAATTAGTGTGCAGTTTGGTAAGCTGGTAACACTAACTCGGCGCTTACGGTTATGTCCACACAGACGGCTGTCGGAGACAAAAATAAAAATTAGTAATAGTTGGACCTGGTGCGTATTGACCACTTTAAACTCAGAGGGGTGGGTAAGATGACTGGATTAATCAGCGGGCAATACATAATTAGCATATAACTGATGTATGATTTGTGAGATAGATGCAAAGATGGGTCTATCTGACGTGTTCGTAGTTGTTCACTAACTGTCCGTGGCTAACATTACCAATTCATTTTACCTACAGAGCCAGACAGCTGTTGCTTCGATCTCTGTGGGGAAGTTATACTAGTTTCCCCCAGCAAGCAAGCACACCTATTCCATTGAATTCCCCGGCACCATGTCCGAAGATATCGGAATGGAAATCTTTGCTGAATGGGTCACAGTAACCTCTCTAAAGTCCTTTTTTATTTATGCACAATCGGGTACCCGTACAGCCTGTGAAATTATTTCTATTCACAACGACCGAACCCGGCGGATGATGCACGATGCTAGGGCCTCGCATTCGGCAGGACGTGGGTTCGAATTACCGTCCGGCCATCCTAATTTAGATTTTTCTCAGTTTAACGAAATCACTCCAGCTGAATACCAGAATGATTCCTTGAAGAAGTCGTGGCAGAATTCCTTCCCGTTTTTGGTCACCAGTTCTCTCCTGCCCATAAATGACTTCCGCGTCGACGAGATCAAAAGTTAAATAAAAAAAAAAAATCTCTTCACAATGAATGAAATGACAAATAAACTCTAAAACGTTTTTCACACAGTATGAGGTTAAACCCTAATGATAAGAAAGTCAGTACAATAATATTTTACAATATGTCTTCTAGCTACAATCCATTCTAACACTTTTACAGCTGAAATACGGCACCATATATCTCGACTGACCGTTGAAATTTTAAATTGTATTTTCAGTATTTATCGGCCAATACCGTTTTTAATCAGGAACACACGGAGTATTATATTGATTTCAATTTTGTTTCTGTGAAAGTGAAAGTTCCGCGCCGTAAGTTACGAAGTACGTGATCAGCTGCAAGGATGCGTCCCAGCGCTATTGTTTTGGCTTTACGCCTCGCCCAGGTCATTAGAGGCGGGGAAACAACGGTAAGGTATTCGAGCATGGTCATTATGAGGAACCATTCGCCTGGAGTGATGACAAGAAACCACAGAGAAACGAAATCTGGATGGCCGCACGAGGATTCTAACGATGCTCAGTGATAGGAAAAGAATAAGTCATCTACATCTTCTGCGTTCCTACTGTCACACTTCAGAAAGCGGAGGGGACCATCTTAATTTTTTATATGTGAGTTCGGAACCGGCCGATGTTGAATATGAGTCTAGACTCTAGACCGTTGCTGCGCCAGCCAAACAGTGGTATTGAGGAATGTAAGAGTCTATAGATCTTACCTTTATGATCCCGAAATGTTTCAGACCCCGAGTAACTGTTTTGTTCTATGTGATTAGTATAGGCATGTGCGAAAAAAAAAACCTTTCATTAGGTATAAATTATTGGCATTTTCAATAAATTTAGTTGATAAATAAGTTATAACTAGATTACCCGTGCGAAAATTTCGCCAATACCATGAATAGTAAGGTCGGGGGTTTGTAACAGGATAAAAGAAGAATCGCCTCATTTGTTTAAATACATTACGGAATTAATAATAATTTTTTCCCTTACAGGGTCGACTTCGGAAAAATTCCTTTTTACGAATACGACTTCATCAAAGCAGAGAACTTAATTTCTAAAATAATACCTCAGTTTTCGGTTTCAGTAAGATATCAAGGAAGATAAATATCTCCTGAAAAAAAAAAAAGTTATGGAAATAATGACAATTTTGCCCTTTAACGGACGAATTCCGAAAAATTCCTTTCTTAAAATATGATGTAACCACGACAGAGATCTTAAATGATATATCATTTATCTACCATATATTGGTTATATGTAACGGGGATAAATAGCTAGTGACACAAAAATGCATTGTAGAAATATTGATACTTCTGTCCTGTAAGGGTCGAATAAAAAACTCATTTCTTAAAATATGATGCAACCATGACGGAGACATTAATATTTAAAATGATACCTCATTTATCTATATCTGTTAGATATTAAGAGAGATAAATGGCTCGTGACACAAAGCGCTTTGGAGAAGTATTGATACTTTTGCCCTTTTAAGGGTAGAATTCCGAAAAATTCCTTGATTAAAATGATACATCAGTTAGTATCCATTTTTACTGGTCGGATTCACTTAATTCCCGCAGTCGAAACGCTCAACTTGATTTCAGCTTGTAACATATTCTTGCTTTCCCTACAGCTTTACTCTCAATTATTGTAACACTAGCTTCTAGCCCGTCAAAAATGACGGTTTGAACGCCATATTCTGGCAGTTCATTTTATTATTATTATTTTGCAGTTGGTTAATTATACGGGATTGTTATTAGATAATGCTAGTGGCCTTGATTTGATAATGTTCTACACAGCAATACAGTAGTAACTTCTACTGAATTAATGAGGGCGGATGTATAAAACCAATAAAATGAAAAATAAATTAGGAATCCAGAAACTTTTGCTACCCATTTAATATCAGTTTTATTCCTAGTCCAGGCACACTTCAGCACGATAGGTACGAACTACGTTCACCCGCATTTATTAATACCTTCAGTAACTTGGCGCATATGAAAGCAGTTTAATTGGTTTGTAAAACTCATTTCAGAGTGAATTACGCTGTAATCAAATGTGTCGGTGGGCTTTCTCGTCAACTCAACCACAACCCTCCATTAATATTGCTTTCGAAAATCATAACTTCTACTACTCTCAAATGCTGTAGTCAATCGCAAGACATATTGTTTTTAAGCAGTGATTCCGTTGTAATACAGCCTGTAGACTACCATTATTTTCAAGCAGAAATTAGGTTGTAATACATTCTGGACGGGCATAATACAGTTAAATGTACTACGGAAAATATTTCTAGTGGATTCTTGCAGTTTACCACACCAATTCCTGGCAGAATCGCGATCTCCGGTAATACCGATTTATTTACATTATTTTACTTTAAATGACGGGAAGTAAACTTCCTCCGAGTTTTTAACAAACTTCATCGTTTCTTATCTCCGGACAAAAAAAAAAAATTGTAGGCTGTGTTTTAACCTAGTACTCATTATTGATACAGGTAATATAACGTACACATACATACATTACATGAATTTTTGCTTCTGGTTGTCGTAGATAAATAAAAAGCAATATGTAAATTTAAACGAACGTACTAATTGTAACTTTGTGACACATAATTGCCTCGCATTAATTTTTTTCCCTGCTCTCCGTATTTCTAATATCTCTGCTCACTGCTATTTTGCGGCAATAATATCGTTGTTGCATTTCGAGTGTCATATCGCTTATACTGTAAGTCAGAGACAATAGTCATATCCTTCACTGTTTAAATCATGGTTTAAATCTAATCAAAAGTTTATATTAAATCTCATTTAATAGTTAACAAATGTATCAAAAACTAATGGTATCATATATAATGGTAGTAAGAATTTATTCTGGAAAAGCTTATAAGGAGAAATCAACTAGTCATTTTTAATGATATCGTTTGTTATATGAATACGTTACTCTGGTTAGATTATCAGAGTATTTGGTTAGGATTTTGCATAAATAAATGTAGACTATAATTTCGAAAACGGATAACTGTTACTTATTTGACCAATACATCATTATGTTTCTCCGAGTTTTAAATACACTTCACAGTTTCTTACCGTCTGCCGAAAAAATCTTAGGTTATGGTTTGACCTAGGGATTATAACTGACACAGATAAAATAGCGTAAATATTGAATCCCTTCTCCTTACATGAATTTTGGCGTATAACTGATAACAAATAATATAACATAAACATCGAACACCATTCGTCTTACACGACTTTCTGCATCTAACTGTAGTAAATAAACAAAATCCAAAATGAAGGAATGCAATATGGTGGTTGATGATTGGCCGTTCGTTAGCCAATAGGAGAAGCAGCTATAGACGACGCACGCAGACCACACGTTAGCTTTTTATATAGTAGGATGACTCAAGCTATATTGGTTAGATGTCAAGGGAGATAATTGGGTCGTGACCAAAAAATGCGTTGTAGAAATATTGATACTTTTGCCCTTTAAGAGTCCAATTGCTAAAAAATTCTCTCTTAATATTTGATGTCACCAAAGCGGAGATCTTAATCTTTAAAATAATACTTCATTTATCGATTTCGGTTAGGAATGCAGGGAGATAAATGGTTTGTGGTACAAAAAAATCGTATTTTAGAAATATTGTCATTTTTGTCCTTTAAGGGTTGAATCCCGAAACAAAATCCTTTCTTAAAATGTGATAAAAGTGGAGAGCTTAAGCTTTAAAATGATACCTCATTCATACATTTCTGTTAGTTATCAAGGGAGGTATTAGCTTAAACAAAAAACACATTATAGAAATACTGTAATATATATGATATGATAGTAACTTTGTTCTGCTTGTACTTCATTATATCCTACGGCATAAACTCTTCGATTTACGTTCGTTGACGGCAAATCAAGCAAACATTTCTTTATAATACCGTGTAAATAATCTACACTGCTAATAGGACTATTACCGGAAGAAAGTCTGCAAATTGAACATATTAAAAAATGAAAATGAATTTGTGGCACTGCTGATAAGCTACAGAAAAATAATTAACTGCTCTTTTTTTTTACAAAATTACATATATGTAGGTTTGTCTGTTTGGATGAATAAGATTTACGCAAAAACTATTGGTCCAATTTTGATGAGGTTTCGAATAATGTACAGCCCATAACCCCGGTATTAAAAGAAGGTTGAAGTATTTTTGTGTACAGTTAAAAAGCGCATGAGCGGCATCATATTACTTTTCTTTTCTCCCGCTGGCGGTTAATTAAGTGTGACTTTAACAGTCGAGGTGAAGGGTGGAGGAAGGGGCGGGCAACAACTAGTATTAAGTAATAGCTGTCTGCGCAACTTCGTTTACGTGTACCGTTGATGTACGGCTCTCCCACTCAAGCCGATTATGTCACACTTGACGCACCGCCTGTGAGAAACTTCATTCCACCGAATTACTCAACATTCTGTGTAACACATCTCTGCACTCTTGCGAAACAGAACCACTGAGTGCTATTTAATAGTGTGCTGTGTTGAAAGACTGATTGTAGAATAAATATAAATTATCTGTAATAGACTTCTTTTTTGGTTAACCTTGTACCTGATTTTATTAAATGAATTAAGGAGGCCGTCAGCTTGAGTCATTTTACAATAATTGAGAGTAAAGCTGTAGGGAAAGCAAGAATATGTTACAAGCAGCACGCTGAAATAAAGTTGAGCGTTTCGACTGCGTGAATTAAGTGAATCTGACCAGTAAAAATGGATACTAACTGGTGGACACGTATCTTAAATTTCTCAGCGTTCTGACTTCACGTTAACATAAAACATAACCTTTTTTTTAACCCTGGACTACTGACTTTACATTAATGAAAACCCCATCAAAATCGGACCAGTGGTTTTGTGGGAATCCTGTTAATCCAAACAGACACAAATTTTGAAAGCAATTGATTCCTTTTACATAGGTCATTACAGAGCCTCAAACGAAAAACATCATAAATTAACAACTTTCTTCCAGTTATAGTCTTATTACACATATATAGAGTTTACCCGTCGTTCTGGCAGTGAGCATTTTAAGACTCCACCAATGAATTTGAAATAACCCAGGTTCAAATCCCGGGCCAGGGGTAAAGGCCCCCTCCGTCCCCTCCATCCCCCTCCGATTTTATAGGCGATTTTCCGCTGTTATCTAGGCGAATGCTGGGACAATCCACAACTTCTGGGTCAAATGCTATACCGTTCACGCAAATTGACGTCCATCATACAACACAGCTTTTACGGTTTTCAAAGAGATGGCGAAACCTTCATTCACCCATTAGTAAAGGATGTCGGAGACGCTAGCTGTGATCGGACAAAATCTGCATCACCATGCGATCTGTGTAACATTTAGTGGATTTAACCCGCAGCCGCAAGGAGGCCAAGAGGTTATTAAAGTTTATCAGTATTACGATTTTTATACTTTTAAATTTAAAAAAAAAAATAGCGATGTTTATAGTTTCGCCTACCATTGGTAGATTCACTTCATCAGACTCCTAGTTAGCTATTCCTTCTCAACTTAAAGGAATGTTTCAAGAAGCAAATGTTCATAAATTTTTCATATTTTTTAAATTCCGTCTGATCTTCCTAAATGCAGCATTTTCTCTAACTACAGCGATTTCTTTCTCTGCTTTTTGCTTTGTATAATTTTTTTATTTCGATTCTAAAATATGGGTACTGCTTTATACTAGCCGCACCAAGAGCATTCCTCGGTACTGTGTTAGATGGGGTTTGCGGGCTCACTATTATATGCACGCGGTTATAATTTATTTAACTAGCCCAGGTGTAATCAAAATTAATTAATTTAAATGTGAAGGGTTCTAAAAAATATATATTGAAGTTTAAAAGTACGTGTCATAACCTGACGTTTATCCTGATCTGGACAGACACCAGACAAGGGTAACGAGTTTGTTGGGTGAACGGCTAACGCTCTGGCTTGCATTCTGGAGGACACTGGTTGGAATCCCCATCCGGGCATACAGATTTGGGTTTTCCATGGTTTCTGCAAATCACTCCAAGCGAATGCCGAGATGCTTCCTTCAAAAGGTCATGACCGAATTCATTCCCGTTCCTTTTCGCCAGCCCTTTCCTCCCCCTAATGACCTCGACGTCGAAGGGAAAAAACAACACTCTTGTCCTACTAATAGTCAGAACGAGCATAATCGCCTTAGATAGCATCACAAATTCTTTACAAATATAAACAACATGGCACTTGAAGATTTTAAAAACAATAATTTCTTTAAAACATGCACTGGCTACAACTCGCGTAGTAACAGTGGAACAAAAAACTTCTATCAAAAAAACTTCTATCAAAAAACTTCTCTTTGCCAGTTCGCTATTTGGGTCCTGAGAACGAAGATGAACTTTAGTGCAGTCAATTCAACAGTACGATGACTTTACGATATTGGTCTGTTCACGAAGTCGTCATTACCATCCATGCTACCAGAAAATTCAAAGTCCTACATGTGGCAGTTGGAACTAAAACTTGTATTAATGATACCGGTTGCTTCTATATGCTGCCAACTGGTCTTGTCGCCTCCTTCCGTGAGCGCTGAACATTCGCCCTCCCTGCCAATCAGTTCCTGGAACAGTTTGGTCTATCCCGAATATGCCGCACCTGTTAACAGATTATATAAACAAATTTTATACTTAAAGCGATCAATTTACTTGTTTACTAGACACATATACAATTCTCCGTTCCTTTATATCGTAATTGGCATGGTGTATCATCGAAATTTGTTAATATTCGTAAATGTTCGTCACTTGGAATTCTTTCTTTTCAATTTTATGCCCTTTTCTAGTATTCCGGAAATCAGTTTTTTTAATTTTTATTACTATCTATTCCTAAAGGTAGAGGAGTCATTATGAAAAGTAAATAGAGAGCACCCAAGGCATTTTTTACATTAAACTAGGGTTACCAGACGTTTCCGTTTGCCGGGGACAGTCCCCGTAATTAGCTCTCTGTCCCCGGACAAATTTCGTCCCCGGATTTTTACTGTTTTCCCTAGAAATTTTTTTGGGCATGAATATAAAGAAATACTAGGTTACAATAAAATTAGGTGGCTTTCTCTGGTACCAGTTATCAGAAGAATATGTGAAATCCATCTTGCTCTCAAATCATTCTTCCGGTCTGAAGATAAATACCCAGTAATGCAAAAGAAGTGGTTTGATGATCCCTGCACCTTCTTGTGGAAAATTTTTCAACTCAACTTTTCCCCTTTTTCAGGATACAATAATACAGGCAGAAGGCACTGATGTCACAGTAATTGAGTCTTCCATAATACTGAGTAATTTAGTGAAGTAGCTTACTTCAAGGAAGGAAGAAAAATTTATTCCTTAGTTTACCATTGTCGTTTTGTTGAAAATGAGGGCTGAGATAGACGCCTTCGAAACGTCTCTCAAGTGTGACATCTTAACGTGGCTGGAAGCCCGAGAATTATTTATTTATATACAACGCTGTGAAAAACTTCAATCTTAAATGATAAATATGTTTCTTTTAGGTTACTCCAACCTTTAATCATATAACTTATAAAAGTGCAACGCTTGATTAGGACAAATGCCGAAAGCGTCCCCGGATTTTGGTGTAAAAGTTCCGAAGCGTCCCCGGATTCGGTGAGAAAATTCTGGTAACCCTACACTAAACTTAATTTTTCGTCGCCTTCTTTACTTTATCCATAATAAATGGACTTATGAAAGTCTGTAACTGTTTCAATTATATAAGCAAATAATCCACTGCAACACAGTTACCTTTAATGATGTTTTATTTACCTTATTCTTATTTTAAGTTTAGTACCTGGGTGACCGATCTTCGCTCGGCATCTTTCGATTTCTGTTCAATATACAAGATTTCGAGTAAAGTTTGATTAAAGTAAAAGGCTTGAAGGTTTCCTAGGCATTTTGAGGTGCACAGTTCCTTGTTCTAACCAAAGAGAAGCTTAACTAACATCAGTATCTTATGGTACCTGAAACTTCTACGAGATGAGGTTAGAGACGTTTCCGAGAATTGCTCCTTTTTTTGTAAAATCATGTTACAAACTTCAAAAACAAAACGTTATCTAATTATGAAATTTCATCCAATTCGTTAGAGCCCTTTCCGAGATCCAAAATATATATACAATAATTGCTCGTTTAAAGATATAAGGTTCAAAAAATTAAGTTATACTGATCTGCGAGACACCCTATCACTGTTGAACAAATACTTTGTATAAAGATTATTTTTAATGTTTAGTTCACATTCCTGCTAAAGTTTTTTTTTAGTTTTCTAACTTTAAAAAAAATTAATATATTAGTAACGAGGACACTCGAGTCTTAGACTTTCATGTGTGGCAATGAACTTAAAATTATTTCACTAAAGTTCGCGTAACCTAGCGATTTCATCTAACGCATCAATCAACATTACATGGAACTCTCCACGTTAGCTTGGATCAATCTTCTATTTGGAGATCATACACTACTGATTGCTATATAAGCCTGTCCAGTAGCAAAGAGACTAACTGATCAAAATCTAATTTGAATTTTGTGTTTGCATTCAGTGGCGAGCTACTTCTGAAAAACGTGCTGAGGTGGACATCTCTGCGTTTGCAGCCAGCTTAACACTATTGTCCGACTGATTGCAAAGCACACTGGCGACTGTGGGACTTTTTTTTTTTTACTGCCTAAGTAATGTGAATACCAGGACATAACTATTAAATTATTGTATTGTCATCGGTTCTTAATATCTGCTATATAATTTCGTAAGGTCACTCACACACCTCGATAGCTATTGGCTGGAAAATGGTGACGTCATGCGCCAGCCTTCGCTCGCAATACAGCGACCAGAGATACCATTACAAGAAATTTGTTTATATCCACAATTTAATAGCTAAGCAACTGCTACCAAATTAATAGCCATAATACAGTCATTAAGTTTGCTTTTCGTAGCGTTTCATAGTTCATAGTTGCGGCTGAAAAAAAGTGGATCTGTTTTTCAGTAATATGTTGCTAATGAAAGCAATTTAAAAAAATTAAATTACTCATGGTCTCTGATGTAACCAGAATTGTCATTTCGGCTTGGAATAATTTCAAACTAATTAAAATTTTCACTAATGTTGTTGCTTAATCAAAGTTTATACATTATGGTTTATTTGCTTTTTAGGAATTTTACTGACCACTTTCGTTAATGGCTTTTGTTCATGTTCGCTGTACCTGAGTTATTAAGTTATTTTAAGCGCACATCAGACCAAATATGTTACCGAATCGAGTATTATGGAAATTAATTTCTTCGGAGTTCCTCAATTGTTTGATAATATGGAATGTGTATTAAGTTTTCTGGCCTTTACAGATGCTATGACGAATAATTACATTATGAGTGTTTGCCAAGCCTCAATAAAAAAACAACGTGATGCTTTCGAGTCAAACAGGAATTTTTTTAAATTTTGCAGAGTGAACTTTAAGGGTCAAATACAAGTTAGTTTCTATTCAAGCAATTATACGATTGCACTATCGCCCCTGTTCGTGTTTAATACCTACCTCTATTAATGCTTCTGTGTTCTTCAAGCTCAAGAGATTTTATTCACACTGAAACACTGGTGAAGTTTATATTTTGTCAAATCAGGTAAACCTGTCATAATCTTTCATCCTAGAGACTGGAACTATTCTAGACCCGTAACGATACACAATAAACAGTCACGCGTTTACACTAGTTACAAATAATTCGAACATTTGAAAGTGGGTGAAAATTGAATTGAAAGACTCTATTACATTCATACATACAGGTCAAGCAAATAATAGCGCGTTAAAAATAAGGAATGTAGAGTAGCGTCGTTATTAACTATGATGCATTGTGGTCACGAGATTATTCGAAAAAGCGCTTGGGACTATTTGTTGAGTCTACTAATTGTTTCTTGAATTATTATACAACCAGAATATATTTTACTTTTCAGTGACATGCTTTCATCCATGTGTTTTTAATGTTAGCCAACATATTTCCCTTCATGTTGCGTCTTCATTGTAACAATTTTCCACCGTCAGGCCTGTATGCTTACATACGTCATTTCTTTAGAAAGGAGTTGAATTCGATTTATCAATCGTAACATTAAATATACGCTAAACTTTATCCAGAAGCCGATTATTTTATTTCTAGTGGCTTTCACAGACGAAATAGTTTATCTGCTGTAACATTCTTAGATACTGGTGCGCATCCAGTACCAGTGATGGTGCTAAGTGATGTATCGTCAAGAGTATAGCTAATTAATTGATTTTGTCTTGATGATCCGGTACTTAGTATCGTATAAGCCAAAGCATCTTCCTCTGTCGTGGTTTAGCCTAACATGTTAGAACTGTAACGAGACAGCTTAATGAGGCTGCACGCACAATCTCTGATAGTAATATCAGTTATTTGTGGTCATGATTTTAACAGTTTGCGTTAAATATCCGAGGGTTGGCGATTAGAGGATTCCTCAGCTTGAATAGTCAGAGCCCTTAAATCGCGGCTGGAGAGAATTACCTGGAATCTACTCAGACATAGACTCAGGTCAGAACAATGTATGAATGGAAGGGGTCCCATCAGGTCTCAACGCTCAAACAAGTCTATTGTCTTCCCTGTGGACCAAGTCGGCTATTTGACAGTTATTCGTCAACTAGGCTCGAAACAACGACCGCTAAACTGTGACGGGAAAGTTGCTAGCGCTGGAAATAAACCCGATGGAAGAAGATCTTGCCCGAAGTAAAGAACCTCGTGTGGGTGAATATGAATGTCACATAATTGAAAATACCCCAATGTAACCAAATGAACGACATTTTTTAACTACCTCTTGTTTGAATTTTATGTTTACAGGTTCCTACGAATTGGTGCATCGTGAACCTTGAATAGAGAACAAGGTCTAGAGTTCGCAAAGTTACGACTTATCTGAGACTTGTGGTACCATCTTCGGCAGAGAGAGCAAGTGCTCTCGCCATCCGAAGTGTAGATGTGTTGGCGACATGGCATCACCCCACTTACAATCAACGCAAGTGGGTATTATGGCAGTATCTGACTCGTGTTCTAAAGGCTATCACGGTGTTCTAAAGAGCAAACAATTTGCATATTGTGATTTCAAGCTGCCTGAAGGTCACAACACCACGACGGCGCAATCATTGTGTCTACGCAGAACTCTATCACCTCGTCAAACGGTAAGCATCTGATAGGACTCAGTGTACGCGTCCTTACTTTGCTTGAAGCTACCCTGTAACGATTCTGTGCGGAGAAATCTGCTTGATTAAGAGTATTACTATGCGATGTACTACCATGCTCATATTAATCCGAACGACCTGAATTGCACATCGCTACATTTCCTCCTGGGACTTATTCAACCCATTATACACATCTACGAAGACAGTACTATACCCAGGAGGTGGTACAATCTCACGACTATTAAAATTGAGCCACATCCACCTCCCATAAAAACGAAATACATTTCCGCTTTTTTGTTTCATAAAACCGAAATAGTGATTACATTTCGGCAATAAAATAGTTATAGGAACATCGAATACGTTTCATTTACTGTTTTAAAGACATTTTACAGTTATTAAGTGTTCACACATAACACGAAAGTTACCATCTCAAACAAAATGCTGGTTTTTAGAAAGTACTGGATAACAACAAATGCAGATTTTATACCCGTCTACAACAACTTAAAATGACTCGAAATTTACGTTAATATCCAACGTTTGCTGTGTATTATAATTTTTTGGGAACAGTACAGACTTATCTAAGAGTCCAGGCAAATATATAACACGTAACAGAGTTCGGATTTAATAATTTTGGCAAGTGGTCTTGTAAGTATGCTTGCCTGTAAAAAGCAATTATTTTAGTTCTGTCGTTTCTTGAACATACTTAGCGTGGAACAATAGAAAAGAATCATAACATTAATGTTCTGGCTGACGTGAGACACTGTCAGCGCAGCATGCGTGAGTAGGACTTGAAAGACACTTTTCTATTAAATTTAACTTCACAGTAAAATTTCTGTCACTCAACATTCCCCATTTTTTCTAGTGCTCATAACAAAGTCATTGATGTAATACGTAATGATAACTGTTTAAAACAATCAAGGAACTAAATCAAACTAATGTGTCTATTGTGCGAAAAAGTTTTTTTTAGCTAATGTCCTTATAGTGCGACAACGATAATTTCTAGCCTGTGGTATTGGGAAGCAAATGAGAAATGAAATGGAAAGTGGCTGTTCTTAGGAAAAAAAATCTCATCTAGGAAGAAACATAAAATTCAAAGCTTCCGTATTTAGAAACATGCTGCTCCGTCTAGTGATAGCTAATGATATAATTGATGCATAACCCCAACTGTGAATTATTCGTAGCATAGAGTTATCTTCACCTGTCCTGATCGCATTGACCGCTATCTCCGGGAGTCCGTAAAAAATTCGGTTTGCGGTAAGGGGCAAAA